>CM066037.1:240478222-240843115 GCA_033557465.1 Ichthyophis bannanicus | reverse complement strand
ATGGAGGAAGAGATGTCACGTGACAGGAGCGCATCCACCCTGGTGTTTGTGCTGTGGCGGAAAGCGATAATGTAGCTAGGAACTGTCCTCCAGGTGATGTAAAATCCTATCGCACTGAAGATGTTTATCCTAGGGCCATGTGCCCATGAGGGAAGGGTTAGGACAGCTTGTTATAGTTGGTGATGCGATCATTAGGAATGTAGATAGCTGGGTGGCTGGTGGACGTGAGGAGCGCCTGGTAAACAATGCCAGCTTGGTGGGAAGGTAGCGGACCTCGCGCGCCACCTAGATAAGTCTTAAATATTTTTTTTTTTTTTTTTTTTTTTTTTTTTTTTTTTTTTTTTTTTTTTTTGTTTTTTTTTTTTTTTTTTTTTTTTTTTTTTTTTTTTTTTTTTTTTTTTGTTTTTTTTTTTTTTTTTTTTTTTTTTTTTTTTTTTTTTTTTTTTTTTTTTTTTTTTTTTTTTTTTTTTTTTTTTTTGTGTTTTTTTTTTTTTTTTTTTTTTTTGTTTTTTTTTTTTTTTTTTTTTTTTGTTTTTTTTTTTTTTTTTTTTTTTTTTTTTTTTTTTTTTTTTTTTTTTTTTTTTTTTTTTGTTTTTTTTTTTTTTTGTGCGGGAGGGTTGCTTCTTAGTACAATGTCAGAACTAATGACATATATAAAATGGATTCTGATTTCTTAGTACATGTCAGGAAAACCTAATGACATAGAAAAATGTGGTAGGGAGGTTCTGGAGGTTAAATTTAGGTTTTTAGGAAAGGAAATTGAAAGCCAGAACTGTTAAGGTAGCCAGTCTTTGAAATTGATTCCCGTGCCACGTGCAGGACCCAAAAGGCAGGCAGAGCTCCGGAGGTCCTCAATGGCTGGATGAGACAAATGGTACAACGATGGAGGGGTTTTGCGATTTTGTTAGGAAATTGGGGAAAGGAGGGGGCGGCCTTCCGAAAGGGATGGGCTACACCTTAAACTGGGATGGAACCAGGCTTGGCTGGCATTAACCTTTAAAAATGAGATAGGGGAGAGCCAACAGTCGCCCAAGAGCGCATGTTCGGGAAACAATGTATACTTGAAGGCTACTACCAAAAAAAATGAAGTTAGGGCATATTCATCAGAGAGTTTCCAAGAAACACAAAAGTAGCCCAACTGCTCTGAGTACAAAGCAGACAGAGCTTTTTTAAAAATTTCTTTCTTTAGTTATATTATTTACATTATCTTATATACCGCGCTATTCCCTGCATCAGTGACGGTTACATTGAACAAACTGAAATTACATTGAACAGGGCATTATAACTTGGAGATAAACATTTTACAGGGAACAGCTTTAAAGATTCCAAAGTACCCCCTGCCTACCAATAGATTAATAATGAATAAAATACAGTATCTACTAAAATGTTTGTATGCAAATGCTAGAAGTCTAAAAAAATAAGATGGGAAGTTAGAATATTTAGCACTAAATGATAGGTCAGATATGATTGGGATCGCAGAGACCTGGTGGAAGGAGGACAACCAATTGGACACTGTGATACCTGGGTACAAACTATATCGTAATGATAGAGCCAATCAAATTGGTGGAGCGGTTATGCTCTATGTTAGAGCGGACATTGAATCAGAAAGGATTAAAGTTTTGCAGGAAACAAAATTTTGCTGTAGAATCTCTATGGTTTGAAGTTCAATGTAATAAGGGGCAGGCGATGGCAGTGGGGGTGTACTATCGACCGTTTGGCCAGAATGAACAAATGGATGATGAAATGCTCAAAGAAATCAGGGAATCTAATAAAAGTTACAGGACAGTAACATAATGGGTGATTTCAATTACCCCTGTATTGACTGGGTCAGTGTCACAGCAGGACATGCGAGGGAGATAAAGTTCCTAGATGAAATAAATGACTGCTTCTTGGAGCAGCTAGTTCATGAACCGAACAGAGGAGAAGTCCTTTTGGACCTAGTCCTTAATGGAACACCAGATCTGGTGGCAAGAGATAAGGGTGTTGGGGCCACTTGGCAATAGAGATCATAGCATGATCATGCTTGATGTAATTAATGGAGGAGGATGGTAAGGCCATCCACAGTACTACCTTTAACTTTAGAAAGGGAGACTATTATAAAATTAGGAAAATAGTAAGCAAAAACTAAAAGGAGCAGTTGAAAAGGTTAAAGACTTATATCAAGCTTCGGATTTTAAAAATACAATCTTGGAAGCCCAGATGAGCTGTATTCCATGCTTTAAGAAAAGTGGAAGGAAGTTCAAAAAACTGCCAGCATGTTGTAAAGGTGAGGACAGAAAGGCGACTCTTACCAAAAAATCATCTTTCAGGAAATGGAAAAAAGAGCAAAAAGACGAAAATTGGAAACAGCACAAACACTGGCAAGTTTGATGCAAGGCATTGATAAGGCATGCAAAGAGAATTTGAGAAGAAGCTTGCTGTGGAAGCAAAAACACGTAATAAAGACTTTTTCAAGTACATTCATTGCACAAAATCTGAGAGTCAGCTGGACCATTAGATGATAGAGGAGTAAAAGGGCATTAAGAGGGACAAGGCCATTGCGGAGAGACTGAATGAATTCTTTGCTTCGGTCTTTACTGGAGGAAAAAAAGTAGGGATGTTAACTCATTACTGAAGTGGTATTTAAAGATGATACTGCAGAAGAATTGAAAGAAATAGCGATACAACCGGAATGTATTACAACTATTTGATAAACTGAAGAGTAGCAAATCACCTGGGACCAGATGGTATACATCCAAGGGGGGTTGAAAGAACAGAAATATGAAATTTCAGACCTGCTATTAGTAAAATCATCTGTAATACCTGAAGATTGGAGGATGGGCAATGTAATGCCAATTTTTTAAAAGGGTTCCAGGGGTGATCCAGGAAACTAGACCAGTGAGCCTGACTTCAGTACTGGGAAAAATGATAGAAACCATCATAAAGAACAAAATTACTAAACATGTAGATAAGTCATGGCTAATGGGGAGACAGCCAACATGGCTTTAGGACAAAGAAGATATTTGTTTACTAATCTGTTATGTATTTTTTGAAGGTGTGAATAAACCGGTAGACAAAGGTTAATCGGGTTGATATAGTGTATCTGGACTTTCAGAAAGCCTTTGACAAGGTTCCTCATAAGAGACTTTTGGCAAAACTAAAATGTCCTGGGATAGGAGACAGTGTACTATTGTGGATCAGGAACTGGTTAAAAAGAAAGCAGAGGGTAGGGCTAAATGGCCAATTTTCCCCTAAGGAGAAAGGTGGATTGTGGAGTACCCAGTGATCTGTGCTGGGTCCACTGCTTTTTAACATATTCATAAATGACTTGGAAATGGGAATAAAGAGTGAGGTTATCAAAATTTGCAGATGACACAAAACTATTTAAAGTTGTTAAAACCCATAAGGACTGCGGAAAATTGCAAGATGTTCTTGATAAATTGGAAGACTGGGCATCCAAACAGCAGATGAATTTAATGTGGACAAGCGCCAAAGTTATGCACCTAGGAAAGAACCACCCAAACTATGGTTCCACGATTCAAGGTTCCACATTAGGAACCACCACCCAGGAGAAAGATTTAGGGCAATCATCATGGATAACATGTTAAAACCCAGTGTGCAGCGGTGGCCAAGAGAGCAAATAGAATGCTAGGTATTATAAGAAAGGAATGGAAAATAATACAAAGGATATTATAGTGCCTCTGTATCGTTCCATGGTGCGACCGCACCTTGAATATTGTGTGCAATTCTGGTCGCCGTATCTTAAAAGGATATAGAATTATTAGAAAAGGTATAGAGAAGAGCTATGAAAATGGTAAAGCGGATGGAAATTTACCCTATGAAGAGAGGTTAAAAAGGTTAGGGCTCTTCAGCCTGGAAAAGAGACGGCTGAGAGGAGATGATAGAGGTCTATAAATTAATGAATGGAGTAGATTGATTGTTTATGTCATCAGAATATAGAAAGACTAGGGACCTGCAATGAAACATACAGGGTAACCTATTTAATACTAACAAGAGAAAATATTTTTTCACTCAACGTGTACTCAAACTCTGGAATTTGTTACCGGAGGATGTAGTAAAAGCTGTTAGTGTAGCTGGGTTTAAAAAAGGTTTGGACAAGTTCCTGGAGGAAAGGTCCATTAACCAAAGGGACCCAGGATATCACTGCTAGACCCAATACAAGCATTGAGGAATCTGTGTCTTTTGGGGAAAACTGTTAGGTACTTATGACCTAGATTGGCCACTGTTAGAAACAGGATACTGAGTTTGACAGACCTTGGTCTGACCCAGTATGGCATATCTTAGGTTCTTATATGATATGGATCCATCACAAGTGAAACGGCTAGAGATGCCCATCACTGTCTAACCCTCAGAATGAACCTGCCAGATCTCATTGTGAGGGCTTACTGCCTCCCAAGAAGGAACTCGCCGAGTCTCGAGAGTGCTCGCCCTAAACCATACCCACAATCCCTGCTAGGTCTTTTGAGAGAAACCTTGGAAGCTCTAGGCCTATCTTCCTGGAGCCTCTGTAGGCAAGTTTCTCAAAGGTCTTTCATTAGCTTCTCGAGGTCCTCCCTAAAGAGCAGCTACCCTTAAAGCAGAGCTTGTTAAGCTGCCATTTAGTCAGTGCTCCCAAGGGACCAATTCCAGAGCCAGATCTCTCTATAGGCCACCACAGCCGCAGTCATGGGACTTAGAGGAGATTCTGATTAAGTCATTCAGCATATCCACCACAAAAATGCTACCAACTTCAACCTTGCCATCTCCAAGTTGTCTAGCAATTGCAAAAGTGATTGCGTCACCATGCTTGCACAAAGCTGCTGCCCAAGTGCTCATGGCCAAAGCCATACAGGGATTCTGGGGGGGAGAGGAGTGGGAGGGCGGCTTCTACTCACCTATCATGAGCAGCACCACCCTCCACTGGGACGGTGGTGCGCTTTGTTACTGCCATGACACAGAAACATAGAAATATGACAAAAGAAAAAGACCACGATGGCCTATCTAGTCTGTCCTTCCATAAGAAACTACAACAGTCCCCTTTTTACCTTTAGAGGATCTTCTGTGCTTGTCCCATGCTTTTTTGAATTCAGTGTACTGTCCTCATCTCTACCACCTCCACTGGGAGGACTATTCCACGGATTCCACTACTCTTTCCGTAAAGAAATATTTCCGCATATCACTCCTGAATCTATCTCCCTTCACACCTCATCCCATGTCCCCTCGTAGCAGAACTTGCTTTCAATTGAAAGAGGCTCTCTCCCTGAACATTTATGCCACGGAGGTATTTAAACATCTCAATCATATCACCTCTATCCCACCTTTCCTCTAAGGTGTACATATTAAGATCCTTTCAGTCTGTCCTCATATGCTTTATAATGAAGCCCACTAATCATTTTAGTAGCCACCCTCTGCACCGATTCCATTCCTGTTCACATCCTTTTGAAGGTGCGGTCTCCAGAATTGCACACTATATTCCAAATGAGATCACCCAAAGACTTATATAGAGGCAATATCACCTCCTTTTTTCTGCTAGCCATTCCTCTCCGTATGCACCCAAGCATCCTTCTAGCTTTTGCCGTCGCCTTTTCTACCTGTTTAGCTACTTTAAGATCATCAGACACAACCACGCCTAGATCCCGCTCTTCTTTAGTGGACAAAAGTACTTCACCCCCTATACTATATCACTCCCTTGGATTGCTGCAGCCAAATGCATGGGACCTTACATTTTTTAACATTAAATCCCAGCTGCCAAATTCTAGACCATTCTTCAAGCTTAGCTAGATCCCTCCTCATGTTATCTACACCTTCCTGGGTATCTACTCTATTGCAGATTTTGGTATCATCCGCAAAGAGGCAAACCTTACCTGAAAGCCCTCCCGCTATATCACTAATAAAGATGTTAAAAAGAATTGGACCAAGGACAGATCCCTGGGGCACACCACTGATAAAGCACAGTTACTTACCTGTAACAGGTGATCTCTGGGAACAGCAGGAATAAGTCTTCACATATGGGTATCGTCGGTACCGACAGAGCCTGCGCGGGAACGCTCCCCAGCGTCCAGTAAGGAGAAATTTCACTTACCGTTAATTTCCTTTCCTGGAATACTGCTAGACCAGTCCAAACGGGTTATGCACCCCTGCCAGCAGATCTTGGAGACAGAGAATTCTACCAGAGCTCTGATAGGCTGGAGCCTGGTGATATAATCCTACCCCTAGGGGTCTCCCTCAGTTACGTCCACAAGCTAATGCAACATGAACTGTAACATTACCCCAGAGGGTCTCAAGTGAACTATATACAAGGGAGCCGAAGAACTCCCTAGAGCTGAAAACAGTATCCACCTACGAACCCATGGACTGCCCATGGCGAGGCCATACCGGCAAAGAGAAGAACCGCGGTCAGCGGCTGCACCGCACCAGCGGCACTCCAACCAACAGCAGGGCGGGTCCTGGACTGGTCTAGCAGTAATGCCGGAAAGGAAAGTAACGGTTAGTTAAATTTCTCCTTCCAGTTCATACAGCGAGACCACTCCACACCAGCGGGCAGTACCCAAGCTTACCTGCATTCAAGGGGGGGCAAGGCCGCCGACAGCTCAGCAACTCCAAAACGGACCTCCTGACGGGCATGAACGTCCAACCTATAATGACCGACAAAGGTGGACAGCGACGACCAGTCGCCGCACGGCAAATATCGAGAGGAACTACATGAGACCTCCCGGCCTACAAAGTTGCTTGCACCCGAGAGGAGTGAGCACGGAGTCCCGGTGGAACTGGCTCTCCCAGAAGAAGGTACGCCGCCTCAATGGCCTCCGTAACCCATCTAGAAATGGTCGATTCGGAGGCTGCGGAATCCCCGACGAGAACCCGCGAACAAGACAAAAGAGCAACAGTCATATGGAAGGGTTCCGCGACCCCCAGATACCGAAAAGAACCTTCTTAAGGTCCACCGCCCGCAACGGAGACCGGACCACTGTCACACTGCGCCTTTGTTAAAGACGGAAAGAAAGAGGCTGGTCAACAGTGAACGGCGTCAGCACTTTGGGCAACAAAGGAAGGGACAGTTCTCAGAGAAACGCCTTTGGAGGAAAACGAAGAGATAGGGATGTCGACACGAGAGAGCCTGGAGCTCAGAAAGACGGCGTGCCGAAGTTATGGCCACCAAGAAGACTGCCTTCAGAGTCAATTCTAGAAGAGAACATGCCCTCAGAGGCTCAGAGGGAGGAGCAACGAGGGCACAGAGGACAAGGCACGAGAGCTCACGCCTGTACAGGGCGAACGCAGAGGAGGCCGGAAGGCCTAACTCCGCGGAGGAACCGAGACACGTCCAAAATGCGAAGCTATCGATCGCCCCGCTATAGACCCCGAAAACAAGTTGAGGCGAACACTTTTACTCGAAATGAATCTAGCTCTAATACCTTATCCCCTCCGGCCTGTAAAAAGGACAGGATATCATTAAAACCGCAACGCCATGGTGAGATGTTATTTCGCGAACACCAACCATCAAGAGACGGCCAAACCCGGAGCGTAAGTCAGCGTCGTGGTAGACCGCCGCGCCGTGAGAAGCGTCATGACCACGCTAGGCGAATAGCCGTAGCGAGCAAACCGGCGGCGTGGAATTGCCACGGCGTAAAGCGAGTAAGGAGCTGGGTCTTCCATCTCCACCGGTCCCTGAATCAGAAGGCCGAGAAACGCCTCGAGGCGGAGCATCGACGCCCAGACAGACGGAAGAGATCCGCATACCATGGTACGCGAGCCCAATTCGGAGCCAGCAGGAAGTACAGGGTCGCGACGGTCTCGGAGCCGCTGGAGAACCATGCATAATCACGGATCAGGGAGGGAAAACACACAGGAGAAGATGAAATCGGCCACAGTTGAGAGAGAGCATCTATGCCGTGCGTTCCCTCGTCCCTCCAATGGCCGAAGTACAGCGAAGCCGTGGCAGTCTGCGCCGTAGCCATTAGATCCATGTGGTCAGTAGTGTCCCCACAGGTGAACAATGGACCGGAACGCATCCGGCTGCAGAGCCCAGCACCCGGGCTCCAGAGAGTGCCGGGGTGAGAAAATCGGCCTACACATTGTTCACGTCCTGCGATGTGCTGTGCCGACAGCATGAAGATGTTCCTCCGCCCACGGGAGGAGGCAAACGCCTCTCCTGTGAGACATCCGGACATTGCGTGCCGCCTAGGCGGCTTAGGTAAGCAACCATCGTGGCGTCGGACAGGATCCGAACCGCACACCGCGCTGCATTAGAGGCTGAAACTGAAGAAGGGCAAAGCGCACTTTCCACGTCTCGAGAGGATTGATAGACCCTTGGCCTTCGCGAGGTGACCAACTCCCCTGCGCCGAGGCGAAGCCGCAAGGCGCTCCCCAACCGGAGAGGTCGGCCGATTGGCGTCATTCAAGATCCAGCGCAGAGACTCCAGAGGGACCGCCCGTAGAAGATTGTGTGCCTGAAGCCACCAGCGGAGGCTGCGGCGCATCGGCAGAAGCAAAGGCAACCGGATTCGATAACTCTCCGATACCGGCGACCAACAAGATAGAAGCGCCGTCGGCAAGCAGCGCAAGAGCGCTCTTGCCCACGGAACGAGGGCTATCGTTGCTGCCATGGACCTCAAGAGTTGAAGGTAGCCCCAAGGCCGAGGCGCCGCTTGATCCAAGCAGCGGCGGAGCTGAAGAGAGATCTTCTGAAAACGTTCCTGAGGTAGAAACACCCGTCCCCTACGAGTGTCGCACCCAGCCCCGAGAAAATCCAGGGACCTGAAGCATTCCAAAATAGACAGAGTAACGGCCCCAGTCCTCCTTCCAACGGTGGACCGGGACGAATGGCATCTAAACGCTGGAGCCTTTAAATGAAGCAAACATCCGCTGCCCATTGACGCAGGCTGAGCCATCTCCGAGCTACTGACACCGGTGCTAGGAAGCGAGCTGACAGCTGCAAGAGATCACAGAATGCTTCTGCCCGGAATGCAGCGATGGATTCGAAATGAACCAACTTGGGAACACCTGGAAGCTGCGGAATCCATCGAAGGGAGGCCCGAGCAGCTGCCAGACCTCCGCACACCTGCAAGAAGGAATAGCGGCCGAAGGAAAAAACCGGACTGTAGCAGTCTCCCAACTCTTCAGGTCTAGCTGTCGCGGAGCGCTCTCTCCGCCCTCAACCAGAAGTGTGGTATGCCTGATGACCCTGGTCAGGAATGCATCAACTGTCGGGTATGTCAGCCAACACGGTCCAAGTGAAAGGGAGACCAAGGGTATAACCGACCAATACCGCGTGCCGTACAAATGCTCTGGAAATGGGATCCGGCTGCAACCAGAGTTGAGAATCCGGAGGAGCAGGCGTGTCGGCTAGGGGGACGACTCCATCACCTGTGTGATTAGAGCCAGCAAACTCCTCTTACCGAAAAAGGCTGAGAACTGTCAGCGAAGAAGAAAACAGACGGAGAATATCCCTATCTCCGTACTCCCACGAGTCAGGGCTGACCTCCGAAGATTTAAAGTCTTCTTGAATATCCATAGTACCCCGCAAGGCACATGCTACGCCCCAAGGAGGACGTACTGCTCTAAGGTCTGAGGACTTATGGGACCACTTGCGAGACCACGCCAGATGCTCGCCTGCTACTGGACAGGTGTAGGAGATAATCCAAAAGACTCCAAAAGTCACAGGCGTCATGCCAGATGGGAAAAGTGTGAGGAAGGCCACTGTCAGTCAAGGCTGCTGTGGCCTCCAGCGGCTGTGGAAGCGACATGGGAGCTGACTGAATCTTCTGCAGGAAGATCCTACAGCAGGGGCTCTGAGGAGGGGGGAGATAAGGTGCTGATGAACCCAGCTAGCAGCGCAGTGGGAATGGGGAAAGTCTCCGGGATGCAGCGTGCAGGTGGAACACAAGCAATCTATTAATGCCCCCTTCGGCTGATTACATACTCATATAAGACAGCCAGAGAAAGAAGCATTGTAGAGACTTAAACCACCTTTCCTCTTCTTGTGTTTTTTTTTTTTTAGCATTTAAAACAAAAGCAAGGTAGGCTCAGGGAAACCCAGGACTCTTCAAGAAAAAGGATCTTGAAACTCCACGTGCCTCCACAGCATGTTGAAATGTGTGGAAACTGCTGTCTAGAGCTGTTTCCTCCAAAAAGAAACACTGAAGAGAAAAACAAAATGGCCACTGGCACAGAAAAACTGTTAGGTATTCACTGAGCTGAGAAGGGAACTGTCAGTCATTCACTGTGCTGGCACAGAGAAACTTTCAAAGTCAGGCTAAGGCAATTACAGTGACTGAAAGTAGGGAAATTCGAGTGTGATCCCTCCGCAGCCATTCAGACCTCCATGGTAGGGGCTGAAAGGTGTTTTCTGGGGAGGGATGTAGAAGCTCAAATCCAGCTGTAGGAAGATTACAGTGAGTATGCTTAATTAGGCCGAGCCCAAAACAGTCAGGATCCAAAACACTGACTTAAAATTCCAATCAAATGGTATATTGAATAAGACAGGTACAATATTCAGTAAGACGTACAAAGTAACCCGGCTGCAGTTTGTGGATTAAAAATTTAAAGCAGGATCTTCAAAACTCAGAGGCAGCGGTCCGGATGCAGTTGAAAATCATCCCAGAGCAGCTGGGGCAAGTAAGAAAAAAAAAAAACAGGCTAGCTCAGTTTCTTTCAGAAAATGATACCTGAACTTCCTGGAGGCGTCCAAGACTCTCGTGGGGAAAGACTCAGCGCAGCGTAAAGGCCAATGGAGAGCTCCACTGAAGCCAAGCTCAGGAGGTTACCCAAGTTTCATCTGGGGAAGCAAGATGCTGGGGGAAGAGCACAGCTGATTCATGAGGTCCCTGTGTTTCCTTCTGACAGCCTATGCAGCGTAAACCTGAATAAGGCATAGTGAGAACTAATAACAAATAACTGCGTCCCGCAGGAACAG
Organism: Ichthyophis bannanicus; assembly: GCA_033557465.1. Taxonomy (NCBI): domain Eukaryota; kingdom Metazoa; phylum Chordata; class Amphibia; order Gymnophiona; family Ichthyophiidae; genus Ichthyophis; species Ichthyophis bannanicus. Next base: position 240,832,224 of record CM066037.1, on the reverse strand, counting down.
GCATTTAACAATATTCCCCATAATAGGTAATGCCTCAGCCAGCCTTCTTTATTGGGCACAGTGGGGGATGGAACCCATGAGCCCAGCACGCATTCGTCAGTGACTTAGAATTGTACTGTTGCTCTGAATTGCATCCTTTTCTCTATTCATGCCTTCCGTACTTTTTATTCATTATGTTAATACATAGGCAGAGAAAAAGGAACCCCTTCACAACTCACAGCTAGCAAGTGTTGTGGAAAAAAACCCTTAAAACCAGCAATATAGCTGTTAGAAGCCAGCAGAGAAGGAATCTGGCTTCCCGCCAAAAACTGGGGCTCATTAGCTATTCAAAATGGCCACCGGCAAAAATAAACCTCAAAAGAGTGAATTAAAACCCCCAAAAGCTAAGGAATTAACTTAAAAAGTCAAAGGAGAAGGTGGGAGGGTTGCAGGCATGAGAGAAATGCCTAAAATCGCTGAAAAATCAAGAAAAATAAATCAAGTTACCACAGAGTTGCAGACAGCAGTGGGAGAAAGACAGTTTCTGTACTTACAGTACCGAAAGTGCAGAGAAGCCACGGACCGCTGCTCAAACCACTGCAGCTGCCCCACCAATAAAATCAGCCCCAGGGACTGGATTTTAGGAGGCTTACCATCCAGCTAAATAGCCCTCATGACTAGTGCTGGGGAGTCTGCACATCAGCGATCTCTACTGTGACAGAGGACATAGGAGCTTCAGCTGGAATCATCTTGGTGCTCAGATAAGTACACTGGCAACTCAGGGCATAATCTCTCCAAGAGAAATCACAAAGAAATAAAGCATTTTAAATTTTGTTTGAAGGAGCAATAAAAAAAAAAGCATCCAGATCTGCTGGAGACAAAGAAAAACTGAGGGAGACCCCTAGGGTGCATAACCCGTTTGTCTGGACTGGTCTAGCAGTATGAACTGGAAGAAAGCTTTTGGGAGCCTGCGCGCTGCCTTCCCACCTTTCCCAACCGCCTCTCTCCAGTTCAAGTTTTAAAGTTGAGACAAAGAGAGCGAGAGGAAAGGAAAGATAGATAGAGAGATACAACTCCTAGGGGAGGTGGGTGGGTTGTGAAGACTTATTCCTGCTGTTCCCAGAGATCACCTGTTACAGGTAAGTAACTGTGCTATCTCCAGGAACAAGGAGGAATGAGTCTTCACATATGGGGACTCCCCAGCTAGAGATGCCTGGGAGATCACCCAGGTTGTGAGTCCCTGGGAAGGGCTCTACCTCCCACTCATGAATCTCGGACATCCAGGCAGGGATGGAGGGTAGGAGTTGGTTAGGTATGGAACAGGTGTTTGAGAACAGCCTGACCAAACAAGGCATCCCGGCGGGAGTCCTTGTCCAAGCAGTAATGGGCTGTGAAGGTATGAACCGAGGCCCAGGTGGCCGCTCGACAGATCTGGTCGATGGACACAGAATTTAGATGAGCCATAGAGGCTGCCATGGCCCTCACATTGTGAGCTGTGACATGGCCCTCCAGAGAAAAAGTTCTTACTCTGGTAGGCGAAAGAAATACACTGAGCAATCCAATTGGACAGAGTTCTCTTAGAGACTGGAAGTCCTAAATGAGAGGGATCAAAAGCAACAGAGTTGAGAGGACTTTCTATGTTGCTGTGTCCTTTGTAAGTAAAAAGCAAGAGCTCTTTTACAATCCAGGGTATGAAGATTCCTCTCTGCACTTGAAGCATGAGGTCCTGGAAAAAAGATAGGTAAATAAACCTCCTGGTTCAGATGAAAAGGTGAGACCACTTTAGGCATAAAGTGTGGATTAGTCCTGAGGACTACCTTGTCATGATGGAACCTTGTATAAGGAGGATTAGCCACCAAGGCTTGCAGCTCACTGATGCGGCGAGCTGAAGTGACTGGCAATGAGAAAAATAACCTTCCAGGAAAGAAATTTCAAGGAAGGTAGTGGCTAAGGGTTCAAAAGGTGGCTGCATAAGCTGGCCAAGAACCAGATTCAAGTCCCATGCTACTGGAGGTGGTCTGATGGGAGGTTTAGTCAAAAGAAGGCCTCTCATGAATCCTGCTATAAGAGGATGAGAGGAAATAGGCTGTCCATTGAGAGGTTTAAGGGATGCTGCAATAGCACTCAAATGGACTCTTACTGAATTCGTTTTAAGGCCTGCATGGGATAAATGCAGCAAATACTCTAGTAAAGAATTCAGAGGTATTGCAAGACGGTTAAGACCCTTCTCTGCACACCAAATGGTAAACCTTTTCCATTTAAAAGCATAGGAACGTCTAGTGGAAGGCTTTCTGGAAGCATGAAGGATATCCTTCACTTGCTGAGAAAGATGCAAATCTTGAAGGTCTAGGCCTTCAGCAACCAGGCTCTGAGGTGAAGAGACTGGGATTTGGGTGCCACAATGTTCCCTCCTCCTGGGACAGGAGGTCTGGAGCAGATCCCAAGTCCAGGGAGGGAGCTTGGGAGAGATGCAGAAGTAGAGGGTACCACACTTGGCGTGGCCAATATGGTGCTATGAGGATCACAGACCCCTTGTCTCTCTGAAGTTTGAAGAGTGTCTTGGGAATTAGGGGAATGGGTGGAAAGGCATAGAGGAAGTCTTGCCCCAAATGAAGGAGGAAGGCATCCTTGGCCTGAACTCCCTGACACGGAATTCTGTAACAGAACCGGGGAAGATTGGCATTCCACGGACTTGCAAAGAGGTCTATGTCCGGGGTTCCCCAAATCTGAAAGATTCTGGCTATCTGGTCCATATGGAGGGACCACTCGTGTGGAAGCAGAACTCGACCGAGTTTGTCTGCCCAAGAGTTTTGAACGCCTGGAAGATATATTGCCAGAAGATGAATTTGATGCTCTCTGGCGAAGGCCCACAATCTCAAAGCTTTGTTGCAAAGCGACAGAGAGCCAGTCCCGCCCTGCTTGTTCACGTAGAACATGGCTACTTGGTTGTCCGTGTGGATGAGGACTGTCTTGCAGCTGAGCAGGGTGTGGAAGACTCTGAGAGCTAGAAAAATTGCTCTGAGCTCCAAGAGGTTGATATGTAGAGAAGTCTCCTGTGGAGACCAGATGCCCTGGGTGGAGAGATCTTGTAGATGAGCTCCCCAACCCCTTGGAGAGGCATCTGTTGTAAGGGTTGCTTGGGGTAACAACTGTTGAAAAGGGGACCCCAGCAATAGGTTTTGAGTGGACTTCCACCACTGGAGAGACCAAAAAGGCGACTGGAGGTTGCTATTTTGTCTGATAGGCACCCTGATGCCTGGGTCCATTGGGTGGATAAAGTCCATTGAGCTGCCCTCATGTGAAGGCGAGCGTAAGGAACCACATGCACGGTGGATGCCATGTGGCCTAACAGTTGTAACATCTCTCGAGCAGTTAAATGGGACTTTAACTGAATTTGGGAGGCTAACTGCACCAAGCGTAGGCAAACAGGCCTGGGGAAGATAGGCTCTTGCAGGTGTGGTATCCAGCAAGGCCCCTATGAACTCTAGTGACTGAGTAGGGGTGAGATGGGATTTTGGGATGTTTATTACAAGTCCCAGATACTGAAGAACACGCCTTGTGCAGGCTAGGGAAGTCTGGGCCTCTGACTGGGATGGAGCTCGGATGAGCCAGTCGTCCAGATATGAGAATACGAATATTCCTAGAGTGCGTAGAAATGCAGCTACTACTGCCATGCATTTTGTGAACACTCTTGGTGCAGAGGCCAGACCGAAAGGAAGCACTCTGTATTGGTAGTGCTTTCCTTGATAAAGGAACCGAAGGAACCTTCTGTGTGTTGGATAGATGAGGACATGGGTGTACGCATCCTTGAGATCTAGAGAACAAAGACAATCCTGACTCTGAAGGTATGGAAGGAGAGCACCGAGAGAAATCATCTTGAATTTCTCTTTGCATAGAAACTTGTTCAATTCTCTGAGATCTAAAATGGGTCTGTAGCCCCCTGTTTTCTTTGGGATAAGAAAATAGGGGGAGTAGAACCCTGAGCCCTGTTGAAGAAGGGGTACTTCTTCTATTGCTTTTTGGGCAAGAAGGGTAGCAATCTCCTGACCCAGAAGGTCGAGGAGAGATGTTGGAGAATTGAACTGTCTCACCATGGTGTGAGGAGGAAGGTTTAAGAAATGAAGCTTGTACCCATCCCTTATGATGGAGAGGGTCCATTGCTCTGCTGTGATTTGTTCCCATCTGGGAGCAAAGTGAGCTAACCTTCCTGGAATAGTGAGAGGCTCTGGTTCTTCTAGAGCCAAAAAGTCTACGTTCTCTAGTTGTAAGTCAAAGGCCCTGAGGAGGTTTAGGCTGTTGGGCCGTAGCAGTCCTTGCAGCCTTAGGCTTGGCCTGTTTAGGTTGTTGCTGACGCTTTGCAGCAAAACGACCTGCAGAAGATGTCTGCTGACCATAAACAGGATAGTATCTCCCTTTTTTGGGATAAAAAGCCTTTTTGAACAACCTTTTTTTAACAGGAGCAGAAGTAGACTTTGAAAGTCTATCTAAAGCAGAATTTTCAGCATCCGAGTGGCCTTTGCTTGCCAATCCTTTCCAAAAAGGTTTTCACCTGTACAAGGAAGATTTCCTAATCTATCTTGGACCCAGGGTTCCAAATCAGAAGCTTGTAACCAAGCAACTCTGCGTGCAGCTATGGCAATAGCCGAGGCTCTGCTGGCACACTCAAAAGAGTCAAAGGCTGCACGGTTGGAAAATTTGGAAACATCCTGGGCATGTTTAAGCCAGGTGAGAAACTCCTCCCTTTTATCTTCTGAAATAAAAGGGGCTAAAGTCTGCAGATGATCTGTAACTTCTTCTAGAAACATCCCCATATAGAGACTATAGGAGTTGATTCTGGCAGTAAGCATGTTGGCCTGGAAAAGTTTCCTGCCAAAAGCATCTAAGGTTCTGCATTCTCTTCCCGGAGGATTAGATGAGTGCCTTTTTGCACTCTAACTTCTTCATGGCAGACTCTACCACAATAGAGTGGTGAGGAAGTTGAGTCTTATGAAAGCCAGGACAGGAAGGAACACGGTACATGGTGTCCAACCTACGAGAATGAGGGGAGGTGGTGAGAGGAGTCTCCCATATGCCCAACATGTGATCATAAAGGATCTCATGAATTGGTAAAGTAGCTGCCTCCTTAGGAGCCTTAGGATATTGTAAAATATCCAATTGTTTGGCTCTAGGCTCTGACTCAGGGGCCACAAAGATGGAGAGGCCCCTGGCCACTTCCTTAACGAAGTCTTGGAAAGACAAGTCTTCTGGAGGAGACATTCTCCTTTTTGGAGAAGAAGGCTCCTGAGGAAGGAGTACCGATGCTTTGACAGAAGCCTCTGATTCATCAGAGTCCTCAGAGGAACCGAAGTATCGCCTGTCTGGATGCTCCTGCAGAGCCCGATACGCGTACCGAGTGGTATCGACATCGGGAGTGATCGGTACTGGTTCGGTACCGATGGGCATCCTAGGACAGGGTAACACTGCAGTCGACACCGAAGCCGATGTCGATGCAATCGGTACCGGAACCGATAACGGTGCCGGAACCGGTACCGACAACGGAGTTTGTTGCGGTACCGGAGGCGTCGCAGCCTGTATGAATGCCGTAATGGCACGCTGCATGGTCAGAATATTCTGATCCATCGCCGCCACCAATGTCTGGATGTCGATACCAGTGGAAACCACCGGTACCCAGAACATGGCAACAGGTGATCGGTCGAGGCCACGCCATCGATGTCAACCTGTGACCCCATAGATGAAGCTTTGGAAGCCAGGGCTTTCCGCCGGGGTAATTTTGCTGGTGTACAATCCTCGAGGACAAGCCCGGAGGCATCTCGATGCTTAGAGGGAGATCTACCCTTCGAGGACCGGCTGGACTTATGTTTGGTTACCTGAGATCCATGAGAGGAAAAAGCAGCCCTGGAAGACGTCGATGCCACCGAAGCTGCATCAGAGGGAAACAGGGTACTGAGCTTAGCCGCTCGGTTCTGTCGACCTCTTTCAGACATCATGGAACAGGACGCACAATCCGTGATGGAATGGTCAGGACCCAAACATTTTAGACACCAGTCATGGGTGTCGGTGACAGAAATAGTACTTCGTGCACTTTTTAAACCCGGAGGCGGGCTTTTCCATGAGGAAAAATATTTCCTAGGCCTAAGGCTGAAGAAAAAAATTGCACAGAAGTGGGAAACGGTAGGTTTTTTTTTTTTTATAAGAAGAAAGAAAAGACCGGCGGTACTGGTCCGACGTCGAAGAAGGCAGACGCGAGACCAAAGAACTAGAAAAAAATAAAAAAATTCTTCAGCGGTGACAGGAACACGACCTGCTGGCTCCGCGGAAAAGAAGAACTGGAGAGAGGCGGTTGGGAAAGGCGGGAAGGCACCGCGCAGGCACTGTGGGATGCTCCCAAAAGCTTTCTTACTGGACGCTGGGGAGCGTTCCCGCGCAGGCTCCGTCGGTACCGACAATACCCATATGTGAAGACTCATTCCTGCTTGTTCCTGGAGATCATCCTTCTCCTCAGAGTGAGCTCCATTTACTTGTACTCTTTGTCGCCTCCCACCCAACCAATTTCTAACCCAAGCAGTAACTTTAGGGTCCATCCCTAGGGTGCTCAGTTTATAAGTCGCCTGTGAGGAACAGTGTCAAAGGCTTTACTGAAATCTAAATACACCACATCTAGGGCTCTCCCTCGGTCCAACTCCCTGGTCACCCAGTCAAAGAAATCAATCAGATTTGTCTGACAAGACCTGCCTCTGGTGAATCCATGCTGCCTTGGATCCTGTAATCTGCTGGACTCCAGAAACCTCACTATTTTCTCTTTCAGCAGCGTTTCCAATAATTTACTCACCACCCAAGTTAAACTAACCGGCCTGTAGTTTTCAACCACATCCTTACTTCCGCTTTTGTGTAAAGGCAACACATGAGCCTCTCTCCAATCCTTTGGCACCACTCCCGACTCCAACGAGGCATTGAAAAAGTTAGTCAGTGGAGCTGCTAGAACGTCCCCAAGTTCCCTCAGTATTCTCGGGTGTATCCCATCCGGTCCCATCACTTTGTCTACTTTAAGTTGAGATCGTTTCTCACGAACACAGTCTTTTGAAAATTGTTCAAGATGTCCTTTGCTTCTGTTCCTATTTGTGGGTGTTTTCTGAGGTCCTGCTCCTGGCTCTTCATCTGTGAACACAGAACAAAAATATTTGTTAAGCAATTCCGCTTTATCCTTATCAGCTTCTACATATTCCTCCCCTGCACCCTTGAGTCTGACAAAACCATTCTTGCCCTTCCTTTTCTCACTAATATATCTGAAAAATGTCTTATCCCCCCATTTTATTGCATTGGCCATTTCCTCCTCGTTTTGAATCTTTGCCTTCTTAACTACTTTGCTAGCTTCTCTAAGTTTTTCCAAATACAGATGCCTGTCTTCCTCTCTCTGTGATCTCTTGTATTTCATGAAGGCCTCCCTCTTTTTCTTCACTTTTTCAGCTTCTTTCGAAAACCAGTGGTCTCCTATTCCTTTTACCTTTATTTACCATTTTAACAAAAAGGTTGGTTGCCCTTAAAATATCCCCTTTCAGTTTTTCCCACTGTTTTTTTACATCCCTCAGCTGTTCCCATCCAACTAATGACTCCCTGAGGTATTGGCCCATCTTCGCAAAGTTAGTCTTCCTAAAGTCTAAGATCCTCGCCTTTGAATGGATTCTAACAGCCCTAGTCCTAATACTGAACCACACCTGTGGGAGTGGGAGGGCGGCTTCTACTCACCTATCATGAGCAGCACCACCCTCTACTGGGACGGTGATGCACTTTGTCACTGCCATGGCCAGGGCATCCACTTTAGGGACCCTGAACAGTTGTTCTATCTCCCCTTGGGGTAGATAGTAACACCAGGACCTTAGCATCCCTCAGCCCCAGCTCTGGTGCTTTCCACAGAGACGATGAGCTTCCACAAAAATCAGGGAGGGGAAAGCCTCAAGGGCAGAGTCCATTTGTGAAACCTCTCCAGAAGGGGATCCATTAATACACAGCACCACCATGGTATCCAGAATCAGGGTAGAGAGGTCCTCCCAGTGAAATGAACTAATCATCATTGGATCCTTCTATCCACCAGGGGAAGCTCCCCTTCCTCTGCTGAGTCACCTGTTGGAGACAGGGAATCTGCTTCTTCTCCCCAGCCTTCCCCCAGAGGTGACAAGGCTTGTCTCCTGGACAAACGTACAGGCAAAACTGAAGGAAAGTGATGCTTAACCCCCTTCCCACCTGAGGGAGAGATCCCAGAGCCCTTAGAACCCTGTAGAGGAGGTTGAGGCCCCGGATTACAGGGGGGGGGGGGAGAGTTATTATACTATCACTAGAGAATGAAAATAGCCCGTCAGCCATTTCAGAAGCTGCTGCTCAATGCTGGCTAAGAGTCCTGGAACTCTAGAGTGCCTTCACAGACCTGTTGGCTTGAGACAGCCACCTCATCATGCTCCTCTTAAACACAGACAATGATGGCTGCCATTCCCACTAGCAGGAAAAGAGAGGAAGATGCAGTTGAGGCACCAAGTCTGCACTGGGGCCTGAGCCCTCCAAACCTGCTGAAAAGGTTTTCTGGAAGGCTTCTTCATCACACTCGGGGCAAAAGGAACCAGCTGCAGAGCTCACTTGATAGGAACTGCAAGCAGGAAAACTGAGGAGCTGCCCACACAGGCCTGAGGAAGGCTGGCTGCCTGCCTGAGCTTTTTTTTTTTTTTTTTAAAAGACAGTTCATTAAAGCAGCACAGTCAGAGTCATTTCAAAGGACAGGAAAAAAGTGAAAAAACAAAAACAAACAAAACTAAAGAACTTACAGAAGGTCCTATGGGGCCTGGGCCTGGACTTACCAAGCCCACAGGGTCCCTCGTGACTGCTCTCTGGCCCAACAGTGCTGGAACCCATGGATAACAGCATGGGACACTTGCTGGCTCAAGGAGACGGGGGCATAAACTACAAGAAAATGTTGGGGCAAGATCTCAACTCACACAGCCCAAGACCAGGACGAATGACGACAGGCCTATCTGCACTGTTGCACCAGTCTACAAGCACAGCCTGTGATAAGGAAGCTTATCATAGCTCAGGTAGGAGCTATAGAAAAGATGATGTGACTCTGAACAAGCAACCTGTCAGTTCTGGTAGAAGCAAGAAAACAGAGTTTTCACATAAAAGACTACCAGTCCCAGAATGCACCAGGTTTCCAGCAGCCATGAGAGGGGCTGAAGTGAGAGAATGTGTGTGCAATCAAGAGAGCTATGAGGTAATCCCTAAGCACTCATCTCAAAGGGCAGGGCCTGATTCAAGACAGCTGCGCTGTGTTAGGGAGCAGCACACATTAGGAAAGAATAAGAATAGAGCTTATTCTTCAGATAACAGTTACTACAAGCTCCAGCCCAGTTTCAAGAACAGCTTCAGCAAAAGCCACAGAAAGAGCTTCAGGGAGAGCTTCAGCAAAAGCTACAGAGGGAGGAAGAGATACAGAGACAGCAACGGCTACAAGCACCAGTATCACCTGGAGAAACAGAAGCCAAGCCAAGCAGATAGAGAGAGAAGGAAACTCTCTGGAAGGAAGAGAAGAAAGGCCATTGGAAGGTCTGGGAGATTCCAAGGCAGTACTCATACTGGGAGGTATTCCAAAAGCCAGCAGAGTCCATTGGACTGGATTCAGCCAGAGGAATGGAGTGGCAGAGATAGGAATCACCAGTGGCTACCTGGAAGAGAGAAGACTGCATGTGGAAGGGACTTTCAGACCAAGGCCAGAAGGTATGTGAGAGAAGATCCAGCGTCCAGGGATCAAGATTGGAAGGCTGGACATCAGAATTGGATTACATATTGGCCAGGCTATACAGAGAGGAATAATGATAGCAGGAGAGGCTCAGGTATGAACACTGATCCAGACCCTATCTATAATAGAGAATGGCAGCAAGGGAATAAGCATTCTCATGATAGTGCCTTAATGAAAGACTCATCTGTGCCAATGTATGATATTGACCCTATGATTGTTGATGCAGGGGGAAATACAGCAGATGAAACTATTTACATGGACTGTTCTTTATCTAAATGCTATTGCTAGTTTTCTATGAGCAAACACATCAGCCATCACAAAGAAACCTAACTTTGTTCTTTATTTCCACTGCAAACAGCTCTTAAAGCAGGATTTGGGTTCACACAGTAGCAGCCAGCCAGCTAAAGGCTTACAGCTGGTCAACTGATAGTAATTAAAGCTGCACCTGATTGTGTGTGTGAGCAAGGGAGAATCACTGCTGAGATCGGCGTGGAAAATAAGCAGAAGTTAACCTAACCAGCAAAGTTTATTCTTTACTTTGTGCCTTTGTATTTGGTAATTATTTGCTAAGAAAACATTAGCTAATTGCCTGACAAGCTGAAGGTTGTTTTCTGGTTTACTTTGTGACTTTTTGTTATCCATATTTAAACACTGCAAGCAAGTAACCTCATTTATAGTGCTATCAAGCATACATGTGCTGGGTGAATTAAACCCCATCAATAAAAGAAGTATTTTATTGATCTTACCACTTGGTTTCACAACTCAAATTATTGTCATCAGCTGTGTTTGGGAGTGAATGAACTACAATACCCACAATACCTTGCAAGAATCATATGAATATATGCATCGTCAAGATTGTGTAAGTTCTCACCCTAGGCAGCCGTCTGACAAGCCTCACAGTAACATCTGAGCCATTGCAGGGACGACAGGGAATGACATCCCCAATGCTGAAAGGACTATCGGGCTCTTCTTCCCACTCCCTCAATGTCACCTCTGCCGGCCCAGGGTATTAAAATTACCTGTGCTTCAGGCACGTCTGTGCCTAGCAGGCCTGCACCTAAGGGCCCTTAGGCATGGCCCTTAGCGTGTCCCTGACCTACACATCCCAAAGAAAGACCAGAACCCAACACATAAAAGCCAAACATAACTGAAAAGCTACCAATCATGCTCTCTCTTTATGCTATCACATATACACTGATCGCAGTCCTCACTCTATCCCTTACAACTGAAACCTTGTTGATCAGAACCACAAACACTCCCACACTCATACCTAATGCCTTCAATAATATCGGGCCCCTCCTGGGACATTGGAATCCAAATATCTAATAAATATACCACTATAAAAACATCCCTCCCAGAACACATTCAACAAACTCAATGGCACCCAGAACCTAAAATGTACAATCATAAATGCACGTTCAGTTTGAAATAAAATATCTATCATCGAATACATCATAACCCATGAGCTCAATGTCCTCTGTATCACAGAAACATGGTTCACAGATATAGACACAGTACTACTGAACCAGCTGAAACCACCCAACTACTCATTACTCAACTGTCCACGAATCCACTGCAGAGGAGGGGGAGGACTGATAACAAAATCCCACTTTCACGTCCACAAATTTAAGGCTGACAGCACAAAGGGACTAGACTGAAATATGAGATTTCAACCCTACTATTAGTAATCTGTGAACTATCATTAAAATCATCTGTAATACCTGAAGATTGGAGGATGGCCAACGTAACGCCAATTTTTAAAAAGGGTTCCAGGGGTGATCTGGGAAACTACAGAACGGTGAGCCTGACATCAGTACCGGGGAAAATGGTAGAAACCATCATAAAGAACAAAATTGCTGAACATGTAGATAGTCATGGCTTAATGGGAGACAGCCAACATGGCTTTAGACAAGGAAGATCTTGTCTTACTAATCTGCTATGTTTTTTTTAAGGTATGAATAAACAGGTAGACAAAGGTGAGTCGGTTGATATAATGTATCTGGACTTTCAGAAAGCCTTTGACAAGGTCCCTCATCAGAGACTTTTGGCAAAACTAAAGAGTCATGGGATAGGAGGCAGTATACTATTGTGGATCAGGAACTGGTTAAGATAGAAAGCAGAGGGTAGGGCTAAATGGCCAATTTTCCTAATGGAGAAAGGTGAATAGAGGTGTACCCCAGGGATCTGTGCTTTGTCCGCTGCTTTTTGACATATTCATAAATGACCTGGAAATGGGAATAACGAGTGAGGTTATCAAATTTGCAGATGACACAAAACTATTTAAAGTTGTTAAAACCCATGAGCATTGTGGAAAATTGCAAGAGGATCTTGATAAATTGGAAGACACGACATCAAAATGGCAGATGAAATTTAATGTGGATAAGTGCAAAGTTATGCACCTAGGGAAGAACAACCGAAACTATGGTTACACCATGCAAGGTTCCACATTTGGAACCACCACCCAGGAAAACGATTTAGGCGTCATTGTGGATAACATGTTAAAACCCTCCGCCCAGTGTGCAGCGGCGGCCAAGAGAGCAAATAGAATGCTAGGAAAGGAATACATAAGGAAAGGAATGGAAAATAAAACAAAGGATATTATAATGCCTCTGTATCGTTCCATGGTGCGACCGCACCTTGAATATTGTGTGCAATTCTGGTCGCCGTATCTTAAAAAGGATATAGTGATTTTAGAAAAGGTTCAGAGAAGAGCCACCAAAATAGTAAAGGGTATGGAAGGCTACTCCTATGAAGAAATGCTAAAACAGTAAGGGCTCTTTAACCTGGAAAAGAGATGGCTGAGGGGAGATATGATAGAAGTCTATAAATTAATGAACTGAGTGGAACGGGTAAACGTAGATCGATTGTTTACATCATCAGAATATAGGAAGACTAGGGGACATGCAATGAAGCTACAGGGTAAACTATTTAAGACAAATAAGAGAAAATATTTTTTCACTCAACGTGTAATCAAACTCTGGAATTTGTTACCGGAGGATGTAGTAAAAGCTGTCAGTGTAGCTGGGTTTAAAAAAGATTTTGACAAGTTCCTGGAGGAAAGGTCCATAAACCATTATTAAGAAGGGACCCAGGATATCATTGCTTGACCCAATACAAGCATTGTGGAACCTGTGTCTTTTGGGGAAACTGCTAGGTACATATGACCTAGATTGGCCACTGTTGGAAACACGATACTGGGCTTGATGGACCTTGGTCTGACCTAGTATGGCATATCTTATGTTATTATGACTCCCTCTCAGTATCAGACAATTAACTATTTGTCTCATATACAGATCTCCTTCCGTCTCATCCAATGACCTAGCAAATATATTGGAAATTGTATTGGAAATTCAAATCCAAACAAGGGCCTTATTCTACTCGTCGATTTCAACCTTCCCTCTATGCTGTCCAAACATGCAATATCTTTATTAGAAGCCAATTCTTCAATGAATTTTGAACAACTCATCCAAGTGCCAACACATGAAAAGTTCAACACGCTCTCTCTCATGTTCACAAACATGAAACCCATCCATACCTCACTCCACACCCCCACTCCTCTTACAAGTCCCCTGGTCTGACCTCTTCTTAATAAGCTTCCAACTCTCATACTCTACTACAGTCAATCATGCCTACCAGTATCAAACGAAAATATGATACAAACAATTGGACAAAAAAGCATTTCTTGATGAAGTCCTACCTCTGCTAGACAGACACAAATGATACTGTAACTCTAGTACTAAACTGGAACCAGGTCATTGGCAAAGCAGCTGCAGAAACCACAAATCAATGATGCACCACAAAACTTCAAAAAGACCTCAATAGAACTCAGCAGAACTCAGAGAACTCAAAAGACAACTACAAAAGACAGAGCATAAGTGGAGAAGAACCAAACTAACAGAAGATAAAAACATCTACAATGCTCCTACTAAAGGAATATCGTACAGCGACTGACAAATGCAAATGATCCTTCCACACAAAAGTCAATAAATCACTCAACCAGCCAAAGCAGCTATTCAACATAGTAAAGAACCTAATAAAAACCCCTTCTTTAGCCACCCCGGACAACACTCTCAATCCTCAGGCACTAGCAAACCACTACAAAACAAACAGCAGCACTGTACTATCACAATACTTATTGATGCCACTCCCAATGCCAAAAACAATACATGGTCCACCTTCGCGTCCATCAGCAAAGAAAACATAGAAAGCACAGTTACTTACCTGTAACAGGTGATCTCTGGGAACAGCAGGAATAAGTCTTCACATATGGTTACGTCGGTACCGACGGAGCCTGCGCGGGAACGCTCCCCAGCGTCCAATCAGAAAGCTTTTGGGAGCATCCCACAGCGCCTGTGTGCTGCCTTCCCCAACTGTCTCTCCTCAGTTAAGTTTTAGAGCTGAGACAAAGAGAGAGAGAGAGGGAAAGACAACTCTCCTAGGGGAGGTGGGTGGGTTGTGAAGACTTATTCCTGCTGTTCCCAGAGATCACCTGTTACAGGTAAGTAACTGTGCTATCTCCAGGAACAAGCAGGAATGAGTCTTCACATATGGGGACTCCCTAGCTTTAGATGCCAGGGAGAGAGCCCATAAGTTGTGTGTCCCTGGGACAGGGCTGCACTTCCCCACCTGGATCTCTGGCATCCCATGAGGGATGGTGGGTAGGAGTTGATTAAGTATAAAACAGGTGTTTAAAAACAGCCTGACCAAACAAGGCATCCCGGCGGGAGTCCTTGTCCAAGCAGTAATGGGCTGTGAACGTATGAACCGAGGCCCAAGTGGCTGCTCGACAGATATCGATAGATACAGAGTTCAGATGAGCCACTGAGGTTGCCATGGCTCTCACATTGTGAGCTGTGACATGGCCCTCCAGAGAAAGGTTCTTGCTCTGATAAGCGAAAGAAATACACTGGGCAATCCAGTTAGAAAGTGTTCTCTTGGAGACTGGTTGTCCCAAATGAGAAGGATCAAAGGCAACAGAAATTTGGGAAGACTTTCTATGTTGCTGTGTCCTTTGTAAGTAAAAGGCCAAAGCTCTTTTACAGTCCAGGGTATGAAGGTTCCTCTCTGCACTTAATGCATGAGGTCCTGGAAAAAAAGACAGGTAGGTAGACCTCCTGGTTGAGGTGAAAAGGCGAGACCACTTTAGGCATAAAGTGTGGATTAGTCCTAAGGACCACCTTGTCATGATGGAACCTTGTATAAGGTGGATTAGCTACTAGTGCTTGCAATTCACTGATGTGGCGTGCAGATGTGATAGCAATGAGAAAGATAACTTTCCAAGAAAAGTATTTCAAGGAGGTGGTAGCTAAAGGTTCGAAAGGTGGCTTCATAAGCTGACCAAGAACCAAATTTAAGTCCCATGCCACCGGGGGTGGTCTAATGGGAGGCTTTGTTAAAAGGAGGCCTCTCATGAATCTTGCTACAAGAGGATGAGAGGAAATAGGTTGTCCATTTAGAGGCCTAAGGGATGCTGCAATAGCACTCAAATAGACTCTTACTGAATTTGTCTTAAGGCCTGCATTAGACAGATGAAGGAGATACTCCAGCAACGATTCCAGAGGTATGGCACGGGGGTTAAGATCCTTCTCAGAACACCAGATGGTAAACCACCTCCACTTGAAAGCGTACGAACGTCTAGTGGAAGGTTTTCTGGAAGCATAAAGAACATCTTTCACTTGTTGAGAAAGATGAAGATCCTGGAGATCTAGGCCTTCAGCAACCAAGCCCTGAGATGCAGAGACTGGGGATTGGGATGCCAAAACCTTCCGTCCTCCTGAGAGAGGAGGTCTGGAGCAGACCCTAACTCTAGGGAGGGAGCTTGAGAGAGATGTAGAAGCAGAGGGTACCACACTTGCCGTGGCCAATGTGGAGCTATGAGAATCATGTGGTCTCTGTCTCTCTGAAGCTTGAACAGGGTTTTGGGAATTAGGGGAATGGGTGGAAAGGCATACAGGAAGTCTTGACCCCAGTGAAGGAGGAAAGCATCCCTTGCCTGAGCCCCCTGAGCCGGAGTTCTGGAACAGAACCGGGGAAGTCTGGCATTCCACGGACTTGCAAAGAGGTCTATGTCCGGGGTTCCCCAAATTCGAAAAATCTTGGATACCTGGTCCATATGTAGGGACCACTTGTGTGGAAGCAGAACTTGACTGAGTCTGTCCACCCAAGAGTTTTGAATACCTGGAAGATAAACTGCCAGAAGATGAATGTGATGCTCTCTGGCGAGGGCTCACAGTCGCAGAGCTTCGTTGCAAAGCAACAGAGAGCCAGTTCCTCCCTGCTTGTTTACATAGAACATGGCTACCTGATTGTCCGTGTGGATAAGGACTGTCTTGTGGCGGAGCAGGGTGTGGAAAACTCGTAGAGCAAGGAAGATTGCTCTGAGTTCCAAGAGATTGATATGTAGATAAGTCTCCTGTGGGGACCAGATGCCCTGGGTGGAGAGGTCCTGAAGATGAGCTCCCCAGCCCATTGGAGAAGCATCTGTTGTAAGAGTTGCTTGGGGTAGAGGTTGTTGAAAGGGGGGACCCCAGCAACAAGTTTTGAGGGGACTTCCACCACTGGAGAGACAAAATGAGGCGACTTGTGTTTGCTATTTTGTCTGACAGGCAGCCTACTGCCTGGGTCCATTGGGTGGATAAAGTCCACTGAGCTGCTCTCATGTGAAGGCGAGCATATAGTACATGTACAGTGGATGTCATGTGGCCTAGTAACTGTAACATCTCTCGAGCAGTTAGTAGGGGTTTTAACTCTGCTTGAGAAGCTAAATGCACCAAGCGAAGGCAAAGGGCCTGGGGAAGATAGGCCCTTGCCCTTGTGGTATCCAGCAACGCCCCTATAAACTCCAGGGACTGAGTAGGGACTAAATTGGATTTTGGGATGTTTATTACCAACCCTAAATACTGAAGGATACGCATTGTGCAGGTGAGAGAAGTCTTGGCCTCTGATTGAGTGGGAGCTCGAATGAGCCAGTCGTCCAGGTAAGGGAAGACGAATATTCCCAGGGTGCGCAGAAAAGCAGCAACCACTGCCATGCATTTCGTGAACACCCTTGGTGCAGAGGCCAGACCAAAAGGGAGCACTTTGTATTGATAGTGCTTTTCCTGAAAAAGAAACCGAAAGAACCTTCTGTGAGATGGATGGATGAGAACATGAGTGTACGCATCCCTGAGATCTAGAGAACAAAGCCAATCCTGACTCTGAAGGTATGGCAGCAGAGTTCCTAGAGAAACCATCCTGAATCTTTCTTTGACTAGGAATCTGTTCAGCTCTCTGAGATCTAAGATGGGTCTGAAGTCCCCTGTTTTCTTTGGAATAAGAAAATTGGGGGAGTAGAACCCTGTGCCCTGTTGTTGAAAGGGCACTTCCTCTATGGCCCCTTGGGCAAGAAGAGTGGCAACCTCCTGCTCCAACAGGCTGAGGAGGGAGGTTGGAGAATTGAACTGGTGCACTCTTGAGAGAGGGGGCAAGCTTGAAAAATGAAGCTTGTACCCCTCTCTTATGATGGAGAGTGTCCAATGCTCTGCTGTAATTTGCCCCCACCTGGGAGCAAAGTGACATAACCTTCCTGAAATGGTGGAGGGTTCTGGTCCTTTTAGAACCAGGAAGGCTAAGTTCTCTAGCAGAAAGTCAAAGGCCCTGAGGGGGCTGAGGTTGCTGGGCTGGAGCAGGCCTCACAGCCTTTGCTTTGCTCTGTTTGGAGGATTGCTGACGTTTAGAAGGGAACTGAGCTGCAGAAGATGCCCGCTGACCATAAGCAGGATAGAATCTTCCCTTTTTAGAAAAAGGTGTTTTCTTGAACAACCTTTTCTTAGCAGGAGCAGCTGTAGATTTGGATAGTCTATCCAAAGCAGAATTTTCAAAATTTTCAGAATTTTCAATCTCATTGTACATATGTAAGTAGTTCAGTTTGCATCCCCCGCGTTATCCAAGTTGTTACTCCTGTTCTCTGTAAAGCAAAACATGTTATCCAAGTTGTTACTCCTGTTCTATGTGAAGCCAAACAGTTGTTATGGTCATTTTGTTGTATGTAAACCGCGCTGACAATAGTGCGGTATATAAGAAATTGTAATAAATAAATAAATAAATAAATAAATAAATCCATCTGATCGGCTTTTGCTTGCCAATCCTTACCAAACAGGTTCTCACCTGTACAAGGGATATTTCCCAATTCATCTTGAACCCAGATCTCCAAATCAGGTGCTTGAAGCCAAACAATCCTATGTGCACCTATGGCAATAGCTGAGGCTCTGCTTATGCATTCAAAGGAGTCGAAAGCTGCACGGTTGGAGAATTTGGAGATATCCTGGGCATGTTTGAGCCCAGTGAGAAATTCCTGCCTTTTATCCTCAGACATAAAAGGACTTAAAGTCTGCAAATCGTCAGTGACTTCTTTTAAGAACATAAGAACATAAGATATGCCATACTGGGTCAGACCAAGGTACATCAAGCCCAGTATTCTGTTTCCAACAGTGGCCAATCTAGGTCATATGTACCTAGCAGTTTCCCCAAGAGACACAAGTTCCACAATGCTTGTACTGGGTCAAGCATTGATATCTTCGGTCAATTCTTAATAATGGTTTATGGACCTTTCCTCCAGGAACTTGTCCAAACCTTTTTTAAACCCAGCTACACTAACAGCCTTTACTACATCCTCCGGTAACAAATTCCAGAGTTTGATTACACGTTGAGTGAAAAAATATTTTCTTTTATTAGTCTTAAATGGTTTACCCTGTAGCTTCATTGCATGTCCCCTAGTCTTTCTATATTCTGATAACGTAAACAATCGATCTACGTTTACCTGTTCCACTCCGTTCATTAATTTATAGACTTCTATCATATCTCCCCTCAGCCATCTCTTTTCCAGGTTAAAGAGCCCTAACCTTTTTAGCCTTTCCTCATAGGAGTATCCTTCCATCCCCTTTACCATTTTGGTGGCTCTTCTCTGAACCTTTTCTAAAATCGCTATATCCTTTTTAAGATACGGCGACCAGAATTGCACACAATATTCAAGGTGTGGTCTCACCATGGAACAATATAGAGGCATTATAATATCTTTTGTTTTATTTTCCATTCCTTTCCTTATCATACCTAGCATTCTATTTGCTCCCTTGGCTGTCGCTGCACACTGGGCCGAGGGTTTTAACATGACGCCTAAATCTTTTTCCTGGGTGGTGGTTCCTAATGTGGAACCTTGCATCGTGTAACCATAGTTTGGGTTGTTCTTCCCTAGGTGCATAACCTTGCACTTGTCCACATTAAATTTCATCTGCCATTTTGATGCCCAGTCTTCCAATTTATCAAGATCCTCTTGCAATTTTTCACAATCCTCTTGGGTTTTAACAACTTTAAACAGTTTTGTGTCATCTGCAAATTTGATAACTTCACTCATTATTCCACTTTCCAGGTCATTTATGAATATGTCAAAAAGCAGCGGACCCAGCACAGATCCCTGGGGTACACCACTATTCACCTTTCTCCATTGGGAAAATTGGCCATTTAGCCCTACTCTCTGCTTTCTATCTTTTAACCAGTTCCTGATCCACAATAGTACACTGCCTCCTATCCCATGACTCTTTAGTTTTGCCAAAAGTCTCTGATGAGGGACCTTGTCAAAGGCTTTCTGAAAGTCCAGATACACAATATCAACCGACTCACCTTTGTCCACCTGTTTATTCACTCCTTCAAAAAAACATAACAGATTAGTAAGACAAGATCTTCCTTGTCTAAAGCCATGTTGGCTGTCTCCCATTAGGTCGTGACTATCTACATGCTGAGTAATTTTATTCTTTATGATGATTTCTACCATTTTTCCCGGTACTGACGTCAGGCTCACCGGTCTGTAGTTTCCCGGATCACCCCTGGAACCCTTTTTAAAAATTGGTGTTACATTGGCGATCCTCCAATCTTCAGGTATTAGAGATGATTTTAATGATAGTTCACAGATTACTAATAGCAGGTCTGCAATCTCATATTTCAGTCCTTTCAACATCCTTGGATGTATACCATCCGGCCCAGGTGATTTGCTACTCTTCAGTTTATCTAATAGTTGTAAGACATCTTCCCGATGTATCGATATTTCCTTCAATTCTTCCGCACCTTTAAATACCACTTCAGTCATGGGTAACATCCCTACATCTTCCTCAGTAAAGACTGAAGCAAAGAATTCATTCAGTCTCTCTCCGCTATCGCCTTGTTGCCTCTTAGTGCTCCTTTAACCCCTTTATCATCTAATGGACCAACTGACTCTCTCACAGGTTTTTTGCTACAAATGTACTTGAAAAGGTCTTTATTTCGTGTTTTTGCTTCCGCAGCAAGCTTCTTCTCAAATTCTCTCTTTGCCTGCCTTATCAATGCCTTGCATTTGACTTGCCAGTGCATGTAAAGACTATAGGAATTAATTCTCGCAGTAAGCATGGAAGCTTGGAAGACTCTTCTTCCAAAAGCATCCAGGGTTCTACATTCACGTCCTGGAGGATTAGAGGCATGTCTTTTGGCACTTCTAATCTTTCTCATTGCAGACTCAACCACAATAGAGTGGTGAGGAAGTTGAGTTTTATGGAAACCAGGACAAGGAGGGACACGATACATGGTCTCCAACCTGCGAGAATGAGGAGAGGTAGTCAGAGGTGTTTCCCACATCCTCAACATGAGATCATACAGAATCTCATGAATAGGTAAGGTAGCTGCCTCCTTAGTAGTTTTAGGATATTGTAAAATATCTAACTCCTTGGCTCTGGGCTCTGATTCAGGTGCCACTGTAATAGAAAGACCCCGAGCCACCTCTCTGATAAAGTCTTGAAAAGACAAATCCTCTGGAGGAGACATCCTACGTTTAGGAGAGGACTCCTCCTGTGGAAGAAGCATCACTGCATTGACAGACTCCTCAGAATCCTCAGAGGAATTGAAGTATCGTCTGTCTGGATGCTCTTGCAATGCCCGATACCCGTACCGACCGGGATCGGTATCACCGGTTCCGGGGTATCGGTACCGGAGGGCTTCAGAGGACAAAGTACCGGGATAGCGGACACCGATGCCGATGACACCGGTACCGGGATTGGTACCGATGGCGATGCTAGTGCCGGTACCGGCGGATTAGTCTGTTGCGGTACCACGGGCGTCGGTGCCACAAGGAAAGCCGCCAGACTGCGTTCCATGGACAGAATTCTCTGATCCATCAACGCCGCCAATGCCATGGAAGCCACCGGTACCCCGGAGCATAGCACCAAGAGATCTGTCGAGGCCATGCCATTGAGATCATCTTGGAACCCTGATGATGATGCTTTAGAGGCCGAAGCCTCCCGCCGGGGTAATTTTGCCGGTGCAGAATCCTTGAGGGCAAGGCCAGAGGCATCTCGATGCTTAGAAGGAGATCTACCCTTCGAGGACCGGCTGGATTTATGTTTAGTTACCTGAGATCCATGTGAGGAAGAAGCAGCCCTGGAAGACGTCGATGCCACCGAAGCCGCGTCAGAGGGAAACAGGGTACTGAGCTTGGCAGCTCGGTTCTGATGACCCCTCTTGGACATCATGGAACAGGACACACAATCTGTTATGGAATGGTCAGGACCTAAACATTTTAGACACCAGTCATGGGTGTCGGTGACGGAGATAGTACTGCCACATTTTGAGAACTTCTTAAAACCTGAGGCAGGCTTTTCCATAGTTATAGAAAAATGTTTTGGGCCTAAGGCCCAAAACTGAAGTGCACCGGAAGTGGAAAAAAGGTCTCTTTTTTTTTTTTTTTTTTTAAAGAAGAAAAGAACAAGGAACGGCGGTACCAGTACAGCGTCGAAGAAGGCAGACGTGACAGAAAAGAATAAAGAAAAAATAAGGAAATTCTTCTGCGGTGACAGGAACACGACCTGCTGGCTCCGTGGAAAAAGAACAACTGAGGAGAGACAGTTGGGAAAGGCGGAAAGGCAGCACGCAGGCGCTGTGGTATGCTCCCAAAAGCTTTCTGATTGGACGCTGGGGAGCGTTCCCGCGCAGTCTCCGTTGGTACCGACGTACCCATATGTGAAGACTCATTCCTGCTTGTTCCTGGAGATAACACAATTCAAGCTTTAAACACAACCACATCCCTGCTAGACCCATGCCCACTAAGCTGGATCAAAGCATTCAAAGAGGAGCTTAGTCCATTCTGCATGAAAATCACCCAACAATCACTCCTACAAGGTTACGTGCCTAAACACCTCAAATTATCCTCCATCCACCCCACCCTAAAAATACAAACCTCAACCCAAATGACCTCACAGCCTACAGACCTATATCCAGCCTCCCATTCTTGATTAAGATAATAGAAAAAAAAATCCAACTCCTCCAAAAACCACATTGACAACCATGTCCCCTTGGATCCACAGCAGCATAGCTTCAGACTCTACCACAGAGTTGAAACACTCCTTACATCACTGTTGAACACATTAATAAAAGGAACACAGAAACCACACCAAGGATTCATCTTTATTTTTCTAGACATTCCAGCTGCCTTTGATACAATCAACCAAAGTATTCTTCAAAGACTCCAATCTACCGGAATCCAAAACGATGCT
This sequence comes from Ichthyophis bannanicus, assembly GCA_033557465.1. Taxonomy (NCBI): domain Eukaryota; kingdom Metazoa; phylum Chordata; class Amphibia; order Gymnophiona; family Ichthyophiidae; genus Ichthyophis; species Ichthyophis bannanicus. The sequence goes on along the minus strand of CM066037.1, from coordinate 240,809,919 downwards.
CTGAAACGGTTCCACTCTTATCTACTCTTCCATAAACTGAAGGCGTCCCTCAAGGTTCTTCCCTATTAGATCTCCTTTTCAACATCTAGCTATAACCGCTATGCTCAATCATCTATTCACACAGCATACGCTTTAACATCTATGAAGATGACATAATGATTTATGCACCATTCAACACCAACAAACCAACATTTGAAGAAATACTAAGCTGCTTCTCAGACATCTCTCAATGGCTGACAAAAAATTCACTGAAAAGCAACTATAAGAAAACAGAAATGCTCTTCATAACAAAGGATTGCAATTTTCAACCACTGATCTCAATGATATTAAATTATACCGATGTGGAAAACCAAACAAAGGTCAAATACTCAGGAATCATCTTAGACCGGACTACTAACACTAAAGCCACACAAACACAACAAAGATAACCTATCACAAAATCTGAATACTTCCTCACCTCCATCCCCCCTATTGGAACCATTTGACATTTGCTCAGCATTCCAATCATTTTACCGCACATCGACTACTGTAACTCTATCTAGCAAAACTTGCCAAAATCCACGCTGCTTCCTCTACACACCACCTTGCACACAGAATTCAAGGAGCTTCAAGGTATGACCATGTAACCCTTATACTCTTCAACTACACTGACTGCTACTACTTAGTCGCATTCGCTACAAAACACTAGTCCTTACCTTCAAAATCAACAGCCAGTCCTCATACTATCTACAAACTCTACTAAGTATCACAAATCCAAGTAGGATAAGATGACAAAACACAACATGCTGAACATATCTCATGAGAAAATTAAAAGTACCCATGTATACCTGTACAAGAGCATTCGAGCTGTATGCACCAACCCACTGGAACTCTACACCATCACACAATCTCCCCCTCCTGGATAATGTATATATAAAAGTTGTTCTTATACATAAGTTATGTTAGTTAAATACTCATGTAGATACCAGTCACCATGTGACTATGTATATAAGTTCCACCGTTCACTGTAACAATCCGCTGTTAAAATGTACACCACCTGTGCTCCAGTGAAAAGCGGTATAGAAAAACAATGAAATAGATAAAATCTACTGGAGGCAGACAACAATGGCATGTCTCAGTGCTGTACCACCAGTTATACAGTCGATGTCACTGAAAGTTGTTTTGGTCCACATACACCTGCTGGCTGGGAAGCATAACCCACTTGTCTGGACTGGTCTAGCAGGATGATAAGGAAACGCAGGTTTACCCAGACCAAGTGGTGGAACTCCCAGAGGCAGGGTTGGAGGGGTTAGTGCATAAAATACACTGGGAAATTTGAACAGCCATAAATGTGAGCACAAATTTCCTTAGGTAATTTTAAAATGAAAGTACGCACACATTTTTGTTTGGAAAATTTATCAGTATCTGCACAGGGAAAAATATATTGTGCACCACTGACACATGTACAATTATAAAATTGCCCCTCCCCCAAGCATCATAAATAGTCCTTTTTTAGAATTTACATAATGATTATTTGTGAGAGATTTATGTATACTGTGTCCAAGAACCTGCTTACTCTGCATATTTTATGTTATCCTGAAAGCCAGACCAGTTTGGGGCCCTTGAGATCCAGTGCTGGCTTTCCTTTGTGTAGAGTCTACTTACTTGCCCGGCTTATCGAGTAATCCTCCGGCAGGAGACTGACAGCACATAAGAATATATTCTTGTAGTGCTTGTTGGTCAAATATCCAGCGAGTTGGATTGAGGGCACAATCACCTGGAGGAATAAATCCCACCATTTTGATTATTTAAACCTCAAAATGCATCATCATTTTAAACAAAACAGATATAAAGCAAAGAAAACCTGTCAAGGGATGAATTATGGATATTAGGCTTTCTTAATGGAAGCACCAGAAAAAATACGTAAATGTATGAGTTTAACAAATACGACCTTCCAAATAAAACCATACAATATGGAACCAAACGTACATAAATTACCTATCAATATCATGAAACTTTAAACAGCTACTAATACAGGCAAACTTTTAAAAGGTTATTAATATTAGAAGCAAGCAGGTACTAAATATTCTCATTACTACTATGTAGATTCCTTGGCTGTAATCAGATACCCCAGTCCTATTAAGAATGCCTTGGTGCCCTGCAACATGTTTGAATAATTGATCAGGATTTCCTTTTGGTTAAACCATGCTGCTTTGGATCTAACTATAAGATTCAAGAAACTCAGATATCCTTTTCCTTTTGTAGCGACTCAATTAATTAATTTACCCACTACAGAGGTCCAGTAAACGCGCTGTAGTTAATCTCCCTTTTTTTTAAAATTTGAAGAGAATATCTGCCCCTTTGAGTCTTAAATCCCTCCCATTTCCAAAGTGCAATCAAAGTGAATAGGTAGTGAAAATACCAGAACTTTTATATCCTAGGATATGGCATCTCACCCCAAAACCTTCAGTTTTGCTAGTTACATGCAAACCCTCTTTTGCAAAATGGATTATCTACCTCTGCCAACTTTTAGTGACCCTTTACCAATGTTCCTGAAACACTGAACAAAAAGTATTTGTTTAGGTTTTCTGCCTTTCCCTTGCCACTCTTTGCAAGTTCCTTCTTTTCATCTGTTTTACAATCCCAACTCTGCATGTCCTTTCTGCACAGACATATAAAAACGGCTATTTTTTTCCATTCCCTGTGTTTTTGTTGTCTTGACTACCCTTTCCAACTTCCCTTAGCTTTTCCAGAGATTAATCCCTATCCTTTTGGCACTTAGCTTTTCAGCTGCTCTTTCGAAAGCCATACTTATCTTTCCTAACAAAGATTTATTGTCCTTTCCGTGGGTTCTTTAAGTTTGGCTCACTACTCTTCTGCTTCTCAAAGGTCTTCCTGCTAGTGCCCATCTACAGCACTGAAAGTTCAGGACTCTGACTTCAATGTAATCCATAGCTACCTTTATTCTTGATTAAGCCACACTGGAGTTCAGATGACCACTTATTTGGACTCTGGAAATACTTTTCCTATCTCTCAGTACCAGGTCCAATATTGCTCTCTTCTGCAATATCTCTGTTACCACTTCTCCGAGAGCCTATAGCCCAGAGTCTCTCTATTTTTGATTATTCTTGTAAATGGGATCCTGCAACGAACATCCATAAGATTAAAATCATCAGCAATACCTCCCTTCTTTGACTAAATTTCTATCCAATTGTTCTGTCTGTGCTGGGGGACTATAAATTACAAATGTGTAAACATTACATGCCATCTCTCCTTTCCAAGACAGCTTACATTGCCTCCTCCCTTTCTCTATATTCCCTTAATTTGAGTGCTTTAAAATTGTTTTCAATAAAGTGCTACTCCTTCCCCTTTTTTCGGCCTATGTTATCATTCTTAAACTATAGCTGGCAAGTCTGAAATATCATTCGATGTTATTGTTGGAAACATGAGGCCTATAAGCAATGGGGGATCAAAAGAGGCTTATGAATCCTAGAAATCACTGAGGGTTTTTACAATCAATCACACCACATCTTTATGCTAGTATACACAATCACAGTGTTCCCAGTTTTTAAATACTATTCACATTTCTGTTTATTCCTTCTCATTACAGGTACAGTACATCTTGAAAAAATATACAAAAATGACAGACAACTGAGTCATGGAACAAGTGTGACATGAGAACTCTAATTTGGAAAATAAACAAAGATATATGAGAGGTACATAAAGTGATGAAAAATGTAGAGAAGGTAAATTGGGAACTATAGTTCACTATACCTCATACTGCAAGAGCTAGGGGGACATCTGATTAAGTCATCGGCAGCAAGTTTAAAACAAACAAAACAATGGAAATATTTTTATATAATGCATTCTTAACTTGCAAACCTTATAGAAATATGAGGTCATGGATGGAGAAATTTCACTTACCGTTAATTTCCTTTCCTGGAATACTGCTAGACCAGTCCAGACAAGCGGGTTATGTTCCCCTGCTAGCAGATGGAGACAGAGAATAAACACTCCAGAGCTGTGATTGGTTGGGCTCTGGGTGACATAGGAGTGCCCCTAGAGGACCTAGTCAGTATTCTTTTGACAAGCACCAACATAAGGAGAAAACTTGACTAACCAACTCAACTATGTACAGGTAACAACTAATTCAATTAATACCCTCAACTCGAACCAGGAAGGGTGGAGAAGGATCAAACATCATTCCTTGGAGAAAAACTCTGATTCCACTGTTGTGGACTTTCTCCGGAATATGTAATTGCTTGCGTCTGAAGTAAGAAGAACGTCGGCTCCTCTGCACCAGCAGTTGTGACACTGACAATGGGGTGGGTTCTGGACTGGTCTAGCAGTATTCCAGAAAAGGAAATTAACGGTAAGTGAAATTTCTCCTTCCAGTTCATACTGCTAGACCAGTCCAGACAAGCGGGGAGTACTCAAGCTAATGAACCCCAGGGTGGGCAGAGAACCACTGACAGCACACTAGCCCCAAACGACTGTCCTCACGTGCCTGAAAGTCCAGGCGATAATAGAAACATAGAAACATGATGACAGAAAAAGACCACATGGCCTATCTAGTCTGTCCTTCCATATCAACAACTACAACAGTCCACTTTATACCTTTAGAGATCCTCTGTGTTGGTCCCATGCTTTTTTGAATTCAGTTACTGTCCTCATCTCTACCACCTCCACTGGGAGACTATTCCATGGATCCACTACTCTTTCCATAAAGAAATATTTCTGCATATCACTCCTGAATCTATCTCCCTTCACCCTCATCCCATGTCCCCTCGTAGCAGAACTTGCTTTCAATTGAAAGAGGCTCTCTCCCTGAACATTTATGCCACGGAGGTATTTAAACATCTCAATCATATCACCTCTATCCCGCCTTTCCTCTAAGGTGTACATATTAAGATCCTTACGTCTGTCCTCATATGCTTTATAATGAAGCCCAATAATCATTTTAGTAGCCACCCTCTGCACCGACTCCATCCTGTTCACATCCTTTTGAAGGTGCGGTCTCCAGAATTGCACACTATACTCCAAATGAGGTCGCACCAAAGACTTATAGAGAGCATTATCACCTCCTTTTTTCTGCTAGCCATTCCTCTCCGTATGCACCCAAGCATCCTTCTAGCTTTTGCCGTCGCCTTTTCTACCTGTTTAGCTACTTTAAGATCATCAGACACAACCACGCCTAGGTCCCGCTCTTCTTTTTAGTGGACAAAAGTACTTCACCTCCTATATTGTATTGCTCCCTTGGATTGCTGCAGCCCAAATGCATGGCCTTACATTTTTTAACATTAAATCCCAGCTGCCAAATTCTAGACCATTCTTCAAGCTTAGCTAGATCCCTCCTCATGTTATCTACACTTTCCTGGGTGTCTACTCTATTGCAGATTTTGGTATCATCCGCATAGAGGCAAACCTTACCCGACAGCCCTTCCGCTATATCACTAACAAAGATGTTAAAAAGAATAGGACCAAGGACAGATCCCTGGGGCACACCACTGGTAACATCCTTCTCCTCAAAGTGAGCTCCATTTACTTGTACTCTTTGTCGCCTCCCACCCAACCAATTTCTAACCCAAGCAGTAACTTTAGGGTCCATCCCTAGGGTGCTCAGTTTGTTTATAAGTCGCCTGTAAGGAACAGTGTCAAAGGCTTTACTGAAATCTAAATACACCACATCTAGAGCTCTCCCTCGGTCCAACTCCCTGGTCACCCAGTCAAAGAAATCAATCAGATTTGTTTGACAAGACCTGCCTCTGGTGAATCCATGCTGCCTCGGATCCTGTAATCCGCTGGACTCCAGAAACCTCACTATTTTCTCTTTCAGCAGCGTTTCCAATAATTTACTCACCACCGAAGTTAAACTAACCGGCCTGTAGTTTTCAACCACATCCTTACTTCCACTTTTGTGTAAAGGCACCATATGAGCCTCTCTCCAGTCCTTTGGCACCACTCCCGACTCCAACGAGGCATTGAAAAGGTCAGTCAGTGGAGTTGCTAGAACGTCCCCAAGTTCCCTCAGTATTCTAGGGTGTATCCCATCCGGTCCCATCACTTTGTCTACTTTAAGTTGAGCTAGTTTCTCACGAACACAGTCTTCTGAAAATTGTTCAAGATGTCCCTCGCTTCTGTTCCTATTTGTGGGTGTTTTCTGAGGTCCTGCTCCTGGTTCTTCATCTGTGAACACAGAACAAAAATATTTGTTAAGCAATTCCGCTTTATCCTTATCAGCTTCTACATATTCCCCCCCTGCACCCTTGAGTCTGACAATACCACTTTTGCCCTTCCTCTTCTCACTAATATATCTGAAAAATGTCTTATCCCCCCATTTTATTGCATTGGCTATTTCCTCCTCGTTTTGAATCTTTGCCTTCTTAACTACTTTGCTAGCTTCTCTAAGTTTTTCCAAATACAGATGCCTGTCTTCCTCTCTCTGCGATCTCTTGTATTTCATGAAGGCCTCCCTCTTTTTCTTCACTTTTTCAGCTACTTCCTTCGAAAACCATAGCGGTCTCCTTTTCCTTTTATTTAGCATTTTAACAAAAAGGTTGGTTGCCCTTAAAATACCCCCTTTCAGTGGACAAAATGCTGGACAAAAGTAGACAAGGAAGACCAGGTTGCTGCTCGACAAATATCAAGAGGGACTACGTGTGATCGCTTGGCCCAAGACGTAGCTTGAGCTGAGTGTGTGCAAAGACCGGCAGGCACTGGCTTGCCTTGCAGAATATAGGCTGATTCAATGGTACGGCGCAACCATCTGGCGATAGTAGATTTTGAAGCTGCCATACTACAATCATACCTGGAACAAGAACTACCTGAAGTGCAAGCAGGGTTCAGAAAAGGGCGAGGAACGAGAGACATCATTGCGGATGTGAGATGGATCCTTGAAAAGACTAAAGAATACCAAAAGGATATCTATTTGTGCTTTATTGACTATAGCAAAGCTTTTGACTGTGTAAACCATGAGAAACTCTGGGCCACATTAAGAAGCATGGGTATACCAGAACACCTGACCGTTCTCTTGCACAATCTGTACATTGATCAAGAAGCAACAGTTCGAACGGAACAAGGAGAAACAGAATGGTTTAAAATAAGCAAAGGTGTAAGACAAGGCTGCATACTTTCCACCTACCTGTTTAATTTATATGCAGAACAAATCATCAGAGAAGCAGGATTGTATGAAGACAACAGAGGTGTGAAGATTGGTGGAAAACTCATCAACAACCTTCGCTATGCTGATGATACCACATTACTCGCGGAAAGTGAAGGTGATCTGAAACATTTGCTTCTCACAATCAAAGAACAGTCTCAAAATGGGCCTGTACCTTAATGTAAAGAAGACAAAGATCATGACAACTGGCATAATCAACAGGTTCATCGTCGAAGGAGAAGAAATTGAAATCGTGAACAACGTTAACCTACTTGGATCAACTATCAATAAAGAAGCAACAAGCAGTCAAGAAATCAGACGACGCATTGCTCTTGGCAGAATGGCTATGAAAGACCTAGATAAGAGCAGAGATGTCTCTCTCCATACAAAGATTTGACTTGTTCAAGCTATGGTATTTTCAATAACATCATATGGATGTGAAAGCTGGACAGTGAAAAAGATAGACAGGAAGAAAATTGATGCCTTTGAATTATGGTGCTGGCGGCGAATACTGTGTATACCATGGACTGCCCGAAGAACAAACCAGTCTGTACTAGAGGAGATCAAACCTAAGCTTTCTTTAGAAGCTCAGATGACAAGACTTCGACTTTCATACTTTGGACACATCATGCGGAGAGAGAGATCATTAGAGAAAGACATCATGCTTGGCAAGATAGAAGGTCAACGCAAAAGAGGAAGGCCAGCAATGAGATGGATCGATACAATAACAGCAGCTACGGGTACCAGTCTGTCAACAATGAGTCGCCTGACTGAAGACCGAACACAATTTAGGACAGCTATCCAGAGGGTCGCCATGAGTCGACTCCGACTCAACGGCACTTAACAACAACAACATAATACCTCGGCGCGGTCCCGCAAAAAGCACAAAAAGATGGTTGGTCTTGCGAAAAGGATTAGTGACTTTGAGATAGCAAAGGAGAATCCCGGAGATTCTTGGAACGAACGGAACACTGTTCCTTAGAAAAGGCAGGCAACAAAAGAGGCTGATTGACATGAAAAGGAGTAATCAACTTAGGCAAGAATGAGGGAACAGTGCGAAGGGATACTCCCTCTGCGGAAAATGACAAATACGGATCCCTGCAAGAGAGGACCTGCAGTTCCGAAATGCGACGAGCCGAAGTTATAGCCATTAAGAAAACCATTTTAAGTGTCAAATCCATTAAGGTAACTTCCTTTAGAGGCTCGAAGGGCGGAGACATCAAAGTCCGTAATACCAAGACAAGATCCCAAGCAGGGACAACTGGATGGACGAGAGGACATAGAAGCTTGACTCCTTTAAGAAAACGCGACACATCGGAGTGGGACGCAAAAGAACGACCGCAAATTGGTCCCCTATAACAGGTCAGCACTGAAATGTGCACCCATAGAGTACCAAGAGCTAAGACTTTGTCGAGGCCCTCTTGAAGAAAGGCAAGAATGTCTGGAATTTCTGTACTCCAAGGAGAAAGAAGATGTTGAGTACATCAGGACTCAAAACACTCGCCACACTCTAGCATATGCTAACGACGTAGACAAACGGCAAGCGTTGAGGAGAGTCGACACTACCTTGGAAGAGTAACCCTTACGGACTAATGTACGGCACTCAAGAGCCAAGCCGTAAGCAACTAGAGAGTTGAATCTTCCATCGAGATAGGTCCCTGCCTGAGAAGTCCGAAGGGAGCTTGTAGTCACAGAGGAGGGACTCGAGATAGTTTTATGAAATCGGCATACCATGGTCTAGGTCAGTCCGGGGTCACTAAGATTTCTGGGTCGTGGTGTTCCCTGATCCGTTGCAGGACTCTTTCAATCACTGGCCAAGGTGGGGATACATAGAGCAACTGGTGTTTCGGCCATGGCTGCGCCAAGGCATCTATGCCTTGAGATCTGTGTTCCCTCCAGCGACTGAAGAAGATTGGAACCTTCGCATTCGTGGCTGATGCCATGAGATCTACTTTCGGCTGCCCCCACTTCTGAACTATAGTCTGGAATGCTTGTGGGGCCAGTTCCCATTCGCCGAGATCGAGAGTGTGTCGGCTTAGAAAATCCGCCTTCACGTTGCTGGTCCCCGCTATATGCTATGCTGAGAGAGCCTGAAGGTTCCTTTCCGCCGAAGGGAAGAGAAGGGACATCTCTTTCGATACCCCCTGTGCACTTGGTGCTGCCCTGGCTTTTGAGGTAGGACACTGCAGTGGCACTGTCGCATAGGACCCGAAGCGCTTGTCCCTGTAGGAACCAGTGAAACTTCAATAAGGCGAATCGAGCTGCTCTCGCCTCGAGCCTGTTGATCGTCCATTGCGCCTCGTGCGTCGTCCAAGTTCCTTGCGCTGAGTGAGTGCGACAGTGCACTCCCCATCCGGACAGACTGGTGTCAGTTGTCAACAAGATCCAGCATGGGTTTTCCAACGGTACTCCCCTGAGGAGATTGTGAGATGCAAGCCACCACTGTAGACTGTGCCAGACCCGCAGCTGTAATGGGAGATGGGTCTGGTAATCTTCTGTCACTGGGGACCATCTGGAAAGCAGAGCGGCCTGTAGACTGCGTATGTGAGCCTTTGCCCAAGGCCCGAGCTCAATGGTGGCGGTCATGGATCCAAGGACTTGGAGGTAATCCCATGTCCGGGGGTCTCTTTGGGCCAAAATACTTTGGAGCTGAGACGTCAGCTTTAGGAAATGGGCTTGAGTCAGAATACACGCCCTTGAGAGGTATCGAAGCGTGCTGCGAGAAATTCGATCTCTTGAGACGGATGGAGACAAGTATTGGTGCGGTTGGATCACCCAACCGAGCTGCTGTAGGAAGGCCACTACTGTGGAAACAGTTTTGCGAGCCTCTGGAAGGGAGTCCGCACGAATGAGCCAATCGTCCAAGTACGGGTATACTCTGATTCCCTGCTTGCGTAAGGCTGCCACCACAACCACCATCACCTTTGAGAAGGTTTGAGGTGCCGAGGCTAGGCCAAAGGGCATTGCCTGAAACTGCAAAGGCTGGCCAAAGACTGAAAAACGCAGGAAGCGCTGGTGGTCTTCTTGAATGGGAATATGAAAATATGCTTCTGCTAGATCCAAGGATGCTAGAAACTCTCCCCAGCGTACTGAGTGAAGGATTGATCGTAGGGTCTCCATACGGAAGTGTGGTACTCGAAGGCTGCGATTTACACCTTTGAGGTCCAAAATTGGAAGAAAAGAGCTATCTTTCTTGGGCACCACGAAATAGATGGAATAACGGCCTAGCCCTCTTTCTAACAGAGGGACTGGACAAATGGCTTTTAAGGAGAGGAGCTTCTGAATGGTAGTTTGAATAGCCACTCATTTTTACGCATCGTGAATGGGTCGGCAACATTCGAGAGAATAGCCGTGAGAAACTATGTTGAGGACCCATTGATCTGAAGTTATGTGTGCCCACTGCCGAGAAAAAGGAGCCAACCGCCCCCCCCTCCCCGACAGGCGGAGGCATCTCGAGTGGGTGTCTCATCCCATCAGCGGGAAGGATGGGAGGTTCCCGTAAACTTTGCTAAGCCTGAATAGGAGTCAGTTCCTTTGCGGGCTCCCCGAAAGGACTGCGATCTTTGTCCGAAGCTATTGGTAGGAGTGGATGAAGTACTTGGCTTAAAGGATCTGTATCTCTGAGAGTCACGAGTTCTAGAAAATCATTGAAAGCCTTGGGACCGAGACCCACGACGGGAGAATGCCTTTGGCTTGTCCTCCGGCAAGCGTTGCGATTTCACCTACCCCAGATCTTTTACCAGTTTATCGAGATCTTCGCCAAAGAGGAGTCTCCCTTTAAAAGGAAGTTTTGACAGCCGCGTCTTAGAAGCAACATCCACTGTCCATTGACGCAGCCAGAGCCATCTCCGAGCCACTGTCATCGCTGCTACGGAGCGAGCTGACAGTCGCAAGAGATCATAGAAGGCATCTGCCAGGAATGCAGCGACGGATTCTAAACGAGCCAACTCGGGATCGTCTGGAAGCTGCTGAATCCATCGAAGGGAGGCCTGTGCCACTAGACCTCCGCACACCGCTGCTTGAAGGGAAAGAGCGGACGACGAAAAATCCGTCTTTAGCAGACTCTCGACTTTTTCGGTCTTGCTGGTTGTGGAATGCCGCTCCGCACTCAACTAGAATTGTGGTATGCTTGGTGACCCCGGTCACTAACGCATCAACTTTCGGGTATGTCAGCCAACGGTCCAAGTCAGACGGAGACCAAGGGTATAACTGACCAATACGGCGTGCTGTACGTAGAGAGGACTCTGGAGAGTCCCACTCTCGAGACACCATTTGCTGTAACTCGGCTGGAAAGGAAAAAGCTTTGGAAGGCTTACGAATGCCCTGTAGAACTCTGAGGATCAGGTGTGTCGGCTAGGCGTAGCGACTAACACCTGGGTGATTAGGGCCGGCAACTCCTCTTTCTGAAAAAGTCTGATATCTTGAGAGTCCTCTTGAACTGTCAGCGAAGAATCAGATGGAGAATATTCCCCATCTTCTTTCTCCGACGAATCAGGGCTCACCTCCGAAGATTTAAAGTCTTCTTGAATATCCGTAGTGTCCCGCAAGCCACATGCAACATTCCTGGGAGGATGTACTGCTTTAAGGTCTGAGGTCTTTTGGGACCGCATGCGAGACCCCGCCATATTCTTGTCTGCTACTGGCCGGGTGCTGGAGGTATACCAAAAGACACTGAACGCCACAGGTGCCATGCCTGGCAGAAGAGCATCAGGAACTCACTGTCATCCGAAGTTGCTGTGGCTTCCAGCGGCTGCAGAAGCAAAATGGGAGCTGACTGAGTCCTTTCTGCAGGTAGACCCGGCTGCAGGGGCTCTAAGGAAGGAGGAGTTAAGGCATATATTGATGTCCCCAGCTGGCAGCGCAGTGGGTATGGAGGAAGATGATTCTCCTGGATGCAGCATACAGGTGGAACACAAGCAATCTATTAACTGCTTCTTATTATTATTACATATGATACACCTGTGTAGAGAAACTGCAGAGGCTTAAACCTTTTTTTTTTTTAAACAAAAATCAAGGAAGGCTTAGGGAAACAGAAGACTCTTCAAAGAAAAGGGATTTTGAAACTCCCTGTGCCTTCACAGCATGTTTAAATGCTTTGAAATGGCTGCCCAGAGCTGCTTCCTCCAAAAAAACACTGAAGAGAAATCTCTCCTGATTTTCAAAATGGCCACCGGCACAAAAAAACTGCAAAATAAAAGTTCCCTAAGCTCTAAAAACCTTAAAAATGCAGCAAAATTGCTGGGGGAGAGGCAAGGAGTGCTGCTAGCAATTTAAAAATTTAAATCCTGATGAACCCCGAATCACCAAAAACGGAGGTGAGAAGGAAACTGTCAATTACTCACTGTGCTGGTACAGAGGAGCCGAGTTCCCATGGAGGAGAAGAGAAACTTTCAAAGTCAGTGTAAGGTAATTACAGCGATTGAAAGGTAGGGAAATTAGAGTTTGATCCCTCTGCAGCCACTTAGATTCTCATGGCAGGGGCTGAAAGGTGTTTCTGAGAAGGGATGGGGAGCTGCACTGACAGTGAAATCAGGAGCTCAAACCCTGCTGTATTGCTGATTACAGAAAATACAGCTATTAAGGAGGGAAGCCTGAGAAACCCAGAGAAACACCTCTTGTGTGCTCTGGGTGCATCCAGGAAATAAAAATGAAGAAAAGAAAATAAGTTGACAAACTTGTCTAAGACCTTCATCTGCTAGAGACAGAGAAAATGCTGACTAGGTCCTCTAGGGGCACTCCTATGTCACCCAGAGCCCAACCAATCACAGCTCTGGAGTGTTTATTCTCTGTCTCCATCTGCTAGCAGGGGAACATTAACCCGCTTGTCTGGACTGGTCTAGCAGTATGAACTGGAAAACTGGGTTCAACACTGGTAAATATGATACAGCCAAACAGGGCATTTAGAGGAATAAAAGGCTGAGAAGAGAAATGAATCAGATAGGGAGCAAGAATGCATAAAGGATCCCTAGAAACAAAGTGAAAGAAAAGCCGGAGACCAAGCTGAGTCTATGGCTACATCTTTAATCCCATAAATAAGGCAGAAATTCCCCTGGGCTAATTTTCAAAACAGGAGTATGCGCCTCTTAATGATTTAGAATCTTAAATACCTATAGTTAAACTGCTGAAAACTGGGGTTGCAATCATTTATTTGAATAAGATTAACCAAATCTCATTCAGCTTCGTTCGAGATTCCTTATTCAAAATTCCTCATTTCACACCTTTATTTTTTTAAATGTCTATCTGATTTACAATAAATTTAATTACTCGCTCCCACTTTCTAGGAGGAGGGACTCTCTTAGATGTATCTACGTGGTGCTGTATATCTCTACAACACTACTAAATTGATCACCCTTCCGTAAATTTGTTTAATCACCCAATTACTTAAAAAGCAGGATCACCACCACGAGTACAATGCTTTCCTATATCATGCCTGGTAAAAACAGGAAGGCTATAACAGTTGACTCTACGTATGTCCTATTCTTGGGGGCAAGTTTACTGAAGCGCAGTAACTGAGAATGCGGGCTAATGCATATTTTTGGCCCATGGTAGCCAAGAGCATGCGGTACATGGATAAGTGTGGTTAGGGCAGAAATGGGGCAGAATGTGGGCGGCAACTAATAGTGCTCTGGAGACACAAAGATATTACTAGTACAGGTGCAACTACTGCCTCCCTCTGACCAGGCAGTAGTTGCACCTGCCTTGTTAGCACATCATGAACGTGTGGTTCATATGAGATTCTTACAATATATGAAGGGCCAGAAACAGAGCAAAAACATGGAAGAAACAAAAAGGGCAGAGAGGCAATGTTAGAAAAATGCCTACAGCCTGACAGGTACAATACAAGTGCCTGCACCATAGGATTGAATGCACTGGGACTCTACATAAACAGCAATGGCTGTCTTAACAGACTACTGTTTTTGGTTGCCTATGCACTGGTTAGATGTGGAAAGACTGCTGGTGTGATATGTGGTGAGGAGTTAGGAGATAAGGCCACTATGTTCAGCCAGTATCAGCCACATAACCAGGTCTGGAACCAGCAGAGTATGGCTGGGGGTACAAATGAGGTGTTACAACTACTGGCAAAATGATGGCTTGAAACCAATATGTGCTATCAGATCACCAACACTTCTGCATGGGGAGCCATGTAGCGGTACAAATGTACACCTGGGGGGCTATGTCACTGTTCCTGTGGGCAGATGGCTCCTCACCCTGACCATGCGAGGGCCTATATTTGGCCTATGGCTCCGGGCAGATACATAACATTTTTACACAGAAGATGAGCTTACCTTGTTGAAGCTCACTGATTAGTGTCCCCCTCCCCCTAGCTCTAGTCCCTTGCGTTGGGGATTAGGTGATCCACTGGCCTGAGCTCTTGTGAGCTCCCATGGTTCTGTGGGCCTTTGGTTCCTTGACCGCTGGAGTGCTCAGGCTGTGGGCTGATGGGTTTGCTCACCTTCATGGGAATGTGCGGGTGGCACTGTGATTTTCTCCCAGAAATCTCCCCATGGGGGGAGCATGGGCTCCTTATGTAGATTGCCACCAACCCCCCTGGCAGATGGTAGCCCAGGGGTGGGTGTCACTTCTGATGGACCAAGGGATAGCTTCTGGACACCTTGGGCCCTATGTGTTGGAACTGCTGGCTGGCAGATTGCCTGGACTATGTGTGCGCCCTCCCACACAAAAATTATCTGTGTGCTGACTGCATTTGAGCTGCATATCCACAGCCTCTAGTGTCCCCCTTACTCTCACTTGGGGGGGACACACTCAAATGGCCAGGGTGCTGTCCCAAAAGTCCAATCAATGAAGCACACCACACACTTGCAGATACAGCAGCAACCCAGTCAGGAGCGAGGTTTGTCGTCATGACAACCCCGGTGGTTTTTGCACCAATTTTTCTTTAAAACAATGGCAGTAGCATCTGTCCAGTCTTTCTGATTAAATGCACATTTATTGACTCCTGAAGAAGTACTATCTCCTTAATTTATTCCTCCGTTTTGCATACTTCTGTTTTCACTTTTGCATAATGTTAGTCACTTTTGGTAACAATTTGTAATCCACTCCTCACGGGAGTCAGTATGATAAAAGCAAAACAGCAGTACTTATTATTTTTTAAGCAAGGCAACCTCCGGGGTTCCTTTGTAAGTATATAATGATCAGATCATAACATCCTAAGCTCCACAGTTGATTAAGTGCGACAAAATCTTATGAAAACTTAACTTTACGTTTTTATCCCGACTCCATTACTATATGATTTAAATATACAACGCCCCCTCTCACAACCTCTCTTCCTGTCATATTCTTTTGGTTTCACATTTTTCAGTATTACAGTTCAGTGCGGCATCGATATTAAAGTCGGCAGGCATCGACTTACGCTTGTTGACCGACTGAGCTATAAGCGTTTTGGTATTTTACTAGTAGTTGAATTTGATTCATGTTCCTTACCACATGTGCTTCCTTAGTTTTGTCTGGATCAGTTATCCTATTAGCTCCACTTTTAAATATTGTTTATTGATGTTCTCTATAAAGCACCTTCAAGATCTGTTGTAATTATACACCATATGTAATATTTGTTATCCCTACATGTCTTCCTGTTTTTTTGCTTGTTTATTTGGTTTAGTGTAATACTTTTGATGATCCTATTGAAGTTAGTACACATAATTCTTTTATTCCTCAGTATTCATTGACATTTTTACAGTTAATTTTAAGATTTGTTTTTTGTTTTACTCCTGTATATTTATTGCACAATAATATAGTCTGATATATATATAATTACTTTTGAATAATTTATTATATGATTCAAATTATTATGGTTCTTATGGAGTTTTTAGTTTCAATATTTATAATGTTATCACTGTTTATTCATTTGTTTTAGGATGCCTTATTTGTACAGTTTTGATCATTTATTTTCTGTCATTTATATGATTTTATGTTTTTAACCTTAATGTTTGCTTATTTATTATTATATAACTTGTTTATTGTTAATGTTCTATAGACTATAGAGGCCTATACCCCTGACAAAGATAGAGCGAAATGCAGCCATCTTGGGTCCTGTGGCTCTTAGCAGTTCACCTCAATAAAATGGTTTATCACCTTGCTCCCGACGGTTGCAGGGTACTATCCCAGCCATGTCAGGGGGGTGTCAAAGAGGAGACTCCCAGAGGGCTCGTACTGTGTTCATTGCAGTCTATGTGAACAGGCATCCTGGGCAATTCCGGGTTAGAGGGGAAAACACACTTGCTCCCTATGGTAGACACTGCGCATTCCCTGCCTGATGCCATACAGGGCCCCTTGACCCCTTAGATACTGCTTTTGTACCTCTCTCTCACTGTTAGGGCCACAGCACAGTCTTCCTGCATCTTTCTCCTTTCATGATTTGAATGCCTGGCCCCTTGTACTTTATTCCATTGATGTGAAGCTGTGCAGCTGGCTGTGCCAATTCACAGTCATCCTTCTCTACCCAGCACAGGACATTTGCTACTGCCCTGTTGGTGTGATGGGGTCCCATGTATTACTGTCTACAGTGTTTTTGGAGACTACAGGCGCCCTGATGCAATGGTAGCTTGCAATTGCAGGGTGCATGCTGCAAGTGTGCTCGCTATGTGCTCTAGCCACAAATTTGCCACTACTGTGGTAGTGACTCGACTAATGTGGCAGTACTTCCTTATCATGGCCATGTCCTCTGCTTCTACCACAGCTGCAACGCCCTGGCCATATTAAATTCACATGCTGACTGCATGTTTCCTCTGCACTACTCAAAGCACTTGAGTAAACATGTCCCTTAAACTCTTCTTCTATGTGCTTAGTTATGTCCATTGATGGAGAATCGTAGTTACTCACCTGTAACAGGTGTTCTCCGGGGACAGCAGGAATCAGTCCTCATATATGAGTGACATCAGCACAGACGGAGCCCTTGTGGTAGCATCTCCCCAGCTTTCAAAGAAAGCCTTTGGGAGATGCCACTACGCATGCGTGGTCCCCTATCCGCCCAAGGGTGCCATCTTGCTCAGTCAGATGACATAGCTAAAAGACGGCAAAAATAAAAGATGGCAAAGGAGCAACTCCAAGGGGAGGAGGGAGGGTTGTGAGGACTGATTTCTGATGTCCACAGAGAACACCTGTTACAGGTAAGTAATTACGCTTTCTCTGGGAACAAGCAGGAAGTCAGTCCTCACATATGGGACTATCCAGCTACAGGCTACTGAAAACCGATAGCGAAAAGCACAGGTTCCCTCAAAGAGAGCCGCAAGCAGCAGCAATTCAGTCCATGTCCATGGACCACAGTAGGACCCCCTGTGTCCGATGAAAACCAGCACCCTGGTAGCCTGAACACAGAAGGGTCGGAGGGTAGGAGTTGCCTAAACCCCGAAAAGATTACGGAGCACTGCCTGGCCGAAGGCACTGTCCCATCGGGACTCCTTTCCAGGCAGTAATGAGCTGCAAAGGTATGGACTGAAGACCAGGTGGTAGCCTGGCAGATGTCTACCATTGGGACAGAGCACAAGTTTGCCACCGAGGCTGTCATGGCCCTGACACAGCGCACCGTGACACAGCCTTCCAGAGGAAGCCCTGCCTGCTCATAGGTGAGGGTGATACAGACAGCCACCCAGGCGGATAGCGTACGCTTGGTCACCACCTCCCCCAGTCTACTGGGGTCATAGGAGACGAAAAGCTGAATGGCTTTGCAGTGGCCCTGAGGGCGTTGGATACAGAAGGACCAAGCTCTCTTACAGTCCAAGGTGTGAAGGACCATCTCAGCCCTACTGGAATGAGGTCTTGGAAAGAAGGTAGGAAGTACCACTTCCTCGTTGAGATGGAAGGACGATACCATCTTCGGAAGAAATTTAGGGTGCATGCTGAGCACCACCCTGTACCTGTTGAACCTGGTATAGGGCGCCTCCGCCACTAAGGCCTGGAGCTCGCTAACTCTGCGAGCGGAGGTGAGGGCAACCAGGAATGCCATCTTCCATGAGAGGTAACGTAGGTGGCAAGCAGCCAAAGGCTCAAAGGGTGGGTGAGTGAACTGCCCCAATACCACGTTAAGGTCCCAATCGGTTGCCGGAGGTCAAACTGGGGGCTTCGATAAGAGTAAACCCCAAAGAAAGCAGGTTACCAGCAACTCGACCAAGAGGGACTTGCCATCCACCGTGTGGTGGTGTGCTGCCAGGGCACTGAGGTGCATCCAGATGGCATCAGACTTAAGCCCGGATTGTGAGAGGTGGAGAAGATACTGTAACACCAGTCCCACCAGACAGGAGAACGGGTCAGTCCTGCACTCGGCACACTATGACGAAAACCTGCGCCATTTGAGAGCATAAGCTTTCCTAGTAAAGGCCTTGCGAGAGGCCAGCAGGACATTCTCTATTTCACCCGAAAGGTTGAAATGGGCTAGGGTCACCCTTCCAAAAGCCACACTGCCAGAGACAGGGACCCCAGGATGGAGTGCAGGAGAGCCCCCTTCCTGAGACAGAAGTCCGGGAGAGTTCCCCAACGGGATGGGGGTCCACTGGAGAAGCAGCGGGAACCATGATTGCCTGGGCTACCGAGGGGCTATCAGGAAGAGCGAGGCCTTGTTGTGGAAGGTCCTGAACAAGGTCTTGGCAATCAATGGTGTAGGAGGGCAGGCGTACATGAGGCCCTCCGACCACGAGACTAGGAATGTGTCCGCTGCCACCCTGGAGGGGTGGGCATGCCGGGAACAAAAGCAGGACAACTGGAAGTTGTCTGGGCTGGTGAAAAGGTCCATCAAGGGTTTCCCCCAGATGCCAAAGAGCCGGTTAGCCACATTGGGTCCAGCTGCCACTCGTGCGGCTGGAGGACTCTGCTCAGTCTGTCGGCCAGCGGGTTGTTCTGGCCTGGTAGGTACACTGCTCACAGGAGAATACCCTGTTGGACTACGTACAAGCGGAGCACCACTGCCCCTGGTAGAGGGCATGAGAACCCGTGCCCACCTGTTTGTTCACACAGAACATCGCCACCTGGTTGTCTGTCTGGACCAGCACCGGCTGGCGACGCAGGTGGTGGCAAAAAGCTTGCAGAGCTAAGTATATTGCTCGCAGCTCCAGGAGGTTATCTGCTGGGTGCTCTTGTCTGGCGACCAGCTGCCCTGGGTGTGGAGTTCCTCGCAGTGGGTTCCCCAGCCGAGCAGGGAGGCATCTGTGGTAAGGACCTTTAAGGGGCTAGGAGCCTGAAAGGGCACGCCCGCCTCAAAATACTGGGGAGACTGCCCCCAGACCAGAGAGTCCGCCAGATGACGGGTTATGGAGACACTGTCTCGTAGGCGCTCCGTGGCTTCAGTCCACTGGTCTCGGAGGCACCACTGCGCAGCCCTCATATGGAGGCGAGTGTCTGGGGTGACGGACTGTGGAGGTCATGTGCCCAAGAAGGCGCAGAAGGAGCCGAGCGCGAACAAAGGGACGGTGCTGTGTCCCAAGCCAGGGTCCTGAGGCGGTCAGTTTGGTCCCTGGGCAGGAAAGCCTTTGCCTGGAGAGTGTCCAGTCTTGCCCCAATGAACTCCAGACACTGTGTTGGGAGAAGATGGGACTTGGGGTTGTTTATGACAAAGCCCAAGTGCTGCAGAATCTGGATGGTGCGTGCGGTGGCCTGCTGCACCTCTGAGGCCGTGCCTCCCTTTGTCTTCCCCTAACTGGACGACTGGCTCATAAAGACTCCCTGGAGGCAGAGGAAAGTGGCCACAACTCCCAAGCATTTTGTTAAGACCCTTGGGGCAGAGGCCAAGCCAAAAGGCAGCACCCTGTACTGATAGTTTCTGTTCCCCACTATGAACCGCAGGTACTGCCTGTGTTTGGAGTGAATGAAGATGCGGGTATAGGCATCCTTGAGGTCTAAGGAGCATAGCCAATCTCCCTGCAGGAGGTAGGGCAGCAATGTTCCAAGGGAGAACATCTTGAACTTCTCCCTCACCAGGAACTTGTTGAGGTTTATTTATTTATTTATTTATTAACATCTTTTATATACCGCACTATTCAATATCAGCGCGGTTTACAGAGAACAAGAAAACTTCAGACAAGTTACATTTATCTGGTTTTACATATAACAGGAACAATAACTTGGATAACCGGGGCAATTATTTACAACAAAAGCAGTCAGAGTAATTATTTACATTTGGAAGACATATTGTTTGAAAAGAGCCTTGTAATATGGGAGCGTGATGAGATGTGTTGTTGGGTCAGCGGAAATTACGTGTTCAGAAGGGGAGTGTTGCTATTTGCGTGTGCCTGTGTTTCTATGTCCTCTGGGAAGTAATTGATGAAAAGGTGATGTTTCAAGGCCTTCTTAAACTGGCTGAGATCAGAGATGGCCCTAATGTGTGATGGAAGGGTATTCCAAAGTTTTGGAGCACATAAACTGAAAGATCGGCTTACTGTTGTGGAGTTGTATCTTAGAGTCTCTTTTGGTACCATTAGCATATTTAATTCTGTGGTTCTTCTTAGTCTGTTGGGGGTGATTGGTTGGATCATCTCTGATAATGAGGCGGGAGCGAGTCCTTTGTGAGCTTTAAAGGCCAGGAGCAGAGTCTTGAAGGTGATTCTCGCTTGATTGGGATGCCAATGTAGTTGTTTCAGAAGAGGTGTTACATGTTCTCTTTTAGGTACGGCAAAAAGCACTCTTGCTGCACTGTTCAAGGCTAGTTGAAGCGGGTTTAGGGTAGATTGTGGGAGCCCTTGTAAAATGGAGTTCGCGTAGTCAAAATGGGGAATGATTAAAGCCTGGTATACAGTACGGAAATCATCCGGATCAATCAGTTGTCGGAGATGTCTGAGGGAACGAATCTTGAAATAAACTGCCCTTACTGTGTTGGCAATGTGTGATTTCATGTCCAGTTTTTGATCCAGAGTCACTCCAAGGTATCGGATGTGGGATTTTACTTGCAGCTTGGCATCTTGAACTTCAAGGAATGTAGGTGGTATGAACTTGGTATTCCTTGAAATAAAGAGAACTTCTGTTTTTTTATGTTGAATTCTAAGATTTTGAGTAAGTAGCCAATTTGATATGGCATTAAAACAGTTGGTTATGGGGGTGAGGTTCATCTTGTCTATGCAGAACAGCATATATAATAACACGTCATCAGCATAGATCATACAGTTGACGTTGAAGGATCTGACGATGTTACATATAGGCTGCATATATATGTTAAATAGTAATGATGATAAAGAGGATCCTTTATCATCATTACTATTGGTTGCGCAGGTTGAGGACGGGCCTTAGGCCCCTTGTTCTTTTGGCACAAGAAAGTACCTGTAGTAGAACCCCTTGCCACTTGAGATAGTGGGGCACCAGTTCCATAGCTTTGTCCTCAAGAAGACCTGCCAACTCCTTCAGTAGAAGGTCTTGGAGGAGGGGAGCCCTGAGGAGCTCTCCCGAAAAATAAGGGGGAGGTGTCTGAGTCAGGTGGAGGAGGTAAAAGTGCCCAGGAGTCGGTGGTGATGGTCAACCACCTCTGGGCATAGTGGGTCAGACGTCCCCCTGTGGGCTGCTGATCTCCTTGGGGTAGAGAGGCTGTGCTCAAGGAGTCAAAAACTCCCCCCTGGCTGGGCCGGGGCCAGTGCCTAGGGCTTGGGAGCCTTCTGCTTATGAGGGCCATTCCCATGGCCTGTTGACTCTGCTGGGCAGCCGGGGAAGCCTGAAAAGGTGGGTAATTTCTGTAAGCAGCCCCTTTCTCGTGTAGAAGGAATTTCTACCCGAACCCTTCTGTTGGGGAGGGGCAACGGTCTTTTTAGAGAGCCTGGTCCTCGCCATGAACTTGGTCTCCAGCTCGGCAGCACTGTCAGTCATGGGCTTGCCAAAGAGGTTTTCTCCTTGGCATGGGACATCGACTAATTTGTCCTGAACCCACTGTTCGAGGTCGGACGACTGTAGCCAAGCTTGGCATTATGCACCGATGCCTGCCACCGCTACTCGAGCTGCCGATTGGAACCTGTCATAGGCTGCTCAAGACATGAATTTTGAGCACTCACGGATGGCCTTGGCGAGGTTCTTGAACAGTTGCAGGGGTTCCTCGGAGACGAGCAGCTGAGAACCCAGCGAGCTCCTTCGCCAGGTCCTTGAGGTACTTGGCCATGTACAGCTGGTAGGCCTGGATGCAGCCTGTGAGCATAGAGTCCTGGTAATACTTTCTGCCAAGGGCGTCCAAGGTGTGGGCCTCCCTGCTGTGGGGCAACGAGGAGTGAGTCTTCTGGCTTTTCAGCCAACACATGGCCGACTCCACCACCATGTAGAGTTAAGTGGCAGTTGTGATTTCTAGAAGTCTGGGCTCCAGCGGACTCGATACAGCAAGTCAAGACGCTTGCTCACCACTGGCACCATTGCTGGTGTCACCGTGAGTAATTCCTTCAGAGGAGACTTGTACTGGAGGATTTCCAACTCATCCAACCGAGGGTCCTCCTCCAACTCTGTAGGGAACGCCAGGGCCTTAGACATCCTTGACGAAATCAAGGAAGCCCATATCATCTGGCGGGGACCGCCGCCAAGGCTTCGAGACAGGAGAGTCTGAGGGGACATCAAGGTGGCAATGGGTATCAGGGGATTCCTCATCCTCCGTCTGCCACTGCAGTAGTCCTTAGAGGACTAGTAGGAGGGGTGGTGCGCGGGCCTTGGGGCTGACCCCGGTCTGTGGCCTCCCGATACCCCACGGCCAGGGCCAAGCAACTTGCTGGGGAAGACTGCAGTCCCATCGAGCGGGAATCGGATCGAGACCTCGGCCGAGGATCGACTTGAGGCTGAAGGACCCCTGAGGATCGGCAGCCTATGGGGACATCTTCAATGTCAAGGGCCCAATGGTCGGGGAGGATGAACCAGTCATACCAGACAACAGCGCCCGCTGCTGGTCCATGAAGCAGACAAACTGTGCTGCAGAGCCGCCATTCTGGACTTCAGGCCAGAAGGTTCCGCAGCCTTCGACATGGGCATCGAGGGACTCGGACCTGACCCCAGCTCCCCCGAAGGAGAAACCTTGATGAGGATGGTGTCTGGGGTCCGAGCCCGTCTGAGGTAGAGTCCTTCCAGAGGACCTTTGCAGGTCGCTCCTTTTTCGATCCCTCAGATGAGAGTCTCGGATTGCAGGATCTGGCTCGGTCGGATCCGTCCAAGGACACCACCTACGAGGCTCTTCTTCTTTCTGGGTTCTCTTGAGGGAGACCTCCTTTCTGAAGATCCCCGGTGGGGCTCAGGTTTGGAGGGATCTGCCCGAGGCATCAAGGCTTCAGACGAGGCCCTGGCATTCGGAGGCACAGGGCACTCGTGGAAAGCGTAGTTACTCACCTGTAAGGTGTTCTCCAGGGACAGCAGGAACCAGTCTTCACTTATGGGTGACGTTGGCACCGACGGAGCCCGCACAGAGCAATTCCCCAGTTTTCAAAGAAAGCTTTTTGGATTGCTACCACGCATGAATGGTCCTCTTCCCGCCCAAAGGTGCCATCTTGCTCAGTCAGGTCCCATAGCTAGAGCCCTACTAAACAGCTGGCAAGGGAAGGATAAAAAAAATTGCAACTCTTCAGGGGAGGTGGGAGGGTAGTGAGGAACGATTCCTGCTGTCCCTGGAGAAAGCACAGTTACTTACCTGTAACAGGTGATCTCTGGGAACAGCAGGAATTAGTCATCACATATGGGTACGTCGGCACCGACGGAGCCCGCGCGGGAAAGCTCCCCAGCTTTTCAGATTAAAAGCTTTTGGGGCCTCCCACTGCACATGCGCGCTGCCTTCCCGCCTTCCTGACCAGCTCTCGTCAGTTCGAGTTTAAAGCTGAGACAATAGAGAGAGAGGACAGGAAGATAGATAGAGATACAACTCCTAGGGGAGGTGGGTGGGTTGTGATGACTAATTCCTGCTGTTCCCAGAGATCACCTGTTACAGGTAAGTAACTGTGCTATCTCCAGGAACAAGCAGGAATACGTCATCACATATGGGGACTCCCTAGCTAAGATGCCTGGGAGATCCCCCTCCAAGGGTAAACCATCTTCGCATGGATCTCAGGCATCCATCCAGGGAAGGTGGGCAGGAGTTGTTTAAGTATGGAACAGGTGTTTGAGGACAGCCTGACCAAACAAGGCATCCCGGCGGGAGTCCTTGTCCAAGCAGTAATGGGCTGTGAAGGTATGAACCGAGGCCCAAGTGGCTGCTCGACAGATCTGATCTATGGACACAGAGTGAAGATGAGCCATAGAAGTGGCCATGGCCCTCACATTGTGAGCTGTGACATGGCCCTCCATAGAAATGTTCTTACTCTGGTAAGCAAAAGAAATACACTGAGCGATCCAATTGGAAAGTGTACGCTTGGTGACTGGAAGTCCCAAATGAGAAGGATCAAAAGCCACGAAAAGTTGGGAAGACTTTCGATGTGGTTGAGTCCTGTTGAGGTAAAAGGCAAGAGCTCTTTTACAATCCAGAGTATGAAGGTTCCTCTCTGCACTGGATGCATGAGGAGCCGGGAAAAAGACAGGTAGATATACCTCTTGATTAAGATGAAAAGGCGAGACCACTTTGGGCATAAAGTGGGGATTCGTCCTAAGGACCACCTTATCATGATGAAACCTAGTATAAGGTGGATGAGCCACTAAAGCCTGCAGTTCACTGATGCGGCGAGCCGAAGTGACTGCAATAAGGAAAACAACCTTCCAGGAAAGAAATTTGAAGGAGGTAGAGTCCAAAGGCTCAAAAGGTGGCTTCATAAGCTGACCTAGAACTAGGTTCAAATCCCATGCTACCGGAGGTCGGATGGGAGGTTTAGTTAGAGTCAGGCCTCTCATGAAACGTGAAAAAAGAGGATGAGAGGAGACAGGTTGTCCATTTATAGGTTTTAAGGATGCTGCAATAGCACTCAAATGGACCCTTACTGAATTCGTCTTAAGGCCTGCATTTGAAAGATGCAGGAGATAGTCCAAGAGGGAATTCAAAGGAAGTGCTAGAGGGTCAAGACCCTGCAGAGCACACCAAATGGAAAAACGTTTCCATTTGAAAGCATAAGAACGCCTCGTGGAAGGTTTCCTAGAGGCATGAAGGATATCTGTCACAGGTTGAGAAAGATTAAAGTCTTGAAGACTTAGGCCTTCAGTAACCAAGCTCTGAGATGTAGGGATTTGGGGTTTGGGTGCCACAAAGTCCCCTCCTCCTGAGACAGAAGGTCTGGCGCAGCTCCCAGGTCCAGGGAGGATCCCTGGGAGAGATGCAGAAGTAGAGGGAACCACACCTGGCATGGCCAGCGGGGAGCTATGAGGATCATAGTCCCGTGATCCCTCTGGAGCTTGAACAGAGTCTTGGATATTAGAGGAATGGGTGGAAAGGCATAGAGGAATTCCTGACCCCAATGCAGGAGGAAGGCATCGTGGGCCTGAGCTCCCTGACACTGAGTTCTGGAACAGAACCGGGGAAGTTTGGCATTCCACGGACTTGCAAAGAGGTCTATGTCCGGGGTCCCCCATTCCTGAAAGATTCTGCGTATCTGGTCCATATGTAGGGACCATTCGTGTGGAAGCAGAACTCGACTGAGTCTGTCTGCACGAGAGTTTTGAACTCCTGGAAGATACACTGCAAGAAGGTAAATTTGATGCTCTCTGGCGAAGGCCCATATTCTGAGAGCTTCGTTGCAAAGCGACAGAGAGCCTGTCCCTCCTTGTTTGTTTATATAGAACATGGCTACCTGATTGTCTGTCTGAACTAGGACAGTCAGGTTGACAAAGAGGGTATAGAAGACCTTGAGGGCAAGGTAATTGCTCGCAGTTCCAGGAGGTTGATATGAAGGGTGGCCTCCTGTGGAGACCAAGTGCCCTGAGTGGAGAGGTTCTGAAGATGAGCTCCCCACCCTGTCTGGGAGGCATCTGTTGTGAGGGTTGCTTGGGACAACAAAGGTTGGAAGGGGGCCCCCAACAACAGATTCTTGGTGGATGTCCACCATTGGAGGGACCAAAATAGACGGCTTGAGGTGAGTATTTGGTCGGAGAGCGCTCCAGATGCTTGAGTCCACTGGGTGGCTAAGGTCCATTGAGCTGCTCTCATATGCAGACGAGCGTAGGGCACCACATGTACCGTGGAGGCCATGTGGCCCAGAAGTCGCAGCATTTCCCGGGCTGTCAAATGACTGCTGGACTGAGCTTGGGAGGCCAAACTCAGCAGGCGTTGGGCCCTGACCTGAGGCAGGTAGGCCCTTGCAGTGATGGTGTCTAACTGGGCCCCTATGAACTCGAGAGACTGAGTAGGGATTAGTTGAGACTTGGGAAGGTTTACTACCAGTCCTAGATACTGCAGAAGACGCCTTGTGCGGTCCAGGGAAATTTGGGCCTGGGACTGAGAGGGAGCTCGGATGAGCCAGTCGTCCAGGTATGGGAATATGAAAATTCCCAGGCCTCTTAGAAAGGCAGCTACGACTGCCATGCATTTGGTGAACACTCTTGGAGCAGAGGCTAGACCGAAGGGGAGTACTCTGTACTGGAAATGTTTTCCCTGAAACAGAAATCGAAGGTATTTTCTGTGGGATGGGTGGATGAGTATGTGTGTATACGCATCCTTTAGATCTAGAGAACAAAGCCAATCCTGACTCTGAAGGTATGGAAGGAGAATGCCCAGAGAAAGCATTTTGAATTTCTCCTTGAAAAGAAATTTGTTCAATTCTCTCAGATCCAGAATTGGTCTGAAGCCCTCTGTCTTCTTTGGTATTAGAAAATAAGGGGAGTAGAATCCCGTCCCCTGTTGAAGAAGAGGGACCTCCTCTATTGCCCCCTGGGCAAGGAGGGAGGAGACTTCCTGACCCAAGAGGGCCAGGAGAGATGGGGGAGAATTGAACTGCCTCACCATAGTATAAGGAGGAAGGTCGGAAAAATGGAGTTTGTAACCCTCTCTGATGATAGAGAGGGTCCATTGCTCTGATGTAATTTGCTCCCATCTGGGAGCAAAGTGAGCTAACCTTCCGGGTATGGTGAGGGGCTCTGGTTGTTCTAGAGCCAGAAAAGTTAAGTTCTCTAGGGGCAAGTCAAAACCCCTGAGGGGGTGGAGCCTGCTGAGGCGTAGCAGACGCCGCAGG
Source organism: Ichthyophis bannanicus (assembly GCA_033557465.1). Taxonomy (NCBI): domain Eukaryota; kingdom Metazoa; phylum Chordata; class Amphibia; order Gymnophiona; family Ichthyophiidae; genus Ichthyophis; species Ichthyophis bannanicus. The sequence continues at coordinate 240,782,751 of CM066037.1, read as the reverse complement.
CTTTGACCTTGCCTGTTTAGGTTGCTGACGTTTAGCAGCAAAACGAGGCTGAGAGGATTGTTGGCCAGTATTTGTAGAAAATCTGGACTTCTTGTAATAAGGCCTCTTAAAAGACTTCTTCTTGGCAGGAGTGGAGGTAGACTTAGAAAGTCTATCTAAGGTGGCATTTTCTGCATCCATTTGAGTGGCCTTAATTTGCCACTCCTCACCAAATAAGTTCTCACCTGTACAGGGCAGATTTCGTAAGCCATCTAGGACCCAAGGTTCTAGATCAGAAGCCTGGAGCCAAGCAAGACGTCGGGCTGCTATAGCAATGCCCGAAGCCCTACCAGCACCCTCAAAGGAATCAAAAGCTGCCCTGTTGGAGAACTTTGAAATATCCAAAAGGTGTTTCACCAAGGAAATGAACTGCTCCCTCTTATCCTCAGGGAGAAAGGGGGCAAAATGCCGAACTTTTAGAGCGATTTCACTGAGAAACATGCCCATGTAAAGACTATAGGAATTAATCCTGGCTATAAGCATAGTAGCCTGGAAAATTTTCCTGCCAAAAGAGTCTAGAGTCTTACATTCTCGCCCTGGAGGAGTAGAAGAGTGCCTTTTGGTACTCTTTATCTTCTTCATTGCAGACTTCACCACAATAGAATGGTGAGGCAACTGGGTTTTTTGGAAACCAGGAGAAGGGGGGACACGGTACATGGTGTCCAACCTGCGAGAAGAAGGAGACAATGTTAGAGGAGCCTGCTGCATGACTTGGACAGTATTGCCCATAGACGCCACTGCTGCCTGGATGTCGGTACCGGTATGGGCCGGTACCCCAGAGCAGTACAACAGGTGATCTGTCGAGGCCGCGCCATCGATGTCAACCTGTGACCCCATGATTGCTTTGGAGGCCGGAGCCTCCCGCCGGGGTTTTTTGGCCTGGGCAGAATCCTCGAACTCAGAATTGAGAGCCTCTCGATCTTTAGAAAGAGATTTGCTTTTAGAGGATTTGCCCACTGGAGTTTTGGTTACCTGAGATCCATCCGGAGAGGAAGACCTGGATGACTGTGATGCTTCTGAAGGAAACAGCACATGGAACTTGTTGGCCCGGTTCTGCAATCCACGTTTCGACATCTGGGAGCAGGATGGGCAGTCCGGTATGGAATGGTCAGGTCCTAAACATTTAAGACACCATTCATGGGTGTCTGTAAGAGGAATGACAGCACTGCACTTGGTACACTTTTTAAAACCAGGAACTGGCTTCTCCATGAGGAGAAATTGTGTAGGCCTGAAGGCCTAACAAAGTACCAAGCTGTGCTGAAGAAAAGAAAAATATATATTTTTTTTTTTTTAAAAGAAAGAAAGAGAGACCGGCAGTACCGGTTTCAGAATGGGGAAGGCAGGTACGCGGTCTAAAGAAAACAATAAAATTAACAATTTCTTCAGCGGTGACAGGAACACGACCTGCTGGCTCCGCGGAAAAAAAGAAACTGACGAGAGCTGGTCAGGAAGGCGGGAAGGCAGCGCGCATGTGCAGTGGGAGGCCCCAAAAGCTTTTAATCTGAAAAGCTGGGGAGCTTTCCCGCGTGGGCTCCGTCGGTGCCGACGTACCCATATGTGATGACGTATTCCTGCTTGTTCCTGGAGATCACTTATTACAGGTAAGTAACTACGCTTTCTCCAGGAACAAGCAGGAAGTGAGTCCTCACTTATGGGACTCCCCAGCTACAGGCTAGTGAACCTGTAAGCAAAACACACCTCCGCAAGGCCGTGAGCAGAAGCCGATGTCCGAAGGAAGCCAGAGTCCTTGGGGAAAGCTCTTGGTAGCGGCAGAAGAAAGGTCGGAGGGCAGGAGTTGCTTATACCGCGAACAGACTATGGAGTACAGCCTGGCCGAAGGTGTTGTCCCGGCGGGACTCCCGCTCCAGGCAATAGTGTGAAGCGAAGGTATTTGCTGAAGACCAAATCACAGCCCGGCAGATGTCCATCAGAGGCACTGAGCGCAGCGAAGCAGGGGGGCACCCGCCTTTGCCTGGGCAAAGGCGATGCGGTCTGCCACCCAGATGGAGAGTGTGCGCTTGGTGACTGCCAGCCCCAGACAGTTGGGATCGTAGGTGATGAAGAGCCGGTCAGACTTGCGATGACCATGGGTGCGCTGCAGACAGAAGGCAAGAGCCCTCTTGCAGTCGAGTGTATGCAGAACCTCTGATGCCCAATCGACGTGAGGTCTCGGGAAGGTGGTCAGCAGAACCACCTCTTGATAGAGGTGGAAAGCCGAGATACCCTTTGGTAGGAACTTGGGTTGGGTGCGAAGAACCACCCTGTTCCTGGAAAACCTGGTGTAGGGGGCCTCAGCCATGAGGGCTTGTAGTTCACTGACTTGCTGCGCCGAGGTCAGTGCCTCCAGGAACACCACTTTCCAGGAGAGGTGCCTGAGCGAGCACGTTGCTATCGGCTCAAAGGGCGGCCGCATCAGCTGCATGAGCATGATGTAAAGGTCCCATTCCGCTGGGGGAGGCCAGTTGGTGGGTTTGGAAAGCAGGAGGCCCCACATGAAGCGGGAGACCAGAGGCTGGCTCGAGAGGGGTTTACCCTCGACGGGCAAGTGGATGGCCGAGATGGCGTCAGGTGAACCCTGACCGAACTGAACTTCAGTCCCACCTGTGAAATGTGGAGAAGGTACTGTAGAACCCAACAGGTAGAGCAGGAGAACGGGTCGATCTGGAGCTCGGAGCACCAGACAAAAAACTGCCGCCACTTCAGGGCGTAGGCCCGCCTCGTCAAATCCTTCCTCGACGCGAGGACAATGTCCTTGATCTCCACTGGAAAGTACAGAGTGGCTAGAGAGACCCGTTCAGCCGCCAGGGATAGTGAGACCAAGTTCAGGTGAAGCACCCATTCCTCCTCCTGCTTCAGCAGACCGGGGGGCACTGCCCAGGAAAACCAGAGACGCCGACGAGAGCCGGAGCTGAAGCGGGAACCAAGGTTGTTGAGACCACAGGCACCACGAGAATCACTGAGACTTGGTCGTGCTGGATGTTGTGGAGGGTCCTCGCAATGAGAGGAGTGGCGGGGAACACATACAGAAGCCCGGAGGTCCAGTTCAGGAGGAACGCATCCAGGGCCACCCTGCTCGGGTGTGATATCGGCCCGCAGAAGTGGGGGGAGCTGGTCGTTCGTCAGGCTGGCAAACAGGTCCATGGACGGAGTCCCCCAGAGGTGGAACAGGTAGAGAGCCACCTCTGGACTCAAACGACACTCATGCAGATGGAGAAGCCTGCTGAGCCTGTCTGCGAGGATATGGACTTTGCCCAGGAGGTAGACAGCTCGTAGGATCATGCCCTGATGCACTGCGCAGGAGCAGAGGATGACCGCCTCCTTACAGAGGAGGCGGGAGCCCGGAGCCCGTGCCCCCCCCTCCTTGTTTATGTAGAACATCGCGACTCGATTGTTGGTCTGCACCAGCACTGACCTGCCCTTCAGGTGGTACTCTTAAGAGCTTCAAGGCCAATTGGACCACCCGAAGCTTGAGCAAGTTGATCTGCTGTCGAGATTCCTCAGGCGACCACCGCCCCTGTGTGCAGAGGTGGTCGCAGTGGGCTCCCCAGCCCAACAGCGAGGCGTCCGTCATCAAGATGAGTTTGTGCGTACAAGTCTGGAAGGGCATGCCTGAGGCTTGGGTCCATTGCGCTCTGAGGCACCACTGGGTCGCTCACATGTGCATCCTAACATGGGGAACGACGTGGACAGTCGAGACCACGTGCTCCAGGAGGCGCAGCATGGTCGGCGCCGAGACCCTGGGCCGGCCTTGGACCTCGGCAGCCAGAGCGTGTAGCCAATCCGCGTGAGCTTGAGGTAGAAAGACGGTTGCACGTTCTGTGCCGAGAAGAGCGCCAATGAACTCCAGGGACCACACCTGTGAGAGGTGGGATTTGAAGTAGTTGATCAGGAAACCCAGGTGCTCAAGGACCACCGTACGCGATGCCGAGAGGTGAACCTCCTCTGCCGAGGCACCTGAGACAAGCCAATTGTCTACGTAAGGGTAGACGGATTGCAGCTGGAGGTGTGCCGCAGCCGCTGACAGGCACTTGGTGAAGACTCATGGGGCAGACGCGAGCCCGAAGGGGAGCACTTTGTACCGGAGGTGTTCTCCCTGCACCCTGAAATGCAGGTACTTCCTGTGCTTGGGGTGGACCGGAATGTGGGCATCAGCATCTGAGATCCAAGAGAAAAGCCAATCGCCCTGCTGGAGGTAGGGCAGCAGGACGCCAAGGGATAGCATTTTGAACTTCTCCCGCACCAGAATCTTGTTCAGATTCCTGAGGTCGAGGATGGGGTTCAGGCCCCCCATCCTCTTCGGAATGAGGAAGTACCGGGAATAAAATCCCTGACCCCGGAGGTGCGGTGGAACTCTTTCGACCACTTGCTGACCAAGGATGTTGTTCAGCTCTTGCTGTAAGCTAGCCTGGTACGAGGGAAGCCGAGTAGGTTCTGCCGGGGAGAAGGGAGGAGGGAGTCTGTCTAGACAAAGACGATATCCGTCCCGGATCACCTACAAGACCCAGGTTTCCGATGTCATAGCCGCCCATTCAGGGGCAAAGAGGGACAGGCATCCTCCCACGGGTGGAAACGTCCCTGGGAGGCGAGAGGCTATGCTTTCGACGTCAAAACCTCGGGGCTGGGTCTTGGGTCCCTTGGGTTTCTGGTGACCCTGGGCACCCCCTTTTCCCTGAGCACTGGTCATCGGTGCAGGGGTTGGCCGATATCCCCGATAGGGGAGCCCTTTCCTTTGGAAGAAAGGCTTTTTGGTGTGCTGCTTCTTCCGTGGAAGTGAGAAGGTTTTGCGAGAGATACGGGTGCGAGTCACGAATTCTGTCTCGATCTCGGCTGCCTTGTTCTCCATGGGCTTGCAGAACAGCTGTTTGCCGAGGCAGGGGACATCTAGGAGTTTCTCCTGGACCCACTGCTCCAAGTCCAAAGACTGGAGCCACGCCTGACGTCGGGCTCCAATGTCAGCCGCTGCTACATGGACGAAAGACTCAAACCAGTCATATGCGGTGCGGGAAAGGTATTTCGAGCAGTCTGCGACCGACCTCAGGAGTGTCTGGAACCTGAGAAGGTGCTCCCCACCAAAGCCCGCGAAGAACCCGCTGAGCTCTTTGGCGAGGTCACGAAGGAACATATCCATATACAGTTGGTATGCCTCGATGTGGCATGCCAGCATGGATCCCTGATAAGCCTTGCACCCAAAGGCATCGCGGGCATGGGACTCCCTACCGGGTGGGACCAAAGAGTTAGACTTCAGACTCTTCTGTTTCTGCATCGCAGACTCGACTACCATGGAGTGTGAGGAAGCTGGGTCTTCTGAAACCCCAGGCCGCGCTGGACACTAAACATGGCATTGAGTCTTTTACTGACAATAGGGACCATGGCGGGTGCTTCCCACATGCAGAGAGAAGCAGTCGGGAAATGATGGATGGTACCGGAACCGTAAGAGACTCCCTGGGTAGAGACTCGTACTGTAAAATGTCAAGTTCCTCTGCCCTCGGCTCCTCCTCGGTCTGCGTCAGCAGATTGACGGCCAAGCCATATCGCGCACAAATGCCAGGAAAGAGGTGTCCTCGGGAGGCAACTGCCTTTGTGGGTGGGGTGGGGTCAGAGGAGAGATCCCTGTGGGCGCGGGTCTCTGGGGAAGTGTCCCCATCCGATTCTGAGCCCGAGAGGGATTAAGTCAGGCTGATTCCCGCGCCCCCTGGCCGAGGCCTGCTTGGAGCAGGAGGCACTGGAAGACCTCACCCCCGAGGAACGGGATGGCGAGTGAGAATGGTGCCGAGAACCCTCATGAGGCCTGCGGCTCTCGGGGGTTTCCAGAGCAGTTTTCGGGACCCCCGGTCGGGTGACTCTTGGTCTTGGGGCACGAGCCAACCATGCTGGGCAAAAGCACCTGCTGGGCAGTGAGGAAGACAGAAACACTACGCTCCAGTGCCAGCATATGGGACTCCCACTCGGGAGTGGGTCCGTGTGACGCCGACGCTGGGGTTACAGAGTCTGGCATAGAGGAGAGGGGGTCCTCGCTGGGATGACCCTCAGGAGACCGGGCACCATCGCCAGAGGCCTCCATGTCCATACGAGGTACCTTTCAAGGCCGCTCCTTGTCCGACTCTCGGGAACGCTGAGGGGGACTAAGGGAGCGAGCGTGAGACCGCTTGCGCTTGTCCGGAGCCCCCAACAGCAACTTTGAGGTCTTCTTCTTCTTTTTCCGTTCCAGCTCAGGTGAACTCTGATCAGAATGACGCCTGGGGCACGGGGTCACCAAGGCAGACCCTGCAAGCGGTGGATCAGTAGGGCGATGTGCCACCAGGGATGCCTTGAGGAAAATGTCATTGGATTTCTGCTTGTGGCCGAGCAGGGCCTTAGTGGACATTTTCTTGCAAAGCAAGCAGAGCTCCGGATTGTGGTCAGCCCCCGGACATCGTAGACAGCAGTCATGAGTGTCTGTGAGCGACATATTTCTGGAGAATCTGTCACATTTCTTAAAGCCAGGGGCCATGGGGGTAAAAAAGGGCCCCTGTGAGGTTGAAAACCCTTGAGGCCAGCGGTTGCGAAAAAAAAGGGTGCGAAAAGGGCCCGAAAGAGAAACATTAAATAGAGACAAAAAAGAGGTCCCCTAGCCCACTGCTGAAGCAGGGGCGAAGGGGGGAGGGGGGGGGGAAGGAAGAGGACCGGTGCTACCAGAAAAATGGCCAAAAAGCCGGATCAAGAAAAAAGTTTTTTTGAGGGACGAAGAGGTGCGTCTGAAGGGCTCCGCGGAAAAAGGGAGACTGAGCAGTATGGCACCTTTGGGCGAGAAGAGGACCACGCATGTGTGGCAGCAATCCCAAAAACTTTCTTTGAAAGCTGAGGAATTGCTCCGCGCAGGCACTGTCTGTGCAGACGTCACCCATATTGTGAGGACCGACTTCCTGCTTGTTGCTGGAGAAAATCTTATCTTGCTGCTGCTGGCAGCTCTTGAGGGCCTTGCTGGACATCCTTTTGCAAAGGCCATATGCTGCCAGGTCGTGGTCTGGCCCGAGGCAGCGGAGACAGCAGCCAATCACACTTCTTAAAGCCACTGGTAGTCATCAGAGAAAAAGGTACCCCCGTGAGGTCAAAGACTCACCAGGCTGCCAATTGGAGAAAAAAGGCATGAAGACGCCAGAAAATTAGAGAAAAAGAAAACTACTAAAGAGAGACCCGAACTCGATGCCGAGGCAGTGAGGTTGCGTGGTGCGAAGAGTACTGGTGCGATACCTGATGCGAGTTATGAAACTCAGAGAGAAAAATCAACTTTTTCCGGGGACAAGCCAGACTGACGTCTGAAGGGCTCCAGGATAGAAGGATACTGAGCAAGATGACACCCTTGGATGGGAAGGGGTCCACGCATGCATGGTGGCATCTCCCAAAGGCTTTCTTTGAAAGCTGGGGGGGATGCTTCCGAGAGGGCGTCAGTGCCAACGTCACCCATATGTGAGGACCGACTTCCTACTTGTTCCTGGAGACAGCGTAGTTACTCACCTGTAACATGTGATCTCCGGGAAGAGCAGAAATCAGTCTTCACATATGGGTGATATCTGTACCGAAGGAGCCTGTGCAGAAACGTCCCCACTGTCCAATAGGAAAGTCTTTGGGAGAACTCCACTGCACCTGTGTGCCTGCCTTCCCAACTCCTCAGCTGAGTTTGTAACTGAGAAGTAGAAGAAAATAAAAGAACCCTACAACTCCTAGGGGAGGAGAGCATGTTGTGAAGACTGATCCCTGCTGTTCCCGGAAATCACATCCTATCTCCAAGAACAAGCAAGAATGCAGTCTTCGCATATGGGACTTGCTAGCTCTCAGGTGCCCGGCTTGTATTGGGGAGAAAGCAGTGGTCCCTGAGACCAAAGGGTTGTAACCGAAGGGTCTGGCGAGTTGTGTGCCAGTAGACTCTATTCCAGGAGGCGGTATTCCCCCATTGACAGTCTGGTCTCTTTGTAGAAGCCAAGGACAGAGGGTAGGAGTTGAATTTAAGTCCCAAAGAGGTGCTGGAGTACAGCTCGGCCAAAAATAGTGTCCCGACAATAGTGTGCAGCAAAAGTATGAATGGAGGAGCAGGTAGCTGCCCGACAGATCTCCTCAATGACATGACCTTCTAAGGGGAGTCCTGCCTGGGCATAGGCAAAAGAAATGCAATCTGCTATCTACCTGGATAGAGTATGTTTCGTCACGGTAGGCCAAGGTGACTAGGATTAAAAGAGACAAATAATTGAGAGGATTTTCTGTTCATTCTATTTAAGTAGTAAGCCAGCGCTTGCTTGCAGTATAAGGTGTGCAGCGCTACTTGGGCGAGACATATTTGGTCTCCGGAAGAAGACTGGTAGGATGACAGACAGGTTTAGATGGAAGGAGAAATCTACCTTCAGAAGGTAATGCGGATCAGTCCGCAGAACCATCTTGTCATGCTATAGGGTGGATCCGCCATCAGAGCCTGCAGTTCACTGATGCAGCTAGCTGAGGTGAGGTCTATGAGGAAGATTACCTTCCAAGATAGAAACTTCAGTGAAGTTGTGGCTAAAGGCTCAGAAGGAAGCGTTATAAGTTGAGCAAGAACCACACTGCGATCCCAGGCCACCAGAGGTGGCTTAATGGGTGGCCTGACAGCAGCAGACCCTGCATGAAGCATGCTATTAAGGAATGTGAGGAGATAGGCTGTCCATCCAATAGTCTGTGAGAGGGCGCAATGACACCGAGGTGAACTTTCACTGAGTTGGTTTTAAGACGTGTGAAGGAGAAGTGGAGGAGATACTGTAGAAGGGACTCCACCAGGCAAGAAAAGGAGTCAATGTCCTTTGGGAAGCACCAGAGGGCAAACCTAAGCCACTTGAAAGCATAAGATTGCCTGGTGGAATTCTTGCGTGATACAAGGACGACATCTTTGATAGCCTGTGGCAGGTCGAGGTCAGCGAGCACTAATCCCTTCAACAGCCATGCTGTCAAGCGTAGGGAGTGAAGATTGGGATGGAGAAGCGCTCAGTTGTCCTGAGACAGCGGTTTGGGTGCAAATCCCAGGCTGAGCAGTTGAGTCTGTGCAAGTTGAAGCAGCAGAGGAAACCACAGTTGCCGATGCCAAAAGGGGACTATAAGGATCATGGAACCCATGTTGGCCTGTAGCTTGAAAAGCATTTTGGGTATCAAGGGTATGGGTGGAAATGCATAGAGCAGTCCTTGGTCCAATATAGAAGGAAGGCATCCTGAGCCTGTAGGTGTAGAGATGGTAGCTTTGAGCAAAAGAGGAAGCTGTGTGTTTTGCAGAGTGGCAAAAAGGTCTATGTGTGGGGTCCCCCACGTGCGGAAGAGCCAGGACGCTGTCTGCTGATGTAAGGTCCATTCATGTGGATGAAGGAAACTGCTTAGCCTGTCCGCAAGGACATCATGTTTGCCCAGGAGATACACCGCTCTGAGGTGAATGCAGTGTGAGATGGCAAAGGACCATAGACGACGTGCTACCTTGCAAAGGGGACGGGATCCTGTTCCCTCCTGTTTGTTCACACAGAACATGGCAACTTGGCTGTCCGTCTTGACTAGAACAGGTTGTGTGTCTGTGGTGTTGATTGAGGCTTAGCAGCCTTGGGCTTCTTGGGCTGGCAAGGATCCTGCTGTCTCTGCTGAGTATGTTGAGGTTGATAGGCAGCAGAAGGCGGGTAAGGATAGTATCTCTTCTTTTTAGCACAGAAAGATTTCTTGGGAAGAAGCTTCCTCTTGGATGGGTCAGCTGTCTCAATCTCTCCTGCTTTTTCCCTCCAACCTTTACCAAAAAGGTTTTCCCCAGTACATGGGATATTGGCAAGATTCTCTTGAACCCACTGCTGGAGATTTGGATGCCCGTAACCAGGCCATTCTATGAGACCCAATGCAGACTGCTAAAGCTCTGCTGGTTGACTCAAAGGCATCGGAGGCGGCCCTGGTAAGAAATTTATTAGTATTTTGGCCTTGCTTGATGAGTGCCTGGAAAGCACTCTGCTTATCTTCAGGCAGCATGAGTGTGAAAGTCTCCAGATCCCTGGTGACATCCTTCAGAAACATGCCCATGTATAGCATGCAAGAATTTATTCTGGAGGTCAACATGCATGCTTGGAAGCATCAATGTCCAGAAGCATTGAGTGTCCTCAAGTCTCTGCCAGGTGGCATGGATGAATGGTTCTTAGAACTCTTTATGTGGCGCATCACCGATTGCACCACCACCAAGTGGCGGGGAAGCTGGGGTTTTTGGAAACCTGGACACTCTGGTACTCAGTACATGGTATTGAGCCTTTTGCTGACAGGCGAAGCCGTGAGCAGGGCTTCCCACATGTGGGCATAAGTTCTTGTAGGATCCGCTGCACCGGCAATATAGCTGCCTCCTTGGGCATGGGAGGTACTGGAGTATCTCCAATTCCTCTGCCCTCCGTTCCTTTTTGGAGGTGACTGTAATGGCAAGCCCTGCTGCCATGTCAAGTATGAACTCCTGAAAAGACATATCCCCTGGTGGAGACCTTTGCCGTTCCTGAGGCGATGAAGGGTCTGAAAGAATGTCTAGCAGTTCTTGGGAATCTAGTGATTCCTCATCAGACTCTGAAGAACTAGAATCGGAGCCTGGCAAGAAGACAAATTATCGGCGATCATATGTTCAACCTCAATGTTTCATCAATGTCAGAGGTTGATGCCGGCAACGATGCTTGGAGGTATTGTAAACTGAGAGCTACATTGGGCTGCGCTACTTGGATACCAGGGGCTGGGTCAGTTCCAACAGCGGTACTGCACTCTGTGTTTCTGTCGATGCTGAAGCCACGTGGCTGAAGGCTGGGTGCTGAAGCCTGCACTCCTGGAACTCTCGATGTTATTGGCACCGAGGTTGCTAGGAGTGTGGTCAAACTCCTCTCTAGAGTCAGCATGCATTGATCCAGGGAGATGGTCGATGTCTGGATGGAATCTCTAATGGGGCTTTGAACCATCGTCCCAGAACATGGAACCAGTAGCTCTCCAGAGGTTGGTTCCTCAGAGGCGTCACGGAGCCCCTCTTGTGCTTTGGAGGACAGATCCTCTCACTGGGACTGTTTGGCTGGCCGGTCTGCATCAGAAGCACCCCTAGGGGAGTTGTGATTCCTATATTGGGACTTTTCTTTGGCCTCCGATGCCGATGCCAAGGACCTTGGTATGGCCAGAGACTTACACTTACTTTTATGTTTGGATTTCGAAGAAACCTGAGACCCATGAGAGGAAGATGATGCCCTCTAAGAAGTGGAGGTTACTGACAGAAGTCTGAGGTGAACAACGATCCATACTATCTGGCTTGGTTCTTTAGGCCTCTCTTGGGTTGATGTTCAGGCCCCAAATATTTACGACACCAGTCATATTTATGAGTGACTGATAATGTAGCAGCACTTGGTACACTTCTTAAAGCCACGTTGGCTTTTCCATGCCTTAAAATATTGTCTTCAGAATGAAGATAAGGCTATGGAGGTCTAAAGGCCTAGTTTAGTGGTGAAAAACCACATAAAAGAAAAAATGAAAAATGAAAAGAAAAAAAGAAAAAATAATTATCGAGACGGGTGTCTGATTCGACAGACTGGTGTCGATGGGAAGGCACAAGCATGATGTTCCACAGAAAAAGCTAAAGTTTTTCGGTGGTGACAAGATAACACGTACTGCTGGCTCCGTGGAAAACAAAGAATTGAGAGGAGAGGAGTTGGGAAAGCAGGCACGCAGATGCAGTGGAGCGCTCCCAAAGGCTTTCCTACTGGATACTGCATTCCTGTGCGTGCTCTGTCGGTACCAACATCACCCATATGTGAAGACTGCTTGTTCCTTGAGATAGGTTTCACTCCCTGTTAACTTTTACATATTTTTTTGTCATCAGGAATTCTGTCTGCTGTCTGCACATTGTTGATATTTCTTTTTAATGAACACAGTATGCATATTATTATCAATGATATAATCTTCTGATCAATATTCAAACTTGTTTATAACATGCAGTTCCAGTATTGCAATACCCATGTCAGTATGTTCAGGTTTTATTTTTCTGTATTTCTATGAGTAATTCTTTTTCCTGCAATTGACTCATATCAGCTTTAAGCAGACACAACTGAACGAAAATCTAATGCAAACCAACAATCAGGCTCCATAAAGCCAAGGATCCTTTGGACAATGAAAGGGACATCTTTTACCCCTCTTTAATATGACAGCATAACAAATTTTATATTGGCTTAAAGGTTACTTTGTCAACCAAACCTAAAAATATCAAACAGTATTTTCCCAGCCATTCTACCACACTTTATCCATAGAAACATAGAAAAATGATGGCAGATAAAGACCATACAGCCTATACAGCCCGCCCTTCCATACCAACTACTAAGCTTTACAGTCTCTTCCCCCCCCCCCCCCTTTAGAGATCCTCTGTTTGTCCATGCTTTCTTCAATTCAGATATAATACTCTTCGCTACCACCTCCACTGGGAAACTATTCTATGCATCTAGCACTCTTTCCGCAAAGAAATATTTCTGCAAATTACTCCTCAGTCTATCCCCTTTCACCTTCATCCTATGTTCTCTTGCTGCAGAGCTTTCTTTCAATTGAAATAGAGGCTGTCCTCTTGTGCCTTCATGCTACAGAGATATTTAAAACATCTCTATCATATCTCCACTCTCCTGACTTCTTCCAAAGTATGCATATTGAGATCTTTAAGTCTGTCCCCATATGTGTTATGATAAAACCCACTGACAATGAGGATGGAAATTAGGTGGGTAACGGTTTGAATTGATTTTTATACCTCCTGTATGGCTTCGGCCTAATTTTTGTGTGTTATTATGCTAACTCAGAAATTGATCTCTTGATGCAGTCTATTATTGCTATTTTCCATTGTAATATGTTGCTGCTTATGCTTTTGTTTTTTTTTGTTAGAATATTTCTTTGCTGTTTTCAGTAATTAACGTCAAAATGCTTTATTAAAAAAAAGAAAAAAAGAAACCCACTGACCATTTTGTTAGCCATCCTCTGCACTGACTCCATTGTGTTTATATCCTTTTTTGAAGGTGTGGTCTCCAGAATTGCACACAAAACTCCAAATGAAATCTCAAAGACTTGTATAGAGACACTATGACCTCCTCCTTCCTACTGGCCATTCCTCTCCATATTCACCCAAGCATCCTTCTGGCTTTTGCTATTGTCTTTTCTACCTCTTTAGCCACCGTATGATCAGAAATAATCACTCTCAGGTTCCTCTTATCCTTTATAGATGGTGTTACTTTACCCCTATACTGTTCTGTTCCTCTTGGATTTTTGCTGCCCGATAGCAAGAGTCTGCATTTTTTTACATTAAATCTCGGCTGCCAAATTCTTGACTATTCTTCAAGCTTTGCTAGATTCCCTAACCATGTTATCTACATCTTCCTGGGCATCTACTCTATTGCAGACCTTACCAGACAGCCTTTCTACAATATAACTTACAAAAGTGTTAAAAAGAATCAGACCAAGGACAGATCCCTGTGGCACACCACTGGTAACATCCTTCTCCTCAGAGTGAACTCCACTTAACTGTAACCCTTTGTTGTATTCCACTTAGCATGTTTTTAACCCAGTCAGTCACTTTAAGATCCATCCCTAAGGTGCTCAATTTATTTGTAAGTCGCTTGTGAAGAGCCATGTCAAATGCTTTACTGAAATCTAAGTATATCACATTTAGTGCTCTTCCTCGATCCAACTCTCTGGCCACCCAGTCATAGAAATTAATCAGATTTGTCTGACAAGACTGCCTCTAGTAAAACCATGCTGCCTCAGATCCTGGAATCCACTGGATTCTAGAAATCTTACTACCCTCTGTTTTAGCAGCGCTTCCATTAATTTACTCAGCACAGAGATCAAACCAAACAGCCTGTAATTCCCCATCTTATCTTTACTTCAGTTTTTGTGGAGGGACCCATGCCCCCTTCTTCAGTTTTCTGGGACCACTTCAGACTCTAAAGCAGCATTGAATACATCAGACAGTGGAGCCATCAGAACTTCCCTAATTTCCTTCAATATTCTTGCATTTGAATGAACTATCTCAGCTCTTGTCCTAATACTGAACCATACCACCCTGTGATCACTGGATGCGATGATCACCCACTATTATCAGAAGCTCTCCCCATTTGTAAGCACCAAATCCAGTATACCCCCTCCCCCCACCCCACATGTGGATTCCACTACTAGTTGCCAGAAAAGTCCTCCCTGTAGAAAATCCAGATTCTCCTTACTTCCAAGATAACACTGCAGCAGGGAGATCGCAATCAACATCTGGCATATTGAAATCACCTATTAGTAGCACTTCTCCTTTCATAGGAATACTGTGAATGTAGTCAATTAAATCTGTCCAGTTCTTCTGCTTGTGGAGGAGGTCTGTATATCACACTAATCCAAATGGATGCTCCATTCCCGCTTTAACCCACAATGCCTTCTCATTCCCTCGTAGGCCATGCAATTCTGTAGCTTTAGTGTCTTTTACATATAGTGCCATTCCTCCTCCCTTTCTTCCTACCCTGAATAAATTATAGCCCGGTATAATTACATCCCAGTCATGGTTATTGTTAACTGCCACTAAATTGAAGTCAGCCTCTTTCAATAAAGCCTCAAGATCCAGAGTCTTATTTCCCATACTATGGTCATTAATGTATATTGCTTTCCAATGTTGCCCCTTTTTCCTATTAAGGGCTTTCTTCATATATCCCCATTGAATCTAATTTTAAAGATCTCTCCAGTCTACTGAGGAAGACATTTTGATCCTTCTTGGATGGGTGGAAACCCTCTGTTCAGCAGCTCTTGAAAAATTATCCCATGGTTCAGGAAACCAAAACACTCGACGACACCATCTATGCAGCCATGCACTCATCTCTAGGATGCAAGCTTCTCTGCCTCGGCCTTTACCCTCAAGAGGGAAGATAGAGGAGAACACACCACCTTTATAGCTATCTGCTTCACCCTCTCTCCCAGAGCCACAAAGTCACTCGTGATATGGTCAGAGGGCTATCTAGAAGTATCATTTGTGCCAATATGGATGAGCAGCATCAGATAGTTAGTAGAGCTTGATGAAATTCTGCAAAATCTGCTTAACATCTTGGATTTTGGCACCTGGCAGATAACACACCTCCGGTATATCAAGTATGATTAGCCCCTCAGAAGAGAAACACCAACCACCACTACCATTTTATTTACTTGTGGTCACTAATTCAGCAACTGTAGGCAACTCTGATACCTACCATATCAGCATTTATTATGACTTGAGTATTTTTGAATGTGCACAAGGTTATTGTTCTGCATATTTTCTGCTCCACTGAATGTTGTTACATCTTTTGAATGTTCATATTGGTAGACTGACCCAAGAGCCTAGGGCTCTGTGGATTCCTGAGTTCAAGAGTTGAGACATCTTCCCCTTCTTAGCATGATCATGGTTGCAATTGCTCTTAGTTTCTTAGAGGGTAGTGCAGGCCTTGACAAATTTTTGTTTGGATTAGGAATCCAGGCCAAAATCTTAGGAGCTAGTTGCTGTAATCTTCTCATTTCTCCCTCTCCCATTTTATCCACTTAAGTCCAGAAGCTCAGTGGGAACGAATCTCCTCTGAAGAGGTCTCCCACAGCTCCTTTAGGGCCTGATTTGCTAAGGCTATTTTCCCACTAATAGAATACACAGTCGACAGCCCCAACCCCTGCCTTGTTATCCTGTTGTCATTCAGCCTCACAATCTCTTTCTTCCCACCTTTGTCACCTAGTCTTGCACTCTTTCCTCCCTTGAATATCAGCCACCTTCAGCTCCTACCTTCCGAAAGTCATTCAGCTTCCCCCAGCTAGCCAGTCAGCCCCCAAAGCCTCTATTCCTACCCCTGTAGTCTAGTCAGCCAACGAGTATGTATAGTGCTGCAGAGGTGTGCCTGTCTGTGTATGGGATGTGGTACATGTCTTGTGTGTTAATGTGTGGTGCAGAGGCAACATATGTGTGCGGAGAGGGAGAGAGAGAGAGAGAATGAATGTGTCTGGTGCATAAATGAAGTGCCTGAATGTGGTGAATAGGTGAGGTGCCTGCGTGTGGTTGCACCTTTCATCCACATGCATTCATCCCTTTAGTTCAAATCATTTTTTATTTCAAGAAAACAACACTCTCAGTGTGTGGTTGGCTTTTACACACCACTGGAATCACACAAATATATTGGAACAATTTTTAAGAACATTCTCCATTTTCATCCCCCTCCTCTCATTCATCCCTTTAAATCTCCAACAACTTGCATCCTTCCATCCCCTTCTTCTGTTGGCTCCCTCCATTCTCTTTTCCCCTTCTAGTCTCTCTCCCTAGTGGATGGGCCGGCCCTGCACACAGGTAGACATAAGGGGTCTTTGCAGAAATCAAAATCATCCAGAGGGACAAGAAAATCCCAGGAGGCAGATTCAAAATTTTTAGTCACCATGGAAACTTGGCACCTGGGATTTGTTGAGCCCTGCCGTAGGGAAAGCATAGTTACTCACCTGTAACAGGTGATCTCCGGGAACAGCAGGAATTTAGTCTTCACATATGGGTATCATCGTTACCGACGGAGCCTGCGTGGGAACGCTCCCCAGCGTCCAATTAGAAAGCTTTTGGGAGTATCCCACAGCGCCTGTGTGCTGCCTTCCCGTCTTTCACAACTGCCTCTCTCCAGTTGAGTTTTAAAGCTGAGACAGAGGGAGAGAGAGAGAGAGGGAAAGAAAAGAAAAGAGAGATATAACTCCTAGGGGAGGGAATGGTGGGTAGGAGTTGATTAAGTATGGAACAGGTGTCGTAGAACAGCCTGACCAAACAAGGCATCCCGGCGGGAGTCCTTGTCCAAGCAGTAATGGGCTGTGAAGGTATGAACCGAGGCCCAAGTAGCTGCTCGACAGATGTCGTCAATAGACACAGAGTGTAGATGAGCCATTGAGGCTGCCATGGCTCTCACATTGTGAGCTGTGACATGGCCTTCCAGAGAAATGTTTTTACTCTGATAGGTAAAAGAAATACACTGTGCAATCCAATTGGAC
Source organism: Ichthyophis bannanicus (assembly GCA_033557465.1). Classification (NCBI taxonomy): domain Eukaryota; kingdom Metazoa; phylum Chordata; class Amphibia; order Gymnophiona; family Ichthyophiidae; genus Ichthyophis; species Ichthyophis bannanicus. Next base: position 240,765,702 of record CM066037.1, on the reverse strand, counting down.
AATGTTCTCTTAGAGACTGGAAGTCCCAAATGAGAAGGATCAAATGCAACAAAGAGTTGAGAGGACTTTCTATGTTGCTGTGTCCTTTGTAAGTAAAAAGCAAGTGCTCTTTTACAGTCCAAAGTATGAAGATTCCTTTCTGCATTTGAAGCATGTGGCCTTGGAAAAAATAAAGGCAGGTAAACTGCTTGGTTTAAATGAAAAGGTGAGACCACCTTTGGCATAAAGTGTGGAAGAGTCCTAAGGACTACCTTATCATGATGGAACCTCGTATAAGGAGGATCAGCCACTAATGCTTGCAACTCACTAATGCGACGTGCTGATGTGATTGCAATGAGAAAGACAACCTTCCAGGAAAGGAATTTCCAGGAGGTAGTAGCTAGAGGTTCAAAAGGCAGCTTCATGAGCTGTCCAAGAACCAGATTTAGGTCCCATGCTACTGGTGGTGGCCTAATGGGAGGCTTAGTTAGAAGGAGGCCTCTCATAAATCTCACTATGAGAGGATGAGAGGATATAGGTTGTCCATTTAAAGGCTTGAAAGAAGCTGAAATAGCACTTAAATGGACTCGTACTGAGTTAATCTTAAGCCCTGCATCAGATAAATGAAGGAGATACTCCAATAATGATTCCAGAGGTATTGCCAGGAGATCAAGACCCTTCTGCGAACACCATATGGAAAACCTTTTCCACTTGAAAGCATAAGAACGTCTTGTGGAAGGCTTTCTAGAAGCACAAAGGATATCCTTTACTTGTTGAGATAGGTTAAGACCATGAAAGTCTAGGCCCTCAGCAATCAGGCCCTGAGATGCAGGGAGTGGGGATCGGGATGCCACAACATCCCGTCCTCCTGAGACAGGAGATCTGGAGCAGATCCTAACTCCAGAGATGGAGCTTGAGAGAGATGTAGGAGCAGAGGGTACCACATCTGCCGTGGCCAATGTGGAGCTATGAGAATCATATGGCTTCTGTCTCTCTGAAGCTTGAATAGGGTTTTGGGAATTAGGGGAATGGGTGGAAAGGCATATAGGAAGTCCTGACCCCAATGGAGGAGGAAAGCATCCCTGGCCTGAGAACCCTGAGACGGAATTCTGGAACAGAATCGGGGAAGTTTGGCATTCAACGGACTTGCAAAGAGGTCTATGTCCGGAGTCCCCCAAATTTGAAAAATGTTTGCTACCTGGTCTGCACGAAGAGACCACTCATGTGGAAGCAGAACTCGACTGAGTCTGTCTGCCCAAAAGTTTTGAATGCCTGGCAGATACACCGCAAGTAGATGAATTTGATGCTCTCTGGCGAGTGCCCATAGTCGCAAAACTTCGTTGCAAAACGACAGAGAGCCTCTTCCTCCCTGCTTGTTCAGATAGAACATAGCTACTTGATTGTCCATCTGAATTAGGACTGTCTTGTAGCTGAGCTGGGTGTGGAATGCTCGAAGAGCAAGGAAGATTGCTCTGAGTTCCAAGAGATTGATGTGTAGATGGGTCTCCTGTGGAGTCCAGGTGCCTTGGGTAGAGAGATCTTGCAGGTGAGCTCCGCAACCCACCTGTGAGGCGTCTGTTGTTAAGAGTGACCTGGGGTGGGGGCTGTTGGAAAGGGGACCCCACCAACAGGTTTTGGGTTGACTGCCACCATTTTAGGGACAAAATAAGGCGACTTGAGTTTGCTATTTTGTCTGATAGGCAGCCTGATGCTTGAGTCCACTGAGTGAATAGAGTCCATTGGGCTGCTCTCATATGGAGGCGAGCATAGGGAACCACATGCACGGTAGATGCCATGTGGCCTAGCAATTGTAACATTTCCCAAGCAGTGAGATGAGTTTTTAACACTGCTTGGGAAGCCAACTGCACAATGCGAAAGCAGCGGGGCTGTGGGAGATAGGCCCTTGCTTTCCTGGTATCCAGCATGGCTCCTATAAACTCTAGAGATTGAGTGGGAGTTAGGTTGGATTTTGTGATGTTTATAATCAGGCCCAAATACTGAAGGATATGCATTGTGCAAGATAGGGAAATTCTGGCCTCTGATGGGGCTCGAATGAGTCAGTCATCTAAGTAGGGGAAGACGAATATTCCTAGAGTGCAAAGAAATGCTGCCACTACAGCCATGCATTTCATAAACACCCTTGGTGCTAAGGCCAGGCCAAAAGAAAGAGCCCTGTACTGGTAGTGCTTCCCCTGACATAGAAACCGAAGGAATCTTCGGTGAGTTGGATGGATGAGAACAAGGGTGTACGCATCCTTGAGATCTAGAGAACAAAGCCAATCCCGACTCTGAAGGTATGGCAGAAGAGTTCCTAGAGAAATCATCTTGAACTTCTCCTTGAATAGGAATTTGTTCAATTCTCTGAGGTCTAAAATGGGTCTGTGTCCCCCTGTTTTCTTTGGAATAAGGAAAAAGAGCGAGTAAAACCCCGTACCCTGATGGGAAATGGGTACGTCTTCTGTTGCCCCTGGGCAAGAAGTAAATTGATCTCTTGACCCAACTGATTTTCGAGTGAAGTCTGAGAATTGAACCCTCTTACAACTGTAGGAGGGGGCATGTTGAGGAAATGAAGCTTGTACCCCTCCTTTACAATGGAGAGAGTCCATTCTTCTGCTGTTATCTGCTCCCATCTGGGGCCAAAATGATACAGCCTTCCTGGAATGGTGGAGGGCTCTGGCCCGTTGAGGGCCAGGAAGGCGAAGTTCTCTAGAAGGGAGTCAAAGCCCCTGTGGAGGCTGAGTCTGCTGGCCGGTTGAGGCTTAGCAGACTTAGGGGCTTGTTTACAAAGCCGCGGTATCATGGGGCCGCGGCTCCGATAACTACCGCAAACCGTTACCGCGGCTTTGTAAACAAGCCCCTTAGTTTTCCTCTGTTTTGGTGGCTGCTGTCCCTTTCGGGCAGACCGACTTGCAGAATGCCCCTGCTGGGTATAGGAGGTGTAAACCCTCTTCTTTTTAGAGAAGAATGGTTTCTTGTAGGATTTTCTCCTTGCAGGATCAGCTGTAGCCTTGGATAGTCTATCCAAAGTGGTGTTATCAGCATCCAGCTCATTAGCTTTCTCTTGCCAATTTTTGCCAAAGAGATTTTTGCCTGTACAAGGGATATTCCCCAGTTTGTCCTGTACCCAGAGTTCTAAGTCAGATGCCTGGAGCCAGGCAATGGCTTTTGCACTCAAAGCAGTCAAAAGCTGCACGATTAACAAACTTGGAAACATCTTGGGCATGTTTGACAAGTGTAAGATAATCTTGCCTCTTATCAGGAAGGAGAGGGCTCATAAGCTCTAGATCTCCTGTAACCTCCTTAAGGAACATTCCCATATATAGAATGTAGGAACTAATCCTGGCAGAAAGCATAGAGGCCTGGAATGTTCGACGCCCAAAGGCATCAAGAGTCCTACATTCACGTCCTGGCGGATTAGATGCATGTCTTCTCATAGTTGATTCCACTACATGGAGTGGTGTGGTGTGGTATCTGGGTTTTTTGAAATCCAGGACAAGGAGGTACTCGATACATGGTATCAAGCCTACGAGAATGAGGAGAGGTGGTAAGAGGTGTTTCCCACATTCTTAGCATGAGATCATGCAAGATCTCATGAATAGGCAAAGTGGCTGCCTCTTTGGGAGCTTTAGGATTATTGTAAAATCTCCAATTCCTTTGCTCTGGGCTCTGCTTCAGGAGCCACTGTGATGGAAAGACCTCTAGCCACCTCCCGGATGAAATCCTGAAAGGATATATCCTCTGGAGGAGACATCCTACGTTTAGGAGAGGAAGGCTCCTCAGAGAGAAGTACTCCGGTACCAACAGAGCTGTCAGAATCCTCAGACTCATCGGAGGATTCAAAATATCTCCTGTCCGGGTGCTCTTGTAAAGCATGATACCGGTACCGATCGAAGTCGGAGGGGTCCGGTACCGGCCTGTCGATACCGGAGGAAACAGCATGACTCGGTGTCGGTAACACAGTCGCTGATGTCGATGCTGTCGGTACCGGTATCGGTGCCGGAGCCGGTGTCGATACCGGTTGAACCGTCTGAAGCGGTCCCGAAGGCACTGAAGCCGCAAGGAGAGCCACCAGACTGCGTTCAATAGCCAAGAACCTCTGGTCTATTGACGCTGCCGATGCCTGGGTATCGGTACCGGACGAAGCGGCCAGTACCCCAGAGCATGGCACCAGTAGTTCTGCCGAGGTTGAGGCCTTGAGAACATCCTGGAGCCCCGATAGTACTTTGGAAGCCAAAGCCTCCCACTGGGGCAATTTTGCCGGTACAAGTCCCTCAAGGGCAACACCAGAGGCATCTCGATGCTTGGAAGGAGATCTACCCTTTGAGGACTGGCCAGATTTATGTTTGGATACCTGAGATCCATGGGAGGAAGACGAAGCCCTGGACGACGTCGATGCCACAGATGCTGCATCGGAGGGAAAAAGCGTGCTAAGCTTAGCAGCTCTGTTTTGCGGACCCCTCTTCGACATCATCCCACAGGCAACACACTCAAATATGGAATGGTCAGGACCTAAACATTTAAGGCACCACTCGTGGGTGTCGGTGACGGAGATGGTACCGCCACACTTGGAACACTTTTTAAAACCCGAGGCGGGTTTTTACATTCTGAAGGAAAAGTTGGGCCTAGTGCCCAAAATGGCGCGTGGCACCAGACAGAAAAAAAAGACTACAAAGTCCAGAAAAAAAGAAGATTACAAAAGATTACAAATTTTTTTTTTTTTTTAAAGAAAGAAAGAACCGGCGGTACCGGTATAGTGCAGAGGAAGGCAGATGCTACCACAAAAAAGAATGAAAAAGATGGGATAATTTCTGCGGTGACATAAAAACGACCTGCTGGCTCCACGGAAAACGAAGAACTGAAGAGAGGCCGTTGGGAAATGCGGGAAGGCAACATGCAGGCGCTGTGGGATGCTCCCAAAAGCTTTCTAATTGGACGCTCGGGAGCGTTCCCGCGCAGACTCCGTTGGTACTGATACCCATATGTGAAGACTACATTCCTGCTTGTTCCTGGAGATTACCAATGTCATCAAGGAATGATAAATTAAAAAAAAACAATTGTTTTGCCTTTCTTGAAGCAATAAGGCAAATGCATCAAAAAACTTGGCTTAGAAGTCTAACTTGCACAACAATTAGTCAAATGTAGCAATTGTGCTTATCAAAGGAGTACTCACTTTGGACATGTAGTGCTCTATGTAGAAGTGGCAGTAATCCAGCTTGCCAAAATGAGTAACAACCATCCACTAACTTGTTGCAGCGACCCTGAAATCCACCTTCAAATCTCATTTGCCTGCTTGTAACCCAGCGCTAAAAGAAAAATGCAGTACATGAGCATTTTCCCACATCAACAATTGGATAATTATTTTTTAGCACATATTGCCAGTATCCTTCCAGCAGTTCAGAATTCATTAACAGAATAACCAGATGGCAGTGGGAACTGCTATGCAGCACAGAAGCATAGAAAAACCATGTGGTTCCAGGTCAATGATGGATACCGCCAGTTCTATGATGTTACATGATACTAGCACAGAGGCTCATGGCCAATTTGCATGCTTCAGTAATCCCGAAATCCAGGACTGTATGCAGCTCCACAGGAAAAGAATTTAGCATTGCTGCTATAGTGAATACTACTACTATTATTACTACTATTACTCATTTATATTGTGCTACAAGGCGTAAGCAGCTCTATACAGATACATGCAGAAGATGGTCCCTGCTCGTCAGAGCTTACAATCTAATTAAGACAGACAATATAATGGCCGAGAACAAGGGCACAAATAGGGAAAGCTAAGGAAATAAAAAGAGAAAAACGGATCAGGATTCAAAATCAGCCTCAAAAAGAAATACTACACTAAAAATCATAAAACCAAGTCAAAGTCAACCTGAAAGATTGCAGAGTATCCTATGCTTTTATCAATAGGTAATCATTGCTCTCAAAAGGCACTGATTTTGCATGAGTTAGGAATGAATATAACAGAAAATTAGATGAATAAACAAACACACCATTCCAAATGCAGGCTAGAAAACAAATAAAGGGACACTTTTATATAGTGTTTTTTACATTTTACACACAAAGGCTTTTTATAAAATTGTTTGGCTATATAAACAAATGCTTTTAATAAGATCATGTATCAGCATTGCGGGGGGAGGGGGGGCAGGGGGTTGTTTGGACGAAACACAGGCAGAGGTGTAATGTATGCATGCATTTTATAAAATATGGATACACACAGTATAAATGCACAATTTGCAACCTCTTAGGAAGGTGACATTTTACTTACCAGATAATGTCCTTTCCTTGAGTCCTGAGACGAGTCCTACCGGCAGATTGGTGGAGACAAAGAACCAATGAAAAACCCAGGTTACAGTGACATCACTCCCATATCTCTATCTGTCTCAGTCACCAGAAGAAATAGCAAGTACAATAAAAGGAGGGGGATAAGACATTTTTCAGATATGTTAGGGAGAGAAAGACGTGCAAAAGTGGTATTGTCAGGCTCAAGGATGAAGGGGAGGAAAACGTAGAAGCTGATGAGGATAAGGTGTAATTGCTTAACAAATATTTCTGTTCTGTGTTCACAGATGAAGGGCCGGGGCGGGACCTCAGAAAACACCCACAAATAGGAACAGACGTGACGGAGATCTTGAACGATTTTCAGAAGACTGTGTTTGTGAGGAACTAGCTAAACTAAAAGTAGACAAAGCGATGAGACCAGATGGGATACATCCGAGAATATTGAAAGAACTTCGGGATATTCTAGCAGCTCCACTGACTGACCTTTTCAATGCTTATTTAGAATCGGAAGTGGTCTCAGAGAACTGGAGAAAGGCACATGTGGTCCCTTTATACAAAAACAGAAGTAAAGATGAGGTTAAAAACTACAGGCTGGTTAGTCTAACCTCTGTGGTGAGTAAATTATGCTGCTAAAAGGTAGGATAGTGAGGTTTCTGGAGTCCAATGGATTGCAGGATCTGAGGCAGTATTGGTTTACCAAAGGTAGGTCTTGTCAGAGAAATTTAATTGACTTCTTTGACTGGGTGTGTACCACAAAACGCAGATAATCACATAGAAACTCAGAAACCAGTCCAATGCGTGATTATTGTAGGAAAGACAAAGTTTATTTTCATTTATTGGCCCATATCCACCCGACACAGGCCTTGTTTCGATTACCCTTCGTCAGGGGTGGAACTGGTAAACACACTATAAGCATAAAAACATACATTAAAAGACAAAATAAAAATGAAGTCACGATAAAAACAGATGCCTAAAATTAAAAAATGATAATTAAAAATTAAAAATGCATATAAAAATTATGAATAATAAAATCATGTATATGTAATGATAATACAAGAATTTGACAAATAGATGTGTATATTACATTAATAAATACTTCAGTGTTGAATATTGAGGACACTTCAACTTGTGACAAATATAAGTAAAACGGTTGTCAAGCTATAATTATAACCAACAAAGAGAGTAAATTAGACTTACCTGCTAATTGTTGTTCCTTAAGGAACTCTAGTCCAGTCCCGGAAACAGAGTTTAGAATCTCCTCCAGCAGCCTTGGAGACTGAAAGACATCATCGCTTTGCTGGCACCAGTATAAATAGGCAGGGACCGCCCCCTTCACCAGTACCTATTGACAAAGCAAACTGAGCAGAGCAACAAATAAGTAGATAACATAGCCATAACCATAACTATCTCCGTATATTCGGGATTTAATTCCTTTATTTATTTTATTAATGTATTGTTTTTCTTTTTGCATATACGTTAACCTCATGCCTAGAACCAGAAAACTGGAACACACAAACAGTGCTGTGGAAGGGCTCCCACAATGGCTCCACACTACGATCTCCGAGAACCCTCCCAACAACCAGATTGCAGCGACTAATCCTCACGCACTTCAGGTCAAACGACCCCGAAACCTAGGGTGGGATCCAGGACTGGACTAGAGTTCCTTAAGGAACAACAATTAGCAGGTAAGTCTAATTTACTCTTCCTTTGCGTCCCTCTAGTCCAGTCCCGGAACCATAGAGGATGTAACAGAGCAGTACATATCAACGGGAGGGACCCGCAAGCCCAGCCTCAAGTATCGCTGAGCCAAAACGACCATCCCCCGCTGCCTGCACATCTAGCCTATAGTGCTTTGCAAAAGAGTGCAACGACGACCAAGTCGCCGCCCTATAAATATCTTCCAGAGGGACCAAACTGAACTCTGCCCAAGACGCCGCTTGCGCCCTAGCCGAGTGCGCTCTAAGGCCCGCCAGTACTGCCTTACCGTTCAACAGGTACACTGATGCAATCGCTTCCTTCAACCAACGTGAAATGGATGCCTTCGCCGCCACGTCCCCTTTCCGCGGACCTCCGAAGGCCACAAAAAACCTGTCGGACCTGCGAAAAGGCGCCGTCCGACGTAGGCAAGTTCTAAGAACCCGGCGCACATCTAACAGGTGCAACCTGCCCTCTGACTTCTCCTTCTGCCGCTCCGAGAACACAGGCAGCGACACCACCTGGCTAAGATGAAAAGCAGAAACTACCTTCGGCAGGAACGTCGGAACTGTACGCAGAACGACCTTATGATTAAAGAAGGACAAATACGGCTCCTTACAGGACAACGCCTGCAACTCCGAGATCCTCCTCGTGGGACAAATCGCCACCAGAAAGACCGTCTTCAACGTCAGATCTTTTAGCGAAGCCCCCTTCAAAGGCTCAAACGGCGCCCTGAGCAAGGCCCCCAAAACGAGATTTAAGTCCCACGCTGGCACCGAACACCTCCTGGGGGGACGCATGAGCAAGACAGCTCGCAGAAACCGACGAATGGAACCATGAGCACCCAACACCTGGCCCTTCACCTTACCGCGGTAACAGGAGACGGCCTCTAACTGTACCCACAAGGAACTGGACGCCAACCCTTTGTCCACGCCATCCTGCAGGAAAGAAAGGATCTGAGAAACAGAGGCCCCCAAGGGCCGCAGACCCCATTCCGCACACCAAGCCTCAAAAATACGCCAAACCCAGATGTACGCCAATGAAGTGGAATGCCTACGCGCTTTAAGCAAAGTGGTAATGACGGCCGCCGAATAACCTTTGGCCGTCATCCGAGCCCTTTCAAGAGCCATGCCATAAGCGAGAATCGACTCACCTGGGGCATGCGAAGAGGACCTTGACGCAAGAGATCCCCCCGCTGCGGCAGCCTCCAAGGACTGTCCACCAGTAACCGCACCAAGTCTGCATACCACGGCCTTCGGGGCCAGTCGGGCGCTATCAGGACCACCATGCCACGGTGACACTCTATGCGCTGCACCACCCGACCTATGAGAGCCCATGGCGGAAACACATAGAGAAGCCCCCCTTCCGGCCACTGCTGTGCTAATGCATCAAGCCCTTCCGACATCTGCTCGCGCCGCCTGCTGAAGAATCTCTCCACTTTTGCGGACTCGAAGCTCGCCATCAGATCCATTTGCGGAATCCCCCACCACCGCACCAACAACGCAAAGACGTCCGGGTGAAGCACCCACTCCCCCGGATCCACCCTGCGGCGACTGAGGAAATCCGCCTTGACATTGTCCACTCCGGCCACATGTTGTGCCGACAAAGCTTGTAGATTCCGCTCGGCCCAGCCTAACAACTGAGCCGCCTCTGCTTCCAGCGTCGCACTGCCGGTGCCGCCTTGCCGATTGATGTAGGCTACGGTGGTCGCATTGTCGGACAGAATGCACACTGCGTGCTGGGCCAAGCACCCCTGAAACTGTTGAAGCGCCAAAAATACTGCTCTCATCTCCAGCCGGTTGATCGACCAGTCCCTTTCCTCTTGGGACCAAGGCCCCTGGACAAATATTCCCTCGAAATGCGCTCCCCAGCCCAAGAGACTCGCATCCGTCATTAGCAAGCTCCAAGAGGGAGGCTCGAGGGGCATGCCTGCCTCTAAACTTCCCGGCTTCAACCACCAGAGAAGTTCGCGACGTACTTCCGGAGGACAAACTAGGCGCTGTGATAACGAATCCCGCTGATGAGACCAACACCGGAGCAGCGCGCTCTGCAACGGGCGCATGTGCGCCCTGGCCCATGCCACCACCTCGATTGTTGCCGCCATCGTTCCCAGCAATTTTAGATACTGCCACGCCGTCGGCACCATCTTGGACAAAAACCGAGTCACTAAGTGCCGCAACCCCTGTGCTTGATGATCCGGGAGAAACACCGCCGCCTGCTGTGTCTCGAACCGCGCCCCCAAATATTCCAGGGACTGCGAGGGCACCACGCTGCTCTTTGCAAAGTTGACCACCCAGCCCAGGCTTTCCAAGCAGCTGCACTACCATGGCGGTGGCCGCCACACTCTCCTCTCTGGATTCTGCGCGGATTAGCCAATCGTCCAAATACAGATGCACCAGCACCCCCTCCTTGCGGAGCGCTGCTGCCACCACCACCATGATCTTGGTGAACGTTCGCGGAGCGGTGGCCAGCCCGAAGGGCACTGCCTGAAACTGGAAATGCCCCATCGGCACTGCAAAGCGCAAAAACCTTTGATGCTCCGGCCGCACCGGGATATGCAGATACGCTTCTGTAAGATCCAAGGACATCAGGAATTCCCCTGCTCTGACCGCCGTAATTACCGACTGAAGCGTCTCCATACGAAAATGGGTGACCCTGAGACAACGATTTACCCGCTTTAGGTCTAGAATCGGCCGAAACGCGCCCTCCTTCTTTGGCACCACGAAATAGATGGAGTATCGACCGCTGCCGCATTGATCCGGAGGAACGGGGACTACCGCCTTGAGCTGCAGCAGCCGTTGGAGAGTATCTGCTACCGCACACAACTTCAGCGGCGCTTTGCAAGGAGACCGGACAAAGTTCTAGAGCATAACCCTCTCGAATGACCTCTAGGACCCACCTGTCCAACGTAATCCGGACCCAGGCAGGGTAAAACTCCCGCAAACGACCCCCCACGGGAATCACCCCCACCTGAGCCCGCGGTATTTCATTGGGACTTTTTTGCGGCCGAGGACTGGAACGGCGCAAACCCCCGGCCCGCTCCCCGGAAGCCCCGGAAACCTTGCCCCCTTGCGGGAAACCTCGCCTGCTGCGATTGGCCAAAGCGAGAGGAACGAAATCTACGAAACTCGCTATGAGTCCCCCGGGGCTTGGCCGAACTCTGGCCTTGCTTCGGCTTATCCTCGGGAAGCCTACCTCCCTTCGACTCACCGAGATCCTTGATCAACTTCTCCAAATCCTCGCCAAACAAAAGCTTGCCCCTAAAAGGCAACTTGCTAAGGCGAGCCTTTGACGACCCGTCCGCCGACCAATTGCGCAACCAGAAATATCGCCGAGCCGCCACCACTGAAGCCATACTCTTAGCCAAGCCGCGGATGAGATCATAATGAATGTCCGCTAAGTACGCTGTCCCTGACTCCATCCGCGCAACCTCTTCCACCTGACCATCCAAGAGATCCCCCTGCAACTGCTGGGACCATCGCAAACAGGCTCTCGCCACCCATGCCCCAGCTATGGAGGCCTGCATGGAGAGGGCACTAACATCGAACACCTGTTTCAACAGGGTATCCAACTTACGATCCTGCACATCCTTCAAAGCAGCTGCCCCCTCCACCGGAATAGTGGTCTTCTTAGTGACCGCCGAGACCGCCACATCTACCTTAGGGGAGCGAAACAGTTCCCTGTCCTGATCAGCTAGCGGATAAAGGCGAGCCAAGGCCCGGGAACCCTTCAGGGCCGACTCTGGCAAGTCCCATTCCTCCTGGATCATACTTCTAAAAACCCTATGCACAGGAAAAACCTTCTGGGACGTGCGAACCGCCTGCAAGAGGGGATCCTCCAAAGCTTCCTCCGTAGCCGCTCCCCCTGAGGGCATATTAAGCGTCCTGAGAGTCTCTGTAATCAAGGCCGGCAGCTCCTCGCGGAGAAAAACCCTGACAACCCTACTCTGCTCTTCTGTGTCAGGCAATTCGCCTTCTTCTAAATCGCCCTTGGAGACCTCCTCCAAAAGTGCGTCCACCTCACCGAGGTCCTCCCCAAGACGAGACACCGGACTCTCCTCCCTGATGCCCCGTGACCTCTTAGCCGCAGGAGCGCTCTCCGCAGGGCTGTCCACCGACCCCGGCCGCTTCAGCGTCTGCGCCCCCTGAGGCGGAGCAGACATGGCCGGTTGAAGCAATGCGAAGGCCTGCTGCATGAGGGAAAAGAAATTTGGTGGTATTAGCGCAGCAGAAGCCCCCGGCAAGCAACCCTGAGACGTAGGTGGTCCTTCCCCCGAGGACAAAGCTGCTAACGGCTCCGCCGGGCCCAGGGAGGGAGGCAGGAGCACCTCCCCTACCGGAGAAACCGCCTCTAGACTTGCCGAGGACTGCTCTAACCCCTTGTCCATCGCCACTGCCTCCAGGGTGCACGGCTTACACACCCCAGAGTCCTGTACCTTGCCTCGGCGGGAACCACACACCAAACACCTAGGCTTTGCAGGCATACTAGGCCAACTGCAGCCCTTCTGCCCTGCACCTCTCCTTAAGAAATGCCCGAATCTGACTGAAACAGAGGTGTTCCAGCTGAGCTATTCGCAGGTGTTTTTTTGTTTTTGTTTTTTTTACACACACACCAAGGCACTGCCAGCCCCAACAAGCCTGACCAACACAATTTCCCCCCAAAACGAAGCTGCTACCACGAGCAGACAGCACTAAAGCTTAAGAAAACTTAACGCGGTTCTAAAATGGCCGCCGTGGCTTTTCCCGTGCGGCTACACGTGGCCGCAAAAACCGCCGAAGAACAAACACACTGCCCGCTAACATAAAAGGCTCCGTGGAAATCCCCCCCCCCCCTTGCAAGGACACAGTCCCCCGATGTGCCCAGCAGCACCCACTCACCGTGTGCTGTCCCGCCGGGGGAAGAAGATGGCAGAGGGAGACACCTGCCCGGGAGCTCAGCCTTTCATGCGGCTTCAGCTCCGGCACTGTGAAGAAGGTATGCGGCTCAGTCTGATTTCCTCGTGCCGCGTCCAAGCCTACCACCTGCTCCTCACCCCTAATAGCGGGTTCGGGAGCAGGGAGGCCAAGCAAGTTCAAACTGTCCCCAAATGCTCGTTTACACAATGGGGAAAACCTCCTGGTGGGGGGGGGGGGGAGAGAAGGAGGATGGAGCTAGAGCAGAGAAAGCACAGTTACTTACCTGTAACAGGTGATCTCTGGGAACAGCAGGAATAAGTCTTCACATATGGGTATCGTCGGTACCGACGGAGCCTGCGCGGGAACGCTCCCCAGCGTCCAAAAGGAAAGCTTTTGGGAGCATCCTACAGCGCCTGCGCGCTGCCTTCCCGCCTTTCCTAACCGCCTCTCTCCAGTTCGAGCTTTAAAGCTGAGACAAAGAGAGAGAGAGAAAAGGAAAGATAGATAGAGAGATACAACTCCTAGGGGAGGTGGGTGGGTTGTGAAGACTTATTCCTGCTGTTCCCAGAGATCACCTGTTACAGGTAAGTAACTGTGCTATCTCCAGGAACAAGCAGGAATGAGTCTTCACATATGGGGACTCCCCAGCTAGAGATGCCTGGGAGATCACCCAGGTTGTGAGTCCCTGGGAAGGGCTCTACCTCCACCTATGAATCTCAGGCATCCAGTCAGGGATGGAGGGTAGGAGTTGATTAGGTATGGAACAGGTGTTTGAGAACAGCCTGACCAAACAAGGCATCCCGGCGGGAGTCCTTGTCCAAGCAGTAATGGGCTGTAAAGGTATGAACCGAGGCCCAGATGGCCACTCGACAGATTTGGTCGATGGACACAGAGTTTAGATGAGCCATAGAGGCCCTCCAGAGAAAGGTTCTTACTCTGGTAGGCGAAAGAAATACACTGAGCAATCCAATTGGACAGAGTTCTCTTAGAGACTGGAAGTCCTAAATGAGAGGGATCAAAAGCAACAAAAAGTTGAGAGAACTTTCTATGTTGCTGTGTCCTGTGTAAGTAGAAAGCAAGTGCTCTTTTACAATCCAGGGTATGAAGATTCCTCTCTGCACTTGATGCGTGAGGTCCTGGAAAAAAGACAGGTAAATACACCTCCTGGTTCAGATGAAAAGGTGAGACCACTTTAGGCATAAAGTGTGGATTAGTTCTGAGGACTACCTTGTCATGATGGAACCTTGTATAAGGAGGATTAGCCACTAAGGCTTGCAACTCACTGATACGGCGAGCTGAGGTGACTGCAATGAGAAAAATAAACTTCCAGGAAAGGAATTTCAAGGAGGTAGTGGCTAAGGGTTCAAAGAGTGGCTTCATAAGCTGGCCAAGAACCAGATTCAAGTCCCATGCCACTGGAGGTGGTCTAATGGGAGGTTTAGTCAAAAGAAGGCCTCTCATGAATCTTGCTATAAGAGGATGAGAGGAAATAGGCTGTCCATTGAGGGGTTTAAGGGATGCTGCAATAGCACTCAAATGGACTCTGATTAAATTTGTCTTAAGGCCTGCATGGGATAAATGCAGCAAATACTCCAGTAAAGAATTCAGAGGTATTGCAAGAGGGTTAAGACCCTTCTCTGCACACCAAATGGTAAACCTCTTCCATTTAAAAGCATAGGAACGTCTGGTGGAAGGTTTTCTGGAAGCATGAAGGATATCCTTCACCTGCTGAGAAAGAGGTAAATCTTGAAGGTCTAGGCCTTCAGCAACCAGGCCCTGAGATGAAGAGACTGGGGATTTGGGTGCCACAACGTTCCTTTCTCCTGGGAGAGGAGATCTGGAGCAGACCCCAAGTCCAGGGAGGGAGCTTGAGAGAGATGCAGAAGTAGAGGGTACCACACTTGGCGTGGCCAACGTGGTGCTATGAGGATCATAGACCCCTTGTCTCTCTGAAGCTTGAACAGTGTCTTGGGAATGAGGGGAATAGGAGGAAAGGCATAGAGGAAATCTTGCCCCCAATGAAGGAGGAAGGCATCCCTGGCCTGAACTCCCTGACACGGAATCCTGGAACAGAACCGGAGAAGTTTGGCATTCCATGGACTTGCAAACAGGTCTATGTCTGGGGTTCCCCAAATTCGAAAGATCCTGGCTATCTGGTCCCCATGGAGGGACCATTCGTGTGGAAACAGAACTCGACTGAGTCTGTCTGCCCAAGAGTTTTGAACCCCTGGAAGATACACTGCCATGAGTTGGATTTGATGCTCTCTGGCGAAGGCCCATAATCTCAGAGCTTCGTTGCAAAGCGACAGAGAGCCAGTCCCCCCTTGCTTGTTCACGTAGAACATGGCTACTTGGTTGTCCGTGTGGATGAGGACTGTCTTGTAGCTGAGCAGGGTGTGGAAGACTCTGAGAGCCAGAAAGATTGCTCTGAGCTCTAAGAGGTTGATATGTAGAGATGTCTCCTGTGCAGACCAGATGCCTTGGGTGGAGAAATCTTGTAGATGAGCTCCCCAACCCTTTAGAGAGGCATCTGTGGTAAGGGTTGCTTGGGGTAACACCTGTTGAAAGGGGGACCCCAGCAACAGATTTTGAGGGGACTTCCACCAATGGAGCGAGGAAAAGAGGCGACTGGAGGTCGCTATCTTGTCTGACAGGCACCCTGATGCCTGGGTCCATTGGGTGGACAAAGTCCATTGAGCTGCTCTCATGTGAAGGCGAGCATAAGGAACCACATGCACGGTGGATGCCATGTGGCCTAAGAGTTGTAACATCTCTCGAGCAGTTAAATGGGATTTTAACTGAATCTGTTAGGCTAACTGCACCAAGCGTAGGCAACGGGCCTGGGGGAGATAGGCCCTTGCAGTTGTGGTATCCAGCAAGGCCCCTATGAACTCTAGAAATTGAGTAGGGGTGAGATGGGATTTTGGAATGTTTATTACCAGTCCCAGATACTGAAGAACACGCCTTGTGCAGGCCAGGGAAGCCTGGGCCTCTGACCGGGACAGAGCTCGGATGAGCCAGTCGTCCAGATATGGGAATACGAATATCGCTAGAGTGCGTAGAAATGCAGCTACTATTGCCATGCATTTGGTGAACACTCTTGGTGCAGAGGCCAGACCGAAAGGAAGCACTTTATATTGGTAGTGCTTTCCTTGGTAAAAGAACCGAAGGAACCTTCTGTGTGTTGGATGGATGAGGACATGGGTGTACGCATCCTTGAGATCTAGAGAACAAAGCCAGTCCTGACTCTGGAGGTATGGAAGGAGAGTTCCGAGAGAAGTCATCTTGAATTTCTCCTTGCATAGAAACTTGTTCAATTCTCTGAGATCTAAAATGGGTCTGTAGCCCCCTGTTTTCTTTGGAATGAGAAAATAGGGGGAGTAGAACCCTGAGCCCTGTTGAAGAAGGGGTACTTCTTCTATTGCCCCTTGGGCAAGAAGGGTGGCAATCTCTTGACCTAGAAGGTTGAGGAGAGATGTTGGAGAATTGAACTGTTTCACCATAGTGTGAGGAGGAAGGTTTAAGAAGTGAAGCTTGTACCCATCTCTTATGATAGAGAGGGTCCATTGCTCTGCTGTGATTTGTTCCCATCTGGGAGCAAAATGAGCTAACCTTCCTGGGATGGTGAGAGGCTCTGGATGTTCTAGAGCCAGAAAGGCTAAGTTCTCTAGTGGTAAGTCAAATGCCCTGAGGAGGCTGAGGCTGTTGGGCCGTATCAGTCCTCGCAGCCTTAGGCTTGGCCTGTTTTGGTTGTTGTTATCTCTTTGTAGCAAAACGACCTGCAGAAGAGGCCTGACCATAAACAGAAGAATATTTCCCTTTTTTTGGGAAAAATCCTTTTTTGAACAATCTCTTTTTAAAAGGAGCAGAAGTAGACTTTGAAAGTCTATCTAAAGCAGAATTTTCAGCATCCATCTGGTTGGCCTTTGCTTGCCAATCTTTGCCAAACAGGTTTTCACCTGTACAAGGAAGGTTACCTAGTCCATCCTGAACCCAGGATTCCAAATCAGAGGCTTGTAACCAAGCAACTCTGCGTGCACCTATGGCAATAGCCGAGGCTCTGCTGGCACCTTCAAAAGAGTCAAAGGCTGCACGGTTGGAAAACTTGGAAATATCCTGGGCATGTTTAAGCCAGGTGAGAAACTCTTCCCTTTTATTTTCTGACATAAAAGCAGATAAGGTTTGCAGATGATCTGTAACTTCCTTTAGAAATATCCCCATATAGAGACTATAGGAGTTGATTCTGGCTACAAGCATACTGGCCTGGAAAATTCTCCTGCCAAAGGCATCTAAGGTTCTGCATTCTCTTCCTGGAGGAGTAGAAGAGTGCCTCTTTGTACTCTTGATCTTTTTCATAGCAGACTCCACCACAATGGAGTGGTGAGGAAGCTGAGTCTTATGAAAACCAGGACAAGGAGGAACACGATACATGGTGTCCAACCTACGAGAATGAGGGGAGGTGGTAAGAGGAGTCTCCCATATGCCCAACATGTGATCATAGAGAATCTCATGTATTGGTAAAGTGGCTGCCTCTTTGGGAGCCTTAGGATATTGTAAAATATCTAATTTTTTGGCTCTAGGCTCTGTCTCAGAGGCCACTGAGATGGAAAGGCCCCTGGCCACCTCCCTGATAAAATCTTCAAAAGACAAGTCCTCTGGAGGAGACATTCTCCTTTTTGGAGAAGAGGGTTCCTGAGGAAGGATCCCCGATGCTTCGATAGAGGCCTCTGATTCATCAGAGTCCTCAGAGGAATCGAAGTATCGCCTGTCTGGATGCTCTCGCAGAGCCCGATACGCATACCGGGGGTTATCGACATCGGGAGTACTCGGTACCAGATCGGTAACGATGGGCATCACAGGATAGTGTACCGCTACAGTCGACGTCGATGCAATCGGTACCGGCAGCGGAACCGGTATTAGGTCCGGTACCGACAACGGAGTTTGCTGCGGTACCGAAGGCGTCGCAGCTTGTATGAATGCCGTGATGGCACGCTGCATGGTCAGAATATTCTGATCCATCGACGCCACCAATGTCTGGATGTCGGTACCGGTGTGAACCGCCGGTACCCCAGAACATTGTAACAGGTGATCGGTCGAGGCCGAGCCATCGATGTCAACCTTTGACCTCATAAATAAAGCTTTGGAAGCCGGAGCCTCCCGCCGGGGTAATTTTGCCGGTGTGGATTCCTCGAGAGCAAGCCCGGGGGCATCTCGGTACTTAGAGGGAGATATACTCTTCGAGGACCGGCCAGATTTAAGTTTGGTTACCCGAGATCCATGGGAGGAAGAAGCAGCCCTGGAAGACGTCGATGCCACAGAAGCTGCATCAGAGGGAAACAGGGTACTGAGCTTGGCTGCTCGATTCTGTAAACCTCTTTTAGACATCATGGAACAGGACTCACAGTCCGCGATGGAATGGTCAGGACCCAAACATTTAAGACACCAGTCGTGGGTGTCTGTGACAGAAATAGTGCTACTGCACTTCGTGCACTTTTTGAACCCGGAGGCGGGCTTTTCCATGAGGAAAATGTTTCTGCAGGCCTAAGGCCATAGAAAGAAAAATGCACTGAAGTAGAAAAGAGTAGGTTTTTTTTTTTTTTAGAAAGAAAAAAACGGCGGTACCGGTCCGGAGTCGAGAAGGCAGACACACGACTAAAGAAATAAAAGAAAAAATAAGAAATTCTTCAGCGGTGACAGGAAACACGACCTGCTGGCTCCGCGGAAAAAGAACTGGAGAGGGGCGGTTAGGAAAGGCGGGAAGGCAGCGCGCAGGCGCTGTGGGATGCTCCCAAAAGCTTTCCTTTTGGACGCTGGGGAGCGTTCCCGCGCAGGCTCCATCGGTACCGACGATACCCATATGTGAAGACTCATTCCTGCTTTTTCCTGGAGATCTGAAACTCTCTTCAGCACAGCACTCCCCCTACAAATCAAAAAACCATAAGTCAAAAACGGTCTGTGGACAAAAACTACAGAAATATCAGCCCTTAACCTAAGTATGGCTAAATTTAAAAAGGAAATGCCCTGCTTATTTGAAACTCTACTGCTGCTCACTGAGCCCAGTCCCAGGCTCAGAATCTCCTCAGCTGTTTGAAGACTGAAAGTACTGGTGAAGGGGGCAGTCCCTGCCTATTTATACTGGTGCCAGCAAAGCAATGATGTCTTTCAGTCTCCAAGGCTGCTGGAGGAGATTCTAAACTCTATGGTTCCAGGACTGGACTAGAGGAACGCAAAGGAAAACAAATTAACATATACAATAAATACATCATAAAGAGACATATATATATATAAAAAATATATATATAACAATTGATATATAATAGCAAACACAACCAGAGACGTAGCAGGAGCGAATGAGGAGGAACTCTCTACAAATGCGGGAGGGAGCATTTTAACATAAAAGAGGCAAATAACCCTCGATCTGACATAACCCCTCTCTGAAAGATACATCTGTATAAATTTAAAAAAACAAACAAACCATAACCAGTTATGTAACCTACTCTTAACCACCCATCGTGCCAATAAAACATAACAGGACCAAAAATAAATATACTGACATCTCAACTTGTTAAACTATATTAAAGACAGATGGATGACTAGCAAGAAGGAGTATCGCTACATCGTGCATACATTCTGTTGCTTCTCCACAATGATTATGCATGTATATACCAATTTACTAAAATCTAAAATTGTAGCGAATAAAACTAAAATATTTAACACAATCCATTGCTTACTTGATAAGGCATCACCTTCGTGCAACACACATATCATCTAAGGCATCAAGATGACAACGCCGGCTCATGCGCGTTTAAAAACAGAGAGGAGAAAAGCGGGATAAAAAGGGGGCAGACCTAGGAGCGGGAACCAAGGTAGGAGGACTGCAGGAAAATAAAAGCCCAATTCAATAAGGGTATAACTATAAAAAACACACAATCTCATATTCTACAGGAGGGATCATAAATAACAAAGCAAATACAAACAAAAAAACGTTTTCAAACCGCACACTGGTGTGCATAATAAAATCACATTCTATACTTGCAAAAACCATGAGCGCACCATTTCTGAAGTATTCAATGATACAGCACCATACCTAAAGATGTGAACCATCTAAGAGTAACAGGTCACAATAAATAGGTACAAAAAATATAATAAAACCATGTGAATATTACTGACAATAAATGAGTGCAACTATGTGAATTAAAATTTAAAACATTAACAAGAGCCGTGATTCAACACATGGAATTTCAATGTGCTATAATATCATCAGATGTGGAACACCTTCTAAAATTTAGCCAACCCATACTAGGACACAGCGAACTGCACGCTAGTGAAAATTATAATATAACATACTCCATTAGCTAGAGCCATAATCACACCATTTCTATACCATACGAACAATACAGGACACTACCAACAGAGGCATACCCATCATCCGACCAAGAAAATAAAAACTAAAGACTAAAATACACACCTAAAAACTAACATAATAAATAAGTACAAAAAATATATATGGATAAAACCATATATATATGGCTAAACACAAATACATACAAAAAATAATAAAACCATATAAATATTACCATAAACGACAAACATTAAAAAAACCTTAGTGCAATACATGGGAATGATCACAATCACCATCACAAATGGGCGGAAACATATCGTAATAAAGCGAATTATAGCACATTCCAACATCATAAATTGTAAACATAGTGCCCTATAAAAAAAGACTAAAAGACTATACCCTTTTTTTCGCTGCTTTTCTCTTCTCTGTTTTTAAACGAGCATGAGCCAGCGTTTTCATCTTGATGCCTTAGATGATATGTATGTTACACGAAGGTGTTGCCTTATCAAGTAAGCAATGGATTGTGTTAAATATTTTTGTTTTATTCGCTACAATTTTAGATTTTAGTAAATTGGTATATACATGCATATCATTGTGGAGAAGCAACAGAATGCTTGCACGAACAGTAGTTACTCACCTGTAACAGGTGTTCTCCAGGAGCAGCAGGAATCAGTCCTCACATATGGGTGTCATCGGCGCCAATGAAGCCCCAGCGGAGCATTTACCCAGCATTCTATGAAAGCCTTTGGGAATGCAGGCACGCATGCGCGGTTCCTTTCCCACCTAAAGGTGCCATCTTACCTCAGTCAAATGACATAACTAAGAATAGCACACAAAAATGAAAAAAAAATAAACTACCTACAACTGCAACTCCAAGGGGAGGAGGGAGGGTTGTGAGGACTGATTCCTGCTGCTCCTGGAGAACACCTGTTACAGGTGAGTAATTACTCTTTCTCCAGGACCAAGCAGGAAGTCAGTCCTCACATATGGGTGACTCCCTAGCTCTGGGCTACCGAGGAACCCAGGCTGAACAAGAGCACTCCCTCTATTCTCAGCAGAAAGAAAGACCTTTCAAGGACACAACCTCCACCGGTAGTCCAACAGAGGGCAGGAGTTGCCTAAACTTCAAAGAGATTCCGGAGTACTGCCTGCCCAAAAGCACTGTCCCTACGGGACTCCCTCTCCAGACAGTAAAAGGCCGCAAAGGTCTGGCTTGAAGACCAAGTTTCAGCCCTGCAGATGTCTACCAAGGGCACAGAGCAGAGATGAGCCACTGAGGCAGCCATTGCCCTGACACGATGGGCCGTGACCCGACCCTGCAAAGGAAGGTCAGCCGCCTTGTAAGCCCAGGTGATACAGTCAGCCACCCAGATGGACAAGGTATGCTTGTACACAGCCAACCCCATCTTATTGGGGTCAAAGGATACGAAGAGCTGAGTAGCCCTCCTATGCCCCTGCGTACGGTCAAGGTAGAAGGATAAGGCCCTCCTACAGTCCAGGGTATGCAGGACTGCTTCAGCCTGGCTTGCATGAGGCCTAGGGAAGAATGTTGGAAGAACCACCTCCTGATTGAGGTGGAAAGAGGAGACAACCTTTGGGAGGAACTTTGGATGAGTCCTGAGGACTACCCTGTTCCTATAAATCCTGGTGTAAGGCCTATCACAGACCAGGGCCTGAAGCTCACTCACTCGCTTAGCCGAGGTAAGGGCTATCAGGAAGAGTGTCTTCCAGGATAGGAAGCGTAGTGGACAAGTAGCCATCGGCTCAAAAGGTGGGCGAGTCAGTTGCTGCAAGACCACATTCAACTCCCACTCAGGGGCAGGAGGACGGATTGGAGGCTTGAGCAAAAGCAAGCCCCTGAGAAAGCGGGACACCAAGGGGTGACCTGACAGAGAATGTCCCTCCACCAGTGAGTGGTGAGCTGCTAGAGCTGAGAGGTGGACCCGAACAGAATTGGACTTAAGTCCCTGATTTGATAAGTGCAGTAAGTACTGAAGCACTACTGGCACAGTACAGGAGAAAGGATCCTCTGTACGTTGCTGACACCACACAGAAAACCTTTTCCATTTGAGAGCACAGGTTTTCCTAGTGGACTGTTTCCTAGAGGCTAGGACAACCTCCTCAACTTCCTGAGGTAGGCCCCAGGGAGCCAAAACTACCCTTGCAGCCTCCAGGCCATCAAATTGAGAGCTTTGAGATTGGGGTGCAGAAGGGAACCCTGCTCCTGTGAGAGAAGGTCGGGTTGCAACCCCAGAGGCAGTGGGGGATCCACAGCCAGTTGAAGCAGAAGAGGAAACCAAGGCTGTCTCGGCCACCTGGGAGCCACCAGCAGGACCGAGGCCTTGTCCTGAAGAATTTTGAAGAGAGTTCGGGCCACCAAAGGCGTGGGAGGAAACGCATACAGGAGGCCCTGAGACCATGGAATCAGAAAAGCATCTGCTGCTATTCTCAGAGGATGTGGTTGCCTAGAGCAGAACTTTGGCAGTTCATTGGGCTGGCAAAGAGATCTATCAAAGGGAGACCCCATTTTAGGAAGATCCTCTGAACTACTGAAGGATGCAGCTGCCACTCGTGGGGCTGCAGAATTCTGCTTAACCTGTCGGCCAGGTAGTTGTCCTGGCCTGGAAGGTACACAGCCTTAAGGAGCATGTTGTGCTTGAGGGCAAATGAACAAAGGTCCTGAGCCTCCCGACAAAGGATTCTGGACCCAGTCCCGCCCTGTTTGTTCACATAAAACATGGCTACTTGGCTGTCTGTCTGAACCACGACAAATTGATAAGCCAGGCAGGAGAGAAAGCTTTGAGTGCTAATCGAATAGCTCTGAGCTCGAGGAGATTGATCTGCTGTGCAGCTTCCCAAGGAGACCACAGACCCTGGGTGCACTTGCCTAGACAATGAGCTCCCCAGCCCTGCAGGGAGGCGTCTGTGGTCAGTACCACCGTGTACCCAGGAATATGAAAAGGCACCCCCTTTAGTAGATTGGGTGGGTGCAGCCACCAGTTGAGGGAGTTCAGAAATTGTCTGGACACCCTTATCCTGTCTCTGAGGCTGCCGGTGGCCTGTGACCACTGAGTCCGAAGGCACCACTGTGCAGGCCTCATATGGAGTCTGGCATTGGGGGTCACATGTACTGTCGAAGCCAGTACTGTCGAAGCCAAATGTACTGTCCATGTACTGTTGAAGCCAAATGGTTCACCTCATATTTACATAATAGAACGCAAAATGTAAAAATAGCTAATCAGACATCCACCACATATAAACAAGAAATTGGTCTTCCACAAGGCTCAGCTCTATCAGCCCTCCTATTTAACATATATATAAAACCAGTTTGTGACATTTTCAAAAAATTCGGTGTACTCTATCATCTATACGCAGATGATATTATGTTATACATTCCATTCACCATACCTGATGTACCGATAAAACTCTTAACAGATTGTCTTAACGAAATCGCAACCTGGCTAAAAGCGAAAAACCTCCACATAAACCATTCAAAAACAGAGGTATTAATTGTAACAAAAAACCATTCATACGTCCCTCCAACCCACATAACAATACAAAACCATGACATCACAATAAAAAACGAAATAAGATACCTAGGAGTCATTTTAGATACACACCTTACGATGAACACCCACATTAGAAACACTATAAAGAAAATCTACTTCAAACTCAAAATACTCAAGCAACTACGCCCCTTAGTTCACTTACAAGATTTCATTAACATAATACAGGCAACCATAACCCCACACTTTGATTTTTCCAACCTAATTCTCTTAGGTATAACGAAACAAAACATTAAAAGACTACAACTAGCACAGAATGCAGCAGCCAGAATTGTAATGAAAGCACACTCATTCCAGCATATTACTCCAATATTAGCAACCCTGCATTGGCTCCCAATACAAAGCAGAATAATATATAAGACCACAATAACCACATTTAAAGCTCTCAATGACATGGCTCCAATCCCATTAAGCAATCTTATAAGCAAGGAATCTCAAAAAGTCACTCACAGAAAAGGTCACTCAAATAAATTAAGGACTCCAAATGATTTTATAAAAGCAACCAAACTAACTAATAACAGAGCCTTCTCACATGCGGCCCCCATCATTTGGAACTCCATCCCAGAGGACCTAAGATCTACAACAGAAATTATAGAATTCCGCAAAAAACTGAAAACCTACCTCTTTGCCATGCACTACAACAACATTAATAATCCACTAATCATCCCAGAAAAAGGCTAAATAACACCCAACTGAGTAAAGCTAAACTCAATCTGAGTAAAACTAAACCGCATAATTTAACAGATTTACACCTCCTTGTAAATAACCATGATTTAAATCTAAGGAACCTACAAACCTGTATCTGTACATAGTTCTTAAATTGTAAATTGTTCTTGTTCTGTTATGTATTTAACCATTACATTGTTCTGTTACGTATTTAACTATTACATTGTTTACTGTCAAAAAAATTGTTCCATGTAAAACAAGCCCTTGCTTTGTTGACTGTTGTTCAATTGTAAGCCGCATTTGAACTCTGGAAGATGCGGGATATAAATGATTGTTAAATAAAATAAATTAATTAATGTGGCCAAGCAGCCTTAGGCAGAGCCTGGCGGAGACCAGTGTCCTGCTGAGAAACTGATTTGCCAAGGCCACCAACCTTTGGGCCCTGTCTTCTGGCAAGAAAGCCTTTGCCAGCAGAGAGTCCAGCCTTGCTCCTATGAACTCCAAGTTCTGGGAGGGGAGCAAAGTGGACTTTGCGAAGTTATGACAAACCCCAGGCCTTGAAGAAGAGCAATAGTCCTGAAGGTGGCCTGTCTGGCCTCCTGGCACGTCTGACCTCTGATGAGCCAGTCGTCCAGATAGGGGAAGACAAAGATTCCCTGATTTTTCAGGTAGGCCGCCACCACTGCCAGGCATTTGGTAAAGATCCTGGGAGCGGAGGTGAGGCCGAAAGGCAGCACTCTGTACTGATAATGGTTTCCTCCCACAATGAACCTGAGGTACTTTCTGTGGTCTGGATGAATGAGGATGTGAGTGTACGCATCCTTTAGAGCTAAGGAGCATAGCCAATCTCCCTGCTGGAGGTAGGACAGAAGTGTTCCAAGAGTAAGCATCTTGAACTTTTCTTTCTCTAGGAACTTGTTTAGGTTCCTGAGGTCCAGAATGGGTCGAAGGCCACCAGTTCTTTTGGGTACCAGGAAATACCTGGAGTAGAATCCGTGACCTTGCAAGTGGGGAGGCACAGGCTCCACTGCCCTGTCCACCAACAGACCTTGAAGCTCTTGAAGGAGAAGGTCTGTGTGCAGGGGAGGCCTTGGAGGCTCCCCTGGAAAGTAAGGAGGCAGTTGGTGAAAATGCAGTGCATAGCCCCTGTGGACTATGTCCAACTCCCAACTGTCCCCGGTGATAAGGGGCCACTGGTGGGCAAAGAGGGTTAGGCGACCTCCTCTGCAGGGTTGGGAGAGCAGGGATGGAGAGGCTACGCTCAAGGAGTCAAAAACTCCCACCCTGCTGAGTGGGAGCAGGGGCCGGAGGCTTGGGGGTCCTCTGCCTACGGGGCCCATTACCCTGCTCCTTGGCTTGCTGACCCTGGGGTGCAGCTTGGGCAGCCTGATATTGAGGGTACTCTTTGTAGGCAGTGCCCTTCCTTGGGTAAAAGGGCTTTTTACCTGAGCCCTTCTTTTTATGAGAAGGGGCAGAGGTCTTCCTAGACAGCCTTGTCCGTGTAAGGTGCTCTGTTTCGAGCTGAGCAGCCTTCTCGGTCATGGGCTTGCCAAAAAGGTTTTCACCTCGGCACGGGACATCGACCAACTTGTCCTGAACCCATGGCTCGAGGTCCGATGACTGCAGCCATGCCTGGTGTCGAGCCGCGATGCCGGCTGCCGCAACTCGGGCCGAAGCCTCGAAGCCATCGTAGGCGGCGCGGGACATGAACTTCGAGCAGTCCCGAATCCCCGAGGACAAGGACTTAAATCTCTGCAAGGGTTCCCCGGAGAGACCAGCAGAGAACCCGGCCAACTCCTTGGCCAGGTCCCATAAGTACATGCCCATGTACAGCTGGTACGACTGGACACGGCAAGCAAGCATCGAGCCCTGGAAGCACTTTCTACCAATGCCATCAAGGTTTCGGGCCTCCCTGCCAGGGGGCACCGCGGAATGCATCTTCTGGCTCTTCAGACGATGCATGGCCGATTCCACAACCTGAGAATGGTGTGGTAGCTGTGCCTTCTGAAAACCAGGGCTTTTTCTGAGTCAATAGATCGAGTCGACTTGCTTGCTCAGAACCGGCGCCGAGGCCGGTGCCTCCCACATACGGAAGAGGAGCCGTTCCAGCATTGGAGGAGCCGGGACAGTAAAGGCCTCCCTCGGAGGAGAGACATACTGCAGCGCCTCGAGCTCTTCAGCTCGAGGCTCTTCCTCGGGGTCCGTCGGAATAGCCAAGGCAGTGGCCATATCCAGGACGAACTCCGAGAACCGAGTATCCTCCGGAGGGGATCTACTCCGGGGCTCAGACTGCGGTGAGTCCGACGGGACGCACCGAGTCTTGAACGTATCGGGAGACTCCTCATCCTCCGTCTCCCAGGCGGACTCGTCCGAGGAGGAGTCAGGGTCTGACCTCGCGGGGCCCTGGAGCACCCGTCCCAACACCGGAGGCACCGACGTCGACGCCCTCGGTCCCGAACGAGAGGTCGAGGGAGACCGCGACCAAGGTCGATTTCGAGCCATGATGGACTCGAGTATTGGCTTGGTCTCCGTGGTCGACTTCGAAGTCGATGTCCCGGTGGTCAGGGCAGATGCGCCAGACAGGCTGGCCATCAGTGCCCGCTGCTGCTCCATGAAGGTAGACAGTCTGCTCTCCAAGGCTGTCATCCTGAGACTCAGCTCGGGAGACGCAGCAGCCACCTACTCGGGCCCTGGCGGCGCCGGGCCCGATGTCGGCTCCCTGGGAGGAGAGTCCTCGAGGACTACGGGGCTTACGTGTCCAGCAGACTCCGGCTCCACGCAAGGAACTTTGGCAGGCTTCTCTTGTTCCACGGGCCCGGGGCGACGGTCGGGGGTCTTAGACCTGGCCCTCGAGGAGCCAGGGACCTCCTCCGACGACGCCTTCGCAAGCCACTTCTTCCTCTTCCATTCCCCGTCGGGGGACCCCCTGTCTGAGGAGCTTCGACGGCGCTCGGGATCAGAATCCCGAGATGTCGAGGCCTCAGACGATGTTCGGGCCCGGCCGGAGGCTGAGTCCGAGAAAAGCCTTTCTTTCTGCTGCTGGCAACTTCGGAGTGCCTTGGAAGACATCTTCCCACATGGCCCGCACAACTTAGGGTCGTGATCAGGGCCGAGGCACCGAAGGCAGCAGTCGTGTGTGTGTCGGTGAGAGACATTAATTTCTTACACCGATCACACTTTTTAAAACCACTGGAAGCCATGGGGGAAAAAAGAATTCCCGCGAGGTCAAAGGACCGGCCTTCCAGGGAAACATGGAAAAAAGGGCGCGAACGCCAGCCACGAAGGGCAAAAACTGAAAAAGAATTATCGGGCTCGATACCGGTGTACCGAACCCGGCGGGAGGGGAACCGGCATCGAACCGGGAGGAAAAAATAGCGATAATCGCCGAAAAAATCTACTTTTAACCGGGAGGACAGGACACATGTCCGGTGGGCTTCTCGGGAAAAAAGAGACTGAGCTAAGATGGCACCTTTAGGCGGGAAGGGAACTGCGCATGCGTGCCTGCATTCCCAAAGGCTTTCATAGAAAGCTGGGGAAATGCTCCGCTGGGGCTTCATCGGCGCCAATGACACCCATATGTGAGGACTGACTTCCTGCTTGGTCCTGGAGAATGTAGCGATACTCCTTGCTGGTCATCCCTCTTTGTCTTTAATATAGTTTAACAAGTTGAGATGTCAGTATATTCATTTTTTGTCTTGTTATGTTTTATTGGCACGTTGTGTGGTTAAGAGTAGGTTACATAACTGGTTACTGTTTCTTTTTAAAAAAAAATTTATACAGATGTATCTTTCAGAGAGGGGTTATGTCAGATCAAGGGTTATTTGCCCTCTTATGTTAAAACGCTCCCTCCCGCATTTGTAGAGAGTTCCTCCTCATTTGCTCCTGCTACGTCTCTGGTTGTTATTATATATCAATTGTTATATATATATGTCTCTTTATGATGTATTTATTGTATATGTTAATTTGTTTTTTTGTTGGTTATAATTATAGCTTGACAACAGTTTTACTTATATTGGTCACAAGTTGAAGTGTCCTCAATATTCAACACTGAGATATTTATTAATGTAATATACACATCTATTTGTCACATTCTTGTATTATCATTACATATACATGATTTTATTATTCATAATTTTTATATGCATTTTTAATTTTTAATTATTGTTATCATCATTTTTTAATTTTAGGCATCTGTTTTTATCGTGGCTTCATTTTTATTTTGTCTTTTAATGTATGTTTTTATGCTTATAGTGTGTTTACCAGTTCCACCCCTGACGAGGGTAATCGTAACACGGCCTGTGTCGGGTGGATATGGGCCAATAAATGAAAATAAACTTTGTCTTTCCTACAATAATCACGCATTGGACTGGTTTCTTTGACTGGGTGGCCAGGAAGTTGGAACAAGGGAGAGCCCTAGAAATGGTATATTTGGATTTCAGTAACGCCTTTGACAAGGCTCTGCATCTGAGACAAACTGAGCACCCTAGGGATGGACCCTAAAGTGACTGACTGGGTTAGAAATTGGTTGAGCGGGAGGTGACAAAGGGTACAGGTAAATGGATCTCACTCTTGAGGAGGTGGTTATCAGTGTGTGACGCAGGGATTTGTCCTTGGTCCAATTCTTTTTAGCATCTTTGTTAGTGGTATTGCAGAAGAACTACCGGGTAAGGTTTGCCTCTTTGCAGATAATACCAAAATCTGCAATAGAGTAGACGCCCAGGAAGGAGTAGACAACATGAGGAGGGATCTAGCTAAGCTTGAAGAATGGCCTAGAATTTTGCAGCTGAGATTTAATGCTAAAAAATGCAGGATTGTGCATCTGGGCTGCAAAAATTCAAGGGAGCGGTACACTGTAGGGGCGAAGTACTTCTGTCCATGAAAGAAGAGCAGGACCTGGGTATGACTGTTTCTGATGATCTTAAGGTGGCTAGACAGGTAGAAAAGTTGACAGCAAAAGCCAGAAGGATGCTTGGGTGCATAGGGAGAGAAATGGCCAGAACAAAAAAAAGGAGGTGATAGTGCCTCGGTATAAGTCTCTGGTGTGACCTCATTTGGAGTATTGTGTGAAGAGACCACATCTTCAAAAGGACAAACAGGATGGAGTTGATGCAGAGAGTGGCTACTAAAATGGTTTGTGGTCTTCATTATAAAAGCATATGAGGACAGACTTAAAGATCTTAATATGTATACGTTAGAGGAAAGGCGGGATAGAGGAGATATGCTAGAAACATTTAAATACCTCAATGGCATAAATGCACAAGAGGAGAGCCTCTTGATTGAAAGCAAGCTCTGCTTCGGGAAGGGGAGGGGGTCATAGAATGAGGGTGAAAGGGGATGGACTCAGGAGTAATATGCGGAACTATTTCTTTATGGGAAGAGTGGTAGATACATGGAATAGTCTCCCAGGTAGTAGAGACTAGGACAGTATCTGAATTCAAAAAAGCATGGGACAAACAGAAGATCTGTAAAGGAAAAGAAAGGACTTTAGTATTTATTTTATTTATTTATTTAGGCAGATTTAATATACCACTTTATCATTAAATCAAAGCGGTTTTCACATCAGACAATCAAGGGGGGGGGGGGGGGGCTATAGTGTGCAACATGCAGTGGAAACATCCGAATAGTGTGTTCGAGGGGTGTGAGCGATTAGTTTGCTTTATATGCAAGTGAACTATATACAGTTATTAAAACAAGTGAGCTATATACAATTGAGCTATATACAGGTCTATATACAGATTGAAGGCTTCGGTTTGGTTATGGCAAAGTCTAGTTCAGGTGAAGTCCTTATAGTGATCCATGAAAAGCTTTGTTTTGAGCAGCTTTCTGAAATCTTTGAAGTCTGTGGCAGATCTCAGCTTGTCGGGGAGAGAGTTCCACAGGGTGGGTGCGGCCAGGGACAGAGCTCTTCTTGAGGTGTCCTGTCTGGATTTGGTGAATTCGCTAAGGGTGATGATGGTGTCAGTGGTTCTCCTTCTTCTGGGTCTGGTGCATAGATCCGCTTTGATGAGAGGTTGCAGGCTGTCGGCTGAGATGTTCTGTCTTATTTTGAATATGTTTAGGATAACTTTGTATTGTATACGGGAGCTGATTGGTAGCCAGTGGAGGTGGTAGAGGATGGGTGTGATGTGGTCATGTCCTGAGCAGCCTGTTATTATGCGGGTGGCAGTGTTCTGAGCCATCTGCAGTGGTCGGAGGGCCTGTTTTGACAGCCCTAGGTAGATGGGGTTGCAGTAGTCAAGTGTAGTCAAGTCAATTTGATATGGGAGGACAGACTAGATAGGCCATGTGATCTTTTTCTGTCGTCATGTTTCTTCAGTCTCCGTTCCCAAGCATATTAGAGAACATGGCGAGCCTCACACAACCTCAACATGGGCAACAATGAGTAATCAAACAGTAGTGAACTATGTACAGGAAAGAAGAAACAGAAGGCTGTTGGACCTACAGAGCCAAGTATAAAGATCATAGCAGACCAAAGGGTATCATCGCAGAAGACCAGAGCAAACACTGTTTCAGGGGCAGGCCCTGGACTCATCTAGCAGGACTCAAGGACAGGACATTATCTGGTAAGTAAAATGTCACCTTCCATATCGTCCTGTTAGACCAGTCCAGACAAGTGGGACATACCAAAGCTACACCTCCATTGGGCAGGAAGAAGATACAGCAGTTCGCAAAACCCTTGAGTCTGTCAGAGTGTGGACATCCAAGCAGTAATGCTTGACAAAAATGGAAAGTGATGCCCACATTGCTGCCCTACAAATGTCTGCAGGGGCTACCAAGCTCCGTTCTAACCATGAAGATTTATTTATTTATTTATTTATTACAGTTTCTTATATACCGCGCTATTTAGCATCAGTGCGGTTTACATTATAACTTAACGACCATAACAACAAGCTGTCAGGTTTACATCGAACAGGTAGAATGGGCACATAAATCCTCTGGAACTGGCCGGTTCTGCAACAGATACAGAGGCAATGCCCTCCCTTAATCCAGCACCCTAATGTAGATTTAGCTGCTGCATCACCCTTGCAGCAAACAGCACAAAAAGGATGGTCGGACTTACAAATGGCATTCGTAACCTCCAAGTACTGAGAAGCACATTCTGGATATCCTTAGCCTTCCTCCAACACTGCTCCTTAGAAAAGGAGGGCAGGCACACCATCTGGTTCATACGGAAGGGAGAAGTCACCTTAGGCAAGAAGGAAGGCAGAGGCCAAATGGAAATGGCTGTCTCTGAAAAAGACAGATAAGTATCTCGGCAAGACAGAGCCTGCAACTTGGAAAGCCTCCATTCAGAATAAATCATGACCAAGATAACTGTCTTGAGCATCAAATCCTTCAGATATGCGTGCTTCAACGGCTCAAAGGACTCTGACATCAGGGCCCTGAGAACCAGACACAGATCCCACTAAGGAACCACAGATCGGAGGGGAAGATGCAGAGGCCAAACTCCCTGAAGACAGCATGAAACATCTGGGTGTAAGGCTAGCGACTTACCAGTCACCAGGTCTCTGAAACAGGCCAAAGCTGCCACCTGAACCTTCAGGGAGCTAAGAGAGGCCCTTCTCCAGACCTTCCTGCAGAAAGGCCAGCAGAGACAGCACCTTGGCTGCCTCAGGAACCAGCTGCCCTGCACCACTCCATAGCTCGAAGAGAACCAGATCCACATGCATGCCAGGTTGGTAGACCTCTTCTGGGCTCAGAGCAGAGTGGAAACCACTGCCAGAGAGTAGCCTTTACGTGTTAGCTGTCTCCTTTCAAGAGCCAAGCCGTAAGCAAGAAGGGAGCCAGGTCTTCCAGGATCATCGGCCCCTAATGTGAGAGGCCCTGAGATGGGGGAATGCAAAGAAGTGGCGCTTGCAGGAGCTGCATCAGGTCTCCAAACCAAGCTCTTCTCAGCCCATCCAACACCACCAGAATAATCCTTCCCAGATGGTGCTGTATACACTGAATCACATGCCCCACCAAGGGCCACGGAGGAAACACATACAGCAGAGATAAATATGGCCAAGGCTGACCCAGGGCATCAACATCTTCTGACCCCATCTCTGTGCAGTGACTGAAGAAGCGGCACACCTTGGCATTGGAGTGGGTCGCCATCGGATCCATCTCAGGGCAACCCTGCCGGCATAGAATCAACTAAAATGCCTCCTGATTCAACTATCACTTCTCTTGGATCCAGAGTGCTGGCTGAGAAAGTCCATTTCCACATTGTCGGCTCAGCACATTGCCAGGGTAGACAATGCTAGGAGGGTTTTCTCCACCCAGGCATATAGGAGAGCCATCTCCAGGGCTACCCCAGCACTCGTGTCGCCTTGCTGATTGACCTGAGCCACCACTGTGGTGTTATCTGACAATACCCGAACCACTCGGCCTTCGACTAGGTGCCAATCTGATGGTCCTTGCCTCTAGGTGGTTGATGAACCACACGGTCTCTCTCTGTGGTCCCAACAGGCCTGTGCCGTGTGGTCTTGGCAATGGGCTCTCCAGCCCGAGAGACCACAAGTAATCGTCCAGCAGCACACCCTTCCTCAGATGACTGGGTTACCGTCACCACCACAGGCTGACCTTTAGCATCATAGGGAGCAGGAGCCTGAACTCGAACTCCTGAGAACTTGGGGACCACAGAGTCAGCCAGGACCATTGGAGCGGCCACATGTGCACACACCCCCACGGCATCATTTCGATCGCAACTGCTATCAATCCAACATTTTCCTTGTTCCTCTTACCCTTCTTGTACAACAAAGTGGGATTTTGGCATACTGTATGCCAATGACATAATATTTGTCCTTCACACCATTCCTGTTTCTCCAAATCTGTCTCCTCTTAACACCTGTCTCAACCAAATTGCTAGCTGGATGTCATCTAATCTTTTTCTCTTAAACCCCGATAAGTCTTCCGCCATTTGGCTCGCTGGTTCCAGCCCCTGTCCCTCACGTTCCCCAATGTTACTGGACATTCCTATTCCCTTGGTCTCCTCGCTCCATTATCTAGGTGTTATTCTGGACTCTTCCCTAACCTTTCATGACCATATTAGTGCTGACCATATTAGAACAGTTGCTCCATCAGATCAAGACTGTTCGACTGTTCCTCTCCACTTCTTCCCTGGTTGCCTTACTTCTAACATTAACCATGTCTTATTTAGATTATTGCAATGCTGTTTCACAGGGCTCCCACATTACAAACTACAGCGTCTTCAGTTTATCCAAAATATGGCCGTCAAGATACTTGCTCATACTTCATTCTTTGACCATGTGATCCCACTTCTCATTCACTTCAATTGGCTCCCAGTATCCTATCCGCATCCAGTATAAACTCCTCACCCTGGTTCACAAGGCCCTTCACACTGGTACTCCTCTTTATTTTGCCATTCTCCTTATTCTGCATTCCCTACACTGGGTTCTCCACTCTATCCGTGCTAACCACCTTCACATCCCCTCCGTTACTCAAGCCCAATTAGAAACCACCCTTCATACTGCCTTTTACTTCCTGGGTCCAACCCTCTGAAATGCTCTACCTCCTGACTTCAGATTAGAATTAGCCTATGTTAGATTCAAATCACAACTCAAAACTCATCTCTTTCAGAAAGTTTTTGATCTGTCTACCACCTGACTTTCTAATCTCTCACTCCCTTGACCTTGGTCCCCCTCCCTCTTATAAGTACGAATGCTATCTTCTTTCCTATCACATATGGCGTTCCTTTTCCTCTCCCCTTCATTACTTGATTTTATTGTACACCACTCTGCTGTGAATGTGAAGGGTGGTATATCAAGCTTAACATAAACATAAAATTGGCACCGAAGCGCTGCAGCCACCACCACCATCATGACCTTGGAGAATGCCCTTGGGGCAGTGGAGAGTCTGAATGGGAGGACAGCAAACTGAAAGTAAGGGCAAGCACAGCAAAATGCAAACACTTTTGCTGATCCTCTCAGATTGAGATATGAAAATATACCTTGGTGAAATCCAGAAATGCTAGGAACTCCCCTCAGTGCATTGCTTGAATGGATCGCAAAAATTTCATCCGGAAGCACAAGACACGGAAGTGCTCATTAACACCTTCTTTGGCAGCAAGAAATAGATGGAATACCTGCTCTTGACCCGATTGTCCAGAGGAATGGGCCCAACTCCCTTCAGGAGCTGCAACTTGTCCAAGGCGATCCGCACAGTAACCCTTTTGTTCGCAGACCCATAGGGGGAGATGATGAAAGTGTCCAGGATCAGCTCTTTGCATTCCAGGACAGCCATACTGAATGGTGTCTAGCACCCAGTGATCCTTGATGAACCGAGCCCATTCCTGAAAGAAGAGGTGAAGCCTGCCCCCAACCAGAGGAACCAGGGAATGGGCTCCCAAAGCCTTCATTACGCAGTCTGGGAGGGTCCTCCTCAGGAGGGGATTGAGTCCCTGGGCTCATGTGTGCCATGAAAGGAGTGAGAACCAGCCTGAAATCTGGAAGTAGAGGGGAAGAAGGGCTTTTCAGGCTATTAGTGACAGGAATTCTAAGATTCCTGGGAGTCCGACCAGAGAGCCCGCAAGGAGCGGGCAGAGGCTGACATAAAAGGGGCTTCTGCCCACTTCACGGGCCCCTTGGACTTGTCCTCCAGAAGGCAATAAGATTTCATCTCATTCAGGTCCTTCACCAGCTTCTCCAAATTGGCCCCGAAAAGAAGTTTTCCTTTAACAGCTAGTTGGGTCAGCTATGTTTATGTTTATTTAAGCTAGGCTTTGGAAGATGTGTCTGCTGCCCAGTATCTGAGCCAGATCAAATGCCATGTCACTGTTGACAGGGCATTATCCCTGGCTGCTAGACTTATCAGGTCATACATGGCATCAGAAAGGAAGGTCATTGCCAGTTCCAAAGGAGAGTTAGTT
Source organism: Ichthyophis bannanicus (assembly GCA_033557465.1). Taxonomy (NCBI): domain Eukaryota; kingdom Metazoa; phylum Chordata; class Amphibia; order Gymnophiona; family Ichthyophiidae; genus Ichthyophis; species Ichthyophis bannanicus. Next base: position 240,730,401 of record CM066037.1, on the reverse strand, counting down.
TCATCCGGCAGAAGAGACTGAATCTACTGGAGCAGGACTCGAGACGCCAGGCCTGCACATACCGTTAACTGAAGAACAGCACCGTGGTGGTGAACTGGTTCTTCAACAACAAATCCACCTTTTCAGCCCAGAGTATCCTTTGAGGACGACCCGCCTTCAACAGGAATGGCGGCCCATCTGGTAACTGCCATGACCTGTGCATCCACCTTGGGAATATCAAACCACATGATGCACTCCTCCAAGAGAGCGCACATTTTCTTATACACCCTCAGTCACTTAGGCTGGGAGTCGGGGGAATGGGGAAACAGTAGTGGATGCACCTTCGGCTTTGGCTCCGGCTCCTGCTCTGTGCCTGGAGCATCTGCCAAGCTCAAGATGGATGAGACCTTGGGCAATCAGTCACCAGTTCCTCCTTACGAAATAGACAGATGATAACGTGCTCTTCACAGTCCTTCAAAGGCAGGAGTACTTCTTCGTCCACATCAGAGCCCAGGACCAAGGCATCTGAATCCAAGGCACAGTCCAAATCTTGAACAGATCCCAGCTGATCCCCACCTACATGGGACACCCTTCACTGGGGAATGCTTAGCCAAAGGCAATCAAATACGGCTTCCACTCTCAGCCTGCCCCCTCACAAGACTGCACTCATCGAAATGCTGAGATTGCAGGGCCTGAATTTCCATGATAGAATGACCAGGTCTGTTGCAAAAATGAAACACATTCTAGGGAGGACAATCCGGACTGGAAGCTCTCCTTGCAGATATGACCCCACTATACCAGGGGACACAGCTGCCGCCGATACCCTAGAGGACAAGAAGCAGCCCTCAGCACGGTTGTTGGAAGTTCTAGCCAGCTGGTTTTACCCATAGCACCTTCCACCACCTCCTGCCCTAAGGCAGGCAACGCTGGACTAACTATATCCCCCAGCTGAGAGAGGGGGAGCAAGACTGCCAGGGACAACTTAGAAGCTACTATGAAAGAAGAGCAGAGTCCAGACGCCAGAGAGGGCATCTCGCTTGCTACAGGCCAGCAGTGTTTCCTAGAAGAAGACGGAGTTAAGGCAAGCATCACAACAGCACGTGCTATGGCCACGGTGGCCTCACAGGCATGCATTAACAGCGTTTATACAGCAACGCACATTACGGACACTTGGGAAGAACACCACTACAGTCGCTCGGGCAGAACACTTGCAAGGACCGCGTGACCACCAGGCACACAATAGTAAAAATGCTATTAATGCGTGCAGAAAACAGCAGGAAACCCCCAAACCACACCAACAGTCACCAGCCATCAACCCTGATTTGCACCCCAAATGGACTGAATCAGGAGTCCCCAACAAGGACAATGATGAGGTCAAGCCTTGGTAGTCATCCCCTAAGAGTCCCAGGCAGAAATTCATGCCAGGCTTAGCTCTACTACCCTGAGACTATTTTTCTGGCTTTGCAGGCACTGCATTTAATGTAGCTGGCAGGCAGATTCCTCTGAGAGCCTTCTGCAGTCTTCAGGAGAGAGAAGGGGTGAGAAAGGAGAAGGAAGAGGAGGAGGAGGAGGAGGAGGAGGGAGGGCTGTTGAGTTTGTGTGAGGCTGCTGAACTCTTCCAGTCCTTTTAGGTCCTTCCAATTTTCTGGGTGCTCAACAGGCTCTTTTGATGAGAGCGTGGAGCTGAACCAATTTTCCTTCCTCCTATGGCGACCAAAAATACTGCTGTCTAGTGGAGCCTCCCATTTTGCCCTCAAGGTGATCGTTCACAAGCATTTAAATCAATCTTTTCCTCACAATTACTCAGATTTTCATGGAAAAAATTCATCCAACATCTGCTGGAAAAGAAATACTGAAGAGACCTCTGGTGAATGAGGTGGATAGAGGCATGGGAGTGATGTCATTAAAACCTGGGCTTTTCATTGGTTCCTTGGCTCTACCAATCTGTTGGTAGGGGAACACAACCCACTTGTCTGGACTGGTCTAGCAGGATGATATGGAAGGAGAAATTTCACTTACAGTTAATTTCCTTTCCTGGAATCCTGCTAGACCAGTCCAGACAAGTGGGTTTAGCTCCCCCTATCAGCAGATGTTGGAGACAGAGAAAAAATACCAGAGGCTTGATTGGCTGAGCCCTGGTAGATATATAGCTGCACCCCTAGAGGTCTCCTTCAGTATACTCTGACAAAGCAAAAAGTATGGCTACTGTAGCACCGGCACGATAACTTCATGCCATGATATGGAACACAAACTATGTACACGGTTCATTCATTCTTGAGGAACAGTTGCTGGGCCGCTGCCTCAAAATGTGAGCCTTGGTTCCTTCTCAAGGAAGCTGCTTCAATATACAGAAATGGGTGGGTCCTGGACTGGTCTAGCAGGATTCCAGGAAAGGAAATTAACGGTAAGTGAAATTTCTCTTTCCAATTCATCCTGCTAGACCAGTCCAGACAAGTGGGAAGTACCCAAGCCAATGGACCCTAGGGCGGGAAGAGGCAGCCACTGTAACTACGCTGGCCCCAAACTGTGCCGTCTCTCGAGCCTGGAGATCGAGATGATGGTCTTCTCTGTCCACATTTGTGCATCACTAAGTGGCCGCCCTACAAATGTAGAGGGGAGCGACCTGTGAACATTCTGCCCATGCAGTTTTTTGACCCCGAGTGGAGTGCGCTCGGAGTCCAGGTGGCACAGGCTTACCCTGGATTATGGATGCCAATAGAAAAAAGTCTGGCGGAGCCAGTGAGAATGGCTGAGTACTCCGCTGAGATCCATGGCCTGAAGCCCGTTATTAGGGCTTGTACCTTGGTCCATAGAGAAGGTCGGGAGCAATATAAGAATATATGCCAGTTCAGGCAAAGACCGTAAGGACCTTTGGCAGGAAGAAAGGTACCCCCCCGCAGGGATACGCCTTTTGTCAAGGAGGAGAGAAAAGGGTATCAGTATGATGGAGCCTGTAACTCGGAGACCCTTCTGGCCGAGGTTATAGCTATGAGAAACGACATCTTAAGGAACAAGTCCCGGAGTGATATACAATTGAGTGGCACTTCTGAAAAGAACCCCGAGGACCAAGGCAAGATCCCAGGACGGGACTACTGGATGGACTAGAGGGCATAGCCTGCTTGCACCTCTGAGAAACCTGGCCACATCCGTATGAGAGGCAATCGAGCCTCCACTCACGGAAGCAAGTAAGAGCAGAGATGTGGACTCAGAGAGAGCTGAGGGCCAGGCCCTTGTCGAACCCCTCTTGCAGAAAGGCTGGGATCTCAGGAATTTGTGCCCACCACGGTGCGAGGTGGTGCCTGGAGTACCATTACTCAGATATATGCCACACCCACCTAAATGCTAATGACAGAGGGGCGCAGGGTAGCCACTACTCGATGAGAAAAACCCGTGTGACTCAAACTCCGGCAATGACGAGTCAGGCTATAAAGCGAGTAGGGAGCGAGATCGTTCATGGTAGTTAGACCCTGATGCAGGAGACGTTTATGAACCCCGAGAAGGGGCGACTGGGCTAATCACACGAGGTCGGCATACTATGGTCTCCGAGGCTAGTTGGGACCAGAATCCCTGCCCTCTGGTGTGCCTCGATATGTCGAGGAACTCTCCCGATCCGCACCCAGAGGGAAAGACAGACAAGAGAGCTGATACCAGCCACGGCTGGACCAAGGCATCCAGATTTCGCGACCCGTGCTCTGTCCTCTGACTAAAAAAGGAGAGTGCCTTGGCGTTTGTCGCCGATGCCATGAGGTCCATCAAAGAAGATCCCACGTCCTCCCTATCCACAGATATACCCAAGGAGCAAGCTCCCACTCTCTGAGGACTAGAGCATGACGACTGAGGAAGTCCGCTTGGATGTGGACCACCCTTGCGATGTGTTAGGCCAACAGGATCTGTAAAAGACAATTTGTCCAGGGGAAAGGAGGAGCCATTTCCCTGGTCATCTCTGGACACTTCGTACCGCCCTGGCAGGACACTTCATACCGCCCTGGCAGTTTAAATAGGCTACAGTCAAGCAGCAGGAAGCACCACAAGGCAAGGTGAACTGCTTGGGACTCCAGGCAGTTGAGGGTCCAGCGTGCCTCTCGTAGTGTCCAGGTGCCGTGAACAGACTGGTTCAGGCAGAGCACTCCACAACCCGAAAGGCTCACATCTGTGGTCAGCAAAATCCAGCGGGGAGCCTCCAAGGGGATGCCTTGAAGGAAATGGGCTGGCGAGTGCCACTAACAAAGGCTGTGGGGCATCGATGGAGATAATGGAAGTCGCAGTTGTAGCCCTCAGTCACCAGAGACCAGCAGGAGAGCAGAGACTGCTGCAGATTCCTCATGTACGCTCTGGCCCACGGGCGACATCAATGGACCTTAGGATCTGAAGATAGTCCAAGAGATGTGGGTAGCTCTGTAGAAGAAACGTTCTGAGCTGAGACGAGAGCTTGAGGAAGGGCTCCCACGTCAGGAAGACCCTGCCCTGACAGTCGCCAAACAGCGCCCTCAGCAACCCCAGCCGCTGAGACAGCTGCAGACAAATCCTGGAATGGTAGATTACCCAGCTGAGGCCCTCTAGGAAGGAGACCACCTGGGAAACTGACTTGTGGGCCTCCACAAGGGAACCTAGATGAATGAGCCAGTCGTCCAGGTAGGGGCGTGCACAAATGCCCTGTTAGTGGCAGCAGCAGCCTTGTGCAATCTTGACTTTGGAGGTTTGTGAAGGCAAGCCCAGGCAGAATGGCCGCGCACAGAACTGAAAATGCTGTCTCAGGATGGGGAAGTGAAGAAAATGGTACCGACTTCCCAGATGGGGATGTAGAAAGACACTTCTGCCAGGTAGAGTAAAGCAAGGCATGTCCATTCAAAAATGAGGTACTCAAAGGCTCCGATTTACTTCCTTGAGGTCAAAAATTGGACGAAAGGAGCCGTCCTTCTTGGGCACCACAAAGTAGATGGAGTAATAACTGGAACCTCTCTCTGAAGGAGGAACTGGTTGGATGGCTCATGAGTCTCTTTGGTTCAAAGGTTTATGCACACTTTGGATTGCCTCATGATTCAGGTATGAAGATTATGTGTTTTTTGTAACTGTTTCACGTTATTCCTATAACGGTACCTTTACATTTCACCCTTTTGATCACACCAGAAAATGCAGTGTTTTAAGAGGCACAGGTATGTGCAGTCCAATTTTAATTTCTATTTACTGGTTCTTCTAGAAAAGGTTTTAATTTCCAAACATCTTTAAGCAGTGCGGTTCACTCCACCCTAAATGATGTTGTTAGTATTTACGTGCTGGAGTGATAAGCTTTCCAGTCTCTTATAAATACAGTAAAACACTTCTGTTTACTGTATTTTATAGGATGACTGTCTGCCTTTACTGTCATCGCAGCTTACCCCATGTTTAAAAGTATTGTATCACATATATTCTGAGGTTTGCCCCTTTCTTGCCTCATTGAAAGTATTGAATTTGTGAATACACTTCAGGTTTTTGCCTTAACGGACCTTCCGATGTTGCAGAAAGGTTACTCACACTGCGCCCACCCCTTTTTATTACCAAGGTTTGCCCACAATATTTTTATTTAAGATTATGAATTAGTATTTTATATGCAATGCTATTTCACTCTCTTCTGTGAGTCCTGCAACCATTTTTTAATACCAGAACTTAGGTTCTTTGAAAGTATACCATAACCAGTGACCTTTATAGAAAAGGATGAAGGGATATAATACTTGACTTTTAAGCACATAATTGATATACCTTTTCTCCATTTTGATTTTACTATTATTTAGCTTGCTCCCCTCTGGCTCTGGGATCATTTTATCTTACCTCATTATATTTTTATACATTTTAGCTGTCAAGCACAAAATAGATTGGAGTCTTTTTAAAGACTAAAACATACGTTTGGTGCCTTTCTAAGTACATCTTCCTCGTCTCATGTGTTTTAAAGTGTCCTTTACAGAGTGTTCAATCGTGTTACATGCTTTTTATTAATGTTGTTGATCTCTTCTTATCTTTATAATTGTTATTATCATTATTATTATTTCTTTTTACTGTCATTTCATTTTTAATGTATTATTAATTGCTATTTATTGCTTATTTGGTAGTTATTAGTCTAAATTTTATCATGGACATGAGTTATATAGATGTTTTATTTCAATAACTCTCTTATTCATGTTTTTATATATTTATAATTATTTATTTTATTATGTATATTTACGTATGTTCTATTTTTAAGATGCGTACCCCCTGAAGAAGGCTTTGCTGCCGAAATGCGTTGGGGTTCTATTTGAATAAAATTAGCACCAGTGACCTCACCTGACCCTCGCCTCCTGTGTTTGCTTGTACCTCTGTGGGAGGGCCTAGCTCCCTCTGTGTTTCCTTCCATTCAAAAACGAGGTACTCGAAGGTTCCAATTTACTTACTTGAGGTCGAAAATTGGACGAAAGGAGCCATCCTTCTTGGGCACCACGAAATAGAATAATGACTGGAATCTCTCTCTGAATGAGGAACTGGTTGGATGGCTTGTAGAAGTAGGCACTGGATAGTGGACCAAATGGTCTCTCTTTTCCGGGGCGCACCTCAGGGCGAAACAAGGAAAGCAATGCAAATGGGTAGCAGGCACTTGAGAGCATAGCCCTGGGAGATGATGTCGAGGACCCCCCGCTGTGAAAATAGCACCAACTACCCTACTGGTGGTGCCATCCCAGATGGGCTCCCTGCCTCGACAGTGAGAGGACCAAGCAGCACCAGAGAACTCGGCTGGGGCTGCGTAGAAATCCTGTCCTTCTTGGTCGCCTCGAAAGGGCTGTGATTTCTGGCCAAAATGGCCGGACAAAGCTAAAGTAGACGACTTCTTGGGCTGATACTGCTGGGAGTTGCCAAATATGGCATGTTGTGTGGACAGCGAATAGCTTTGCTGTAAAGAACAGCATGTGGACGACTTTGGCTTGTCTTCCAGTACACGCAGGGACTTGACTTCTCCCAAGACTTCGAGCAGCTTGTCAAGGTGTTCGCCAAGGAACTTACCCTTAAAGGGAAGCTTAGAGAGGTGCCTCTTGGAGACAGAATCCGCCGACCACTGATGCAGCCAGAGCCAGCGATGGGTTATGGAGCATGCCAAGAGGCAAAGCACGGGGGCGGAGCTTGGAGCGGAGAGGAATGGGCGCATAGAGCATGAGCTCCGGAGGGCTTCTGTGACAATCCTGTGTCTGCACCAGTATTAGTGACTGCAACTCCGTAGAAAGCAAGGGAGCCGTAATCGGAGATGGCTAGCTCTAAACCTCTCCGTCTGGATTTCACGTTGGGGACCGGTTCAGGCAATAAACGGTCGAAGATGGAGCCCCCCTCCCCAAACAAAATGGCGGCTGTGCGCGAGCAACCGGATGCGCTGCAGGAGTTATTAGAGATCCGCGCGGTGAAGGATATTGTCTCCGCTAACAGCGCTTCCTTGCAGAACATGCAGGAGGACATTGGGCAGCTAAAGGAGCAGCTTGGGCATCTCTCGGTGTGTCAGGAGCAAATGGAAAGAAAGCTGGTGGTTCATGAGGAGAGGCTGAAAGATGTGCTGCAGCATTCCAGGCAAATAGAACACCTCCAGAAAGAATTGGAGGACATCAACAACAGGGCTCGGCGCAATAATGTTCGAGTGGTGGGGGTGCCTGAAGGGGCGGAGGGCCAAGATCTATTTGCTTTTATTCACACGCTAGTGACCTCTACATTAAAACTATCCTTCGATGCACCGTTTGAACTGGAACGGGTGCATCGAGTCCCCTCACAGGCCCTGCCCAACTATAAAGGCCCACGGCCTATTATCTTTAAGACTTTGCGCCATCAGCATGCGGTGAAAATCTTTGAAACAGCGCGCACTCGCTTTCCTGTTGAGTTTGAAGGTCGCAAATTGCAGTTCTTTCCGGATTTTGCGAAGAGTACCGTGATCAAGCGGAAACGTTTTCTGGAACTGAGACCTCGATTGCAGCGGCTGCAGGCCCGTTTCGGTCTGCTTCAACCTGCTCGGATGCGGGTTACGTTACATAATGTCACCAAAACTTTTGATGATCCGACCGCCTTGGGCCTGTACATTGAGGAGAAAGAAGCAGAGTTAATGAGCTGATGTTTTTTGTGTGCTCTCATATGCTCTTTTGGGTGGTAACTGCTGTTGGTGGAAAGGAAGGGGGGTCTAGCAGTTTTTCTTGCCCTATGGTGGGCTCCCTTGCATGAGTTTATTTTTGGAGTTCATTGTTTGCTATTATAATGTTATGATGGTTGGTGCAGACACATGTTCAATGTGTTTTTATACCCTCTGTTGTGTCTTATTCCCTCTAGTCTGGGTTCACCCATAGCGATTGTTAGGGTCCTCCCCCATCCCCTGGGTTGCATTGGCTGCATATTTGTGCTGCGAATAAAGGGCGGCTACATATTGTATGATATCATGTGGTGGGCCTTAATAGCTGATACGGGAGAATGTTTGAGGTGGGAGGGTCATGTTGATTGGTTGACGTGGGTGTGGCAACGTGATGCTAATATGTATGTATCTTTCTGACTATTATGGCATTGTTTAATATTTACTCCTTGAATGTTAAAGGGGTGAATAACCCCATAAAGCGAAAGAAAATCATGTTGTATGCTAAAAGAACTAATTGTGATATTTTGATGCTGCAGGAAACGCATTTGAATGAGAAAGAATCTCTGAAATTGAATATTACTCCGTTTGTATTACTTGTGTTTTCTGCAGCGCGGAACAAACATAATGGGGTGGCTATTCTAGCACGCAAATCCCTTGGCTTGCAGGCGAGCCACCCGCAAGGGGATGGGGAGGGAAGATGGGTCAAGGTCTGTGTGCGACTTGGGTCCTTGGATTTGACTATAATTAATGTGTATGCCCCCAATTGTGACAGCCCTGTATTTTTTCAAACCTTAGCTGAGTTGGCTTGTTCTATCTCTGCCACTCCATTGATCCTGGGAGGTGATTTTAATTTAGTTTTGGACATGCTACTTGATAAGAAACCTCCCCGTACTCAGGGAGGCAGTAAGGCGCAGGGGGTTCTTCATTCATTGTTGCGGGAGGCGGGACTGATCGATGCCTGGAGATTGTTGCATCCCGATGCACAGGAATTTACTTTTTACTCCTTCCCTCACAAGTCCCAGTCTCGTATAGATTTCTTCTTGATATCTAGGTCTCTCATCCCCTATTTAGTTTCAGCGGATATTCATACCGCACACATTTCAGATCACGCGGCGGTGTCTATCGGCCTGGAGGGAATGCATCCGGACGCAGGCCCGAGAAGGTGGGGTTTTGACCGGACATGGCTAGAGGATGTTGACTTCCAGCTGCTGTTGAAAGCAGCAATAAAGGAGTACTTTGAGTTTAATCCCCCTTCCTTGACGTCTGGTTGGGCGAGATGGGAGGGTTTTAAAGCGTCTATGAGGGCGGTCATCACCAGTTTTAGCATTGCTCAGGCAAAATTGCAAAAGCAAAGACTGGAGGCATTGGACAGCCAAATCAAGGTGGGAGAGCGGATTTTGACCAACAGGTCGGATCCTTGTATTTTGCTGCGTTTACAGCGTTTAAGATTCAGGTACAACCAACTTCTTACGTCGGAGGCGGTCCAGCGTATCCGACTGCAGGACGGCCTTTATTATTGGGAAGGTGATAGAGCGGGAAAGTTGTTAGCCAACAAACTGAAAGCTCGGAAAGAAGTGGGAAGAGTGGCTGCTCTTCGGCATGCCCCTCAAGATGAGCTGCTGGTTAAAGACTCGGATATCCTACATGTGTTTAAAGTTTTTTATGAGCAGTTGTATGCTTCCGAAATGACCTGTTCGGCTGAGGCTTTCGCACAACTTATGGATAAGATGCAGAGACCGGTGTTGGACCCCGAGTTATTGGCTTCGCTTGACCTTCCTATCTCCTTGTCGGAGATTGAGGAGGCGGTTAATTCTTTGTCGGTAGGGAAGGCGGCGGGCCCAGATGGGTTGCCGGCGGAGTTTTTCAAAGTTTTTTTTAAGGATTTGGGCCCCTCTTTGTTACAATATTACCGATCTTTGCTTGAGGAGTGTCCTCTGATAGGCTCTTTTGCGTCTGCGAATCTTATAGTCATAGAGAAACCTGGTAAAGACCCTCTGGAAGTTGGTAGCTACCGTCCCATTTCTCTGTTGAATGCAGATTATAAGATCTATGCCTCTATCCTAGCAAAGCGTTTATCTGTTGTGATCCCGCAGCTGATTCATCTGGACCAATGTGGCTTCGTAGGAGGCCGGTCCACTGCTGATAATGCCAGGCTCTTGTGTCATGTTTTGGCTGAGGTTGCATCTCATGAGACGCCCGGAGTTGGGATTTCCCTTGACGCTGAGAAGGCATTTGACCGTCTGGAATGGTCCTTCTTATTTCAATCCCTTAGGTGGTTTGGGATCGGGGAGGAGTTTATCAACTTTATAAAGGTATTATATGCTAACCCCTTTGCTCGGATTTGTGTGAATAATGCCTGTTCTCAGAACTTCTGTCTTGGCAGAGGGACGAGACAGGGTTGTCCCCTTTCGCCTCTGCTCTTTAATTTGGCGTTGGAACCTTTAGCCCTCTTGGTGCGGCAGAATGGGTTAATCCAAGGTATTGAGATTCGGGGGGCTGTGTTGAAGCTATCAGCCTATGCCGATGATTTGCTGCTTTTTACCAAGCCGGATTCGGTTCCTCATATCCTTTCACAAATTGAGGCTTACGCCGCCCTCTCGGGATATAAAATCAATTGGTCGAAGTCGGTCGCCTTTCCCTTAAACGCCCGGACATTCAAAGCTGATATGGCACAGTTCCCTTTTGTTTGGGAAACGGGGATGGTTAAGTACTTGGGGGCATATTATTGCTCTCCTCTAGAGGAAACGGTTCGTTTCAATTCCGGCAGGGTAGTAGAGTTGGTTAAGTCGCTGACAGCCAATTGGTCCCCTTTATCTTTGTTGTGGTGGGGGCGTTTGGAGTCTATTAAGATGACTATTGCTCCCAAAATTAATTATCTTTTGGAAATGTTACCAATATTATTTCCGGATCAGGTGTATCAACAAGTCGAGAGAGTGCTTGCCGGTTTTTTGTGGAATGGGAAACCCCCGCGTATCGCGCTTTCTAAATTGAAAGGGCCTAAGGAAGAGGGGGGAGTGAACTTCCCTGACTTCAAGCTATATCATTATGCTTTTCTGATGAAACAGGGTGGTAGATGGTTAGAAGAAGTGACTGCACTCAGTCCTGTTTGGTTAGCTCTGGAACAGGCTATGGTAGCTCCGATTCCTTTGTTGCTGGCTCCGGGTATGCTTTTCCCCCGGTCCCATCATTGGCCGCAGCCTATGGTAGACACCCAACGAGCCATTCAGGCGTTTTTATCTCAAGGGTTAGTGTCGGAGAGGCTTTCTCTTGATCTTCCGCTCTGGCATAATCCTCTGTTCCGTATTCAGAATAAGTCATTTGCTTGGAAGTCATGGTATAGTAAAGGCATATGGACGTTAGGGCAATTAGTTAGCAATAATGACTGGAAGGCGTTTAGTGCATTGCAGCGAGAATTCGGCATCCCAGGGTCCTTCGTTTTTCAATGGATGCAAGTGAAGCATTGTATTGGGCGGGCCTTGGGGAGCATAAAGTTTTCTAGCATGTCCGGAACGTTATTGACTACAGTTACCCAGGTGTGGCGGGATCATAATACAGCCTCCTCCTTATATCAGCTGTTTGGTCAGCAGCGCTTGTCACGAGTGCTGGATACACAAGAGACTTGGGAGCGTGAGTCTGGCGCAGCGCCGTCCTTGCGTATCTGGGCGACTTTCTGGGCCAAGCAAACACGCACATCCAAGTCAGCTTCAGTCACGCAGACCTTGTTTTTCTTTTCTCACCGAGCCTATGTTACTCCGAAGAAAGTGGCCAAATGGGATACCTCAGTGAGTGGTCATTGCTGGCTTTGTCAGACTGGGGTGGGAACCTTTCGGCACATGATGTTGGAATGCTCCCTCCTTCAGTCTTACTGGTCGCAGGTATGGGCCCGTATTCAGCAAATCCTCTCCTTTCAGGCTTCTTTCACGTGGGAGGTCTTGATCTTCCGTTCTAATGCGCGGCTCCCCTCACTGGGGCGGCATGATGCCTTTCTCCTAGATTTTCTGTTGGGGATTGCCATCTGTTGCCGTATGCGTCATTGGAAAGTGATATCTGATCTTCATTATCAGGTGTGGTGGAATACAGTATGCTTGTATAGTAAGTATGAGATGATGCCCCGAAAGGGAGTTAGGCATAACGCTGATTCTTTGAGAAAGTGGCAATCTTTACTGAAATTTTGTAATGTGGCACGTTGCACTGATGGAGGGCTCCCTCCCTGAATTGTGTTGCTAGCCCGCATCAGGAGGTTCGGCCCGTGTCTGTGTGCCCTTTTCTGTAATAATGTGTATGATGAGAGTGCAGCCTGTAACTCGGTGGGTGGGGGGAGGGGGGGAAGTGGGGTGTTGGGAGGGTTGGAGTGATGGTTGTTTTATATGCTGGTTGGTTTTTGTTTGTCACTGTTTTGTGTAGAAATTTAAAAAAAGTTTGAAAAAAAAAAAAAAAAAGAGGCAAAGCACAACATAAACAGCATCCGCTAAGAAGGCCGTGACCGATTCCAAGTATGCCAATGCCGGATCCATGGGTAAGCGTTGAATCCAGCACAAAAAGAAAATGGTTTGCCAGACCACCCCAAACTGAAGCTGGGAGTGTCAGTGTAGATGAGAAGGCCTTTCTGAGGAGAACCTCAACCTTCCAGTCCTGCTGATCCTGAAGTGCTGGCACCACCTTCTACTGGAATGGTGTGGTGTGGTGTTGTGTCCAGAAAATCCTGCCACCTGAGCCTCCACTCTTGGAAATGCGAACCAATGTACATATGTACTGGCGACCAGATGGTGGTGACCCAAATGGCGAGCTGTGTGTAAGGAGACATCAAGTGAGTCATGCTTGAAATACCATCTGTTGGAGTTCTGGTGGGAAAGGAAAGGCCCTAGAGGACTTCCGAATGCCCTGCAGGATGGAATCAGCCTGAGACTGCACGCCTGGGGCTGCTGCTGCTGCTGCTGTTCTGGAGGATCAGAGAGGCTTAAGGCATCCCCACTTGGGCAAAAAGCACCGGTAGCCAGTCCTTGCAGAATAGACGAATATTCTGTGCACCATCCTGGGACATCGGCTAAGGCCTCCGAGGGACCATTCACCATCCTCGTGATTGGAGGCTTCCAAACTCTCTTCGGCTGAGAAAAAACGTCCTCCTCTGGGACCACAGATAACTAAGCACTTGGGAGGGTGGCTACCATCCTTATGAACAGCATCCAGTCGAGTGTGCTTCCAGGATCCTGATGCAGAGCGCATCGCTACTTTATGGGTGGAGACAGACTCAAAGACAGCCATGGTAAGGTGTGAATGCCCTAAGGTCCAAGCCTGCCTGAAGAGGGCTAAGAAAAGGAAATCCTGTTCCTGAAGAGGAGCCTACCGGGTCAGAAGCGTCTATATGGAAGGGAATGCAGGCTGGGACAGCAGGAGCGGTGGGTCCATTGCTTCCTCTGTGAAGAGGAGCCCTCTCTGTTTGAGTTGTACATGGGAACAATATTGGAGACCTTTCCTGGGTAAGCAGAGCAAGCTGAACACCCCTGGTCCCTCAGATCACTGTGTTTTGTGCTGCCCACGATGCATCTCTGCAAGAAGGAAGGCATCCAGTAAAAGGAGCATTGGCAGCCAGAAGAAGCAGCTCCATGGCTCAACAGCTTTAGAGACTGACAGGGAGTAGCTGGTACAATTGTCGAAGCCTGCCAGCACTATCAGACCGCTTGCCCCGGAGGAAAGAAAGTTGACTGCCACACTTTACAGAAGCTCGTCTGCGCTATCAGACCGCTTGCGTAGCTTCCCTCCTACAACTGGTCACCGCAGCAGCACCCACGTGGCTGAGGGGAAGGAAAAGATGGCCGCCACACTTTCTGCTGCTGTGGAAACCCCGCCCAGTAACCAAGTTAGAGATGGGAACAGATCTCTCAATCGCCACGGTTTTGAGCCGGATAAAAAAACCCCAACTGTACGAGTGACTGGAGTCTCCGTGTCCCAGGAAGGTAAAGAAGAGTGGCAGACGGGGGGGGGGGGGGGGGGGGGGGAGGAACGTACTCACTGTGCTCGATGTGATCGCAGGCGTAGTAGAGCAGGTGAGCCAAGGCAGACGCTGCAAGAAGGCTGACGAAAACTGCTGCTGTAGCTAAGCTCCATAAGAGCACTGAAGGCTCCCACTGCTACCAGCCTACCAAGTCCTCGTGACCAGGAGGCGGTCTTCCCCTCACTTAATGGAAGCTCGACTAATCCTCTTGATCAGGAGCTCAACCAGATCCCCAAGAAGATGAGCTGGGAAATTACAGAGAGGCACCTCCTGTGCGCCCTGAAAACATCCAGCTGAAATTAGCAAATCTGAAAAGAAAAAAAACCAGGAACACCCCAGCATCTGCTTGAGACAGAGAAAATACTGAAGGAGACCTCTAGGGGTGCAGTTATATATCTACCAGGGCTCAGCCAATCAAGCCTCTGGTATTTTTTCTCTGTCTCCAACATCTGCTGATAGGGGGAGCTAAACCCACTTGTCTGGACTGGTCTAGCAGAATGAATTGGAACAGTACTTTTTGCATGTGAATTTGTATGCGATTGGGACTGGTTGATTCTGGCCACAGTTGCCTTTATAAAATATTTTAACCATTTTTTTATATTTTAAGTGGACATCATAGATCAGAACATTATAGGTTCAGCTCCTGGCTGGCTCGTGCTGCCTTTCCTTTCCAAGCTTCTTTTTACTCCCCCTTCAGTGTGTTCAAAACTCAGCCGCATAGCTAATCTTCCACCAGTCTTGTTATGCTCGCATAACCCTTCTCCTCAAGTCACTTCACTGGCTCCCTATATGTTTCCGCATTCAATACTAATGTAAATAGTTCACTGTTTCAATGTAACTGAATATGTACCGTTATGTACATTTCAAAGTTTTGTTTCATGTAAACCGCATTTGATCGCATGGAAAATGCGGTATAGAAATTTACCATAAATAAATAAAATAAATAAATTAAAACTAATCCTACTGACTTATAAGTATATTCATTCTGAAGTTCCTTGCTACCTTGCCTCTTATCACTCCTTACACCCCTTCTCAGAAACTCCACTCCTCTGGCAGATCCCTTTTATCTGTGCTCTTCTCCGTCACTCCCAACTCCAGACTTCACTCGTTCCATCTTGCTGCTCCATATGCTTGGAACAAAGTACTTGAGTTAGTATGCCAGGCTCCTTCTCTGGCCCTATTCAAATCCAGGCTAAAAACCCACCTCTTTAAGGCTGTTTGGATCCTGATCTCCTTATTCTCCTGCTTATCACCTATCTGTATCTTGCCATTCCCTTTGAATTACTCTAGTCCCCAGCTGTGTGCTTTGTCTTAATTAGACTGTAAGCTCTGATGAGCAGGAACTGTCTGTCTCTTACTTGTACATGTACAGTGCTGTGCACGCCTTGTAATACTATATACAATGAAATAGTAGTAGTAGCAGGAATACTATAGTGGACCTATGATGAAATTGTGAAGCAGCAGTTGAATGTTTATCCACTATTATACGTCTGATAGTTTGATGTCTACTTAGAATATTAAAAAACAGCTAAAATGGTTTATTTGTGATATATGTAAACAAGAATAGGAAGTAGGGGAACTAAGGATAAGGTTTTCTTTTTTTTGGTTACTATACATTCCCTGATATGAGATACAGATCTTTAGCTTTTATAAAATAAGCATCTTTTTGGGCTTTTCAGCTGGTTATCCCATTATAAAAACGGCAAAACAAAAATAGAATAGGGTATTGGGTTTGTGAAGATGGCAGCCCCAAAGCATGTTTAATTTTTATTCCTGGGGTCCAAAAGCAACAGGTAGTTTGTGTTTGGCGCCTTTTTCAAAACAGAAGTGAAAGTTCACATCTGTGAAGCAGTCAAACTGATATCTAAATATATACAAATACAAAACAACCATCATAAGATAAAATCAAAACTACTGGAAAGATGATCTCCAGGAACAGAAGGAATCAATCTTCACATATGGGTGACGTCGATACAGACGGAGCCCGCACGAGAACGCTCCCCAGCGTCCAACAGGAAAGCCTTCCCAGCTCCTTTCCTCAGCTGAGTTTGTAGCTGAGTGATAGAGGAAAAAATAAAAAATACCTTATAACTCCTAGGGGAGGAGAGCAGGTTGTGAAGACCAATTCCTGCTGTTCCCGGATATCACCCATTACAGGTGAGTAACAACGTTATCTCCAGGAACAAGCAGGAATAGTGTCTTCACATATGGGACTCACTAGCTCCCAGACTGACATGGGGGACAGCAGTGTGATCCCTGAGGCTAAAGGATACAGCCAAAGAGTGTGGACACAATGTGGCCCAGTGGACTCGATTCCAGTCTGCTACACCACCTCTAACAGAAGTCTGGTCTCTTGCAGAAGTCCGGGACGGAGGATAGGAGTTGAAATCAAGTCCCAAAAAGCTGCTGGAGTACAGTTTGGCCAAAGATAGCATCCCGACGGGAGTCCTTGTCCAGACAATAATGTGCAGCAAACATATGAATGGAAGACCAGGTAGCTGCCCAACAGATCTCACAAATGGATTCGGAATGGAGTTTGGCAACTGAGGTTGCCATGGCATGCACATTATGAACAGTGTCCAGGGAGAGTCCCACTTGTGCATAAGCAAGAGAGATACAGTCTACTATCCATCTGGATAGAGTGTGTTTTGTCACTAGTAGACCAAGGTGACTTGGATCAAAGGAAATGAATACTTGAGAGGATTTTCTGTGAACTTCAGTTCTATCTAAGTAGTAAGCCAGCGCTTGCTTGCAGTCTAAGGTGTGTAGTGCTGCCTCCGCTCGAGATGTGTGCGGTCTCGGGAAGATGTGTAGGATTACTGACTGGTTCAGATTAAAGGAGGAGACCACCTACGAAAGGAAGTGGGGATGGGTATGGAGGACCACCTTGTCATGATGGAACCGGGTATAAGGTTCCTTGAACCAGAGCTCTGTGATCCTCAGTCTTGAAGGAGCAGAAAAGGGGACTGTTACTTCTGGAGAGAGATCTGCAATTGTGAGTTCAGGGAATTTTCTGAAAGGAATTCTTTTTATTAAAGCTAATTAATCTGTGAACCACTATTTTTTGTTAAATCAGTCTGGGCCTAGTAGCAGCAGTTTAAGTTTAAATTTAAGAGAGCTTTCTGGTTAAATTTGGAACCCAGCAGAGAGCTTGTAGTTTAAATTTCATAATAAGTTAGAGCCTAGCAGCAGCAGCGAGCTATAATTTAAATCAAATCAGAATATAGCTTACCTCAGCAGCACAGGACAGGGTACTGTGTAGCAGCCCTCCTTTAATAAGTGTTACCCAAGAGGATTGTGGAAAATTGCAAGAGGATCTTGATAAATTGGAAGACTGGGCATCAACATGGCAGATGAAATTTAATGTGGACAAGTGCAAAGTTATGCACCTAGGGAAGAATCACCCAAACTATGGTTACACGAAGCAAGGTTCCGCATTAGGAACCACCACCGAGGAAAAAGATTTAGGCGTCATTGTGGATAACATGTTAAAACCCTCGGCCCAGTGTGCAGCGGCGGCCAAGAGAGCAAATAGAATGCTAGGTATCATAAGGAAAGGAATGGAAAATAAAACAAAAGATATTATAATGCCTCTATATCATTCCATGGTGAGACCGCACCTTGAATATTGTGTGCAATTCTGGTCACCGTATCTTAAAAAGGATATAGCGTTATTAGAAAAGGTTCAGAGAAGAGCCACCAAAATGGTAAAGGGGATGGAAGGATACTCCTATGAAGAAAGGCTAAAAAGATTAGGGCTCTTTAATCTGGAAAAGAGAGGGCTGAGGGGAGATATGATAGAAGTCTATAAATTAATGAACGGAGTGGAACAGGTAAACTTAGATCGATTGTAGTAAAAGAAAATATTTTTTCACTCAACATGTAATCAAACTCTGGAATTTGTTACCGGAGTATGTGGTAAAGGCTGTTAGTGTTGCTGGGTTTAAAAAAGGTTTGGACAAGTTCCTGGAGGAAAGGTCCATAAACCATTATTAAGAAGGGACCCAGGATATCAATGCTTGACCCAGTACAAGCATTGTAGAACCTGTGTCTTTTGGGGAAACTGCTAGGTACATATGACCTAGATTGGCCACTGTTGGAAACAGGATACTGGGCTTGATGGACCTTGGTCTGACCCAGTATGGCATATCTTATGTTCTTATGCCATGTGAACTGCAGTTCACTGATGAGGAGAGCTGACATGACCACTAAGAGGAAGATTACCTTCCAAGAGAGGAACGTCAGAGAAGCGGTCACTAAAAGCTCAAAGGAAGGCATTAGAAGCTGAGCTAAAACCATGTTGAGGTCCCAGGCCACCGGAGGTGGCTTAATGGGTAGTGTGGACAGCAGGAGACCCCACATGAAGCATGCTACTAAGGGGTCTGAGGAGACTGTGCCATTGTGGCCTAGAGATGAACTCTGACTGAGCTGGTCTTAAGACCTGCCAAGGACAAGTGGAGGAAATATTGAAGAAGAGATTCCACTGGGCAGGCAAAGGTGTTTAAAGGCATAAGATCGCCTTGTGGACTGATTGCATGATGCAAGGAGGATATCCTTGACCTCCTGTGGCAGATCGAGCTGAGCAAGAACTATCCCTTCAGGAGTCAGGCTGTGAGGTGAAGGTCATGAACAATGGAATGGAGAAGCGTCCCTTGGTCCTGGGAGAGGAGGTGGGGCAGACATCCGAGGCTGAGGGGTTACGACTGCAGCAGGCAAAGGAGCAGAGGGGACCACAGTTGATGGGGCCAAAAAGGGGCTATGAGGACCTTATTGGCCTGTAGCTTGAAGAGTGTCTTCGGTATCAAGGGGATGGGTGAAAATGCATAAAGCAGGTCCTGTCCCCAATGGAGAAGGAAGGTGTCCGGGTCCTGTCAGTGCAGGGACGGAAGAAGAGAGCAGAACAGTGGAAGCTGTGTGTTCTGTTAAGTGGTGAAGAGATTTAGGAGTGGGGTCCCCCACGTTCTGAAGATCCAAGCACCCATTTCCCAATGTAGGGTCCACTCGTGCGGATAAAGGATATGGTTAAATCTGTCTGCAAGGACACTGAGTTTGCCCAAGAGATACATGCTCTGAAGTGAATGTAGTGTGCAATGGCAAAAAACCAGGGGCGAAGCGCCTCGTGACATAGGGGATAGGAACCCATCCCCCCCCCCCGTATGTTCGCTTAGAACATGGCCACCTGATTGCCTGTTCTAAAAGTTGGGGTTGAAAAACTGAAGGGCATTTGTTAGAGCCCACAGCTCCAGGAGGTTTATCTGCAATGCAGACTCCTGCGGTATCCACAGACCCTGTGTGGTCAGGTCGTTCAGATGTTCTCCCCAGTCAGTTTGGAGACATCCATCATCAGGGTGCACTGAGGTGGAGGCATCTGAAAAGGTGACCCACCAAGTAGGTTCTGTAGGGAACACCACCAGTGAGAGACCTGACCAGCTGAGGGGTGTTGAGTATCTTGTCTCTGAGACGCCCCTTGGCCTGGGTCCATTGAGAAGACAGAGTCCATTGGGCTTGTCACATGTGCAGGTGAGCATAGGGGACTATATGGACCGTCGAGGCCATGTGCCCCAAGAGGCAAAGCATCTCTCGAGCTGTTACCAGCCTTTGTTGCTATATGTGTTTTAAGAGCTTGATGAGGCGGGCAGAGCGATCCTGCAGAAGGAAAGCTCAGGCCTGCCGAGTGTCAAAAAGTGCTCCAATGAACTCGAGCCTTTGGTTTGGAACGAGGTGCGACTTTGGGAAATTTAGGACAAATCCTAGATATTGGAGCATGGTGATGGTGCAATGCAGGGAGAGATTTACCTCCTGAGGGGAGTCTCCCCTGATTAGCCAGCCGTCTAAGCAAGGGAAGATGAAGATGTCCAAGAAGTGCAGAGATAAGCTGCAACCACTGCCATGCATCTTGTGAACACCCACAGTGTGGAGGCTAAGTCAAAAGGGCAGTACCCGGTACTAGTAGTAGCTTTGCTGAAGCCTGAAATGCCGAAACTGTCTGTGCTAAGGATGGATCAGTAAGTGCATGTAAGCCTTCTTTAGGTCTAGAGAACATAGCCAGTCATACCTGTGGAGGTATGGAAGAAGAGTTCCCAAAGAAATCATTTTGAATTTTTCACTGACCAGGAATTTGTTTAGGTCCCCGAGGTCCAGGATGGGCCTGTATCCTCCAGTTTTCTTTGGAATAAGAAAATATGCAGAGTAGATGCCCTTCCCTTCTTGAGGGGGAGAACTCTTTCTATGCTGCCCCGAGATAGCAGAGTGGATAACTCTTCCTTCAAGGGTGTGCTTTGAAGGAGGATTTTGTGGGATAGGCCCCTGTGAAGCCAGTGGGGGGTAAGTCTTGGAAGTGAAGCAGATACCACCCCCTTTGGGCGATGTTGAGAGTTCACTGTTCTGAAATGATGAGGTGTCACCTGTGGGCATAGGATCAGAGTCTGCCTGCTATGTTCAAGGGTTGGGGACCCTGCAGAGGCAGAGTGGCAATGCTCTCTAGGAAGCAGTCAAAAAATAGGTGCAGGTTGTGCCTGCGCCGCTGGCTGGGGCTTAGGAGCCTTGGGTTTCTTTGGTTGGCGGGGGCCCAGTTGGTGCTGCTGAAGTTGCTAAGCAGCTATAGGTGTATAAGAAGGATAATATCTCTTCTTTTTAGAGTAGAAAGGCTTCTTTGGCAGAACCTTCCTTTTGGAGGGATCAACCATCTTCCTAGAGAAGCGTTTAAGAGTGAGATCATCTGTCTCAATCTCACCTGCCTTCTCGCTCCAACTTCTCCCAAAAAGGTTCTCTCCAGTACATGGGATATTAGCCAACTTGTCCTGGACCCACTGTTCAATATCTGAGGCCTGCAACCAGGCCATCCTTCAAGCCCCAATACAGACTGCTGAAGCTCTGCTGGTTGATTCAAAAGCAACAAAAGATGCCCCGATAAGGAATTTGGAGGTATTTTGACTTTGCACCCCTGCTTCCTGATAAGAGGAGTGCCTTCCAAGCCCTTATCAAACAAACATCTCCAGATCTCTGATGACATCTTTGAGGAACATGCCCATGTATAGCACGTAGGAAGTAATCCTTAAGGTCAGCATGCAGGCCTGAAAAAAATTGACGTCCAAAGGCATCAAGTGTCCTCAAGTCCCTACCTGGAGGCATGGAAGAGTGATTCTTTAAACTCTATTTGGTGCATGGCTGATTCCACTACCATTGAGGGTGGGGGAGTTGAGGTTTTTGAAAGCTTGGGCTGTCTGGAACTCAGTACATGGTATTGAGTCTTTTATTGATGGGCAGAACCGTGAGGGGAGCCGCCAACATGCAGAGCATGAGATCCTTCAAGATGTGATGCACCGGTAAGATGGCTGCTTCTTTAGGCATTCGAGGATCTTGGATTCCTCCACTCTCAGTTCCTTCTCCAAAATTACGGTGAATGCAGCCCTGCTGGCATGTCTCGTATGAACTCCTGGAAAGCACAGTTACTTACCTGTAACAGGTGATCTCTGGGAACAGCAGGAATAAGTCTTCACATATGGGTAAGTCGGTACCGACGAAGCCTGCGCGGGAACGCTCCCCAGCGTCCAATCAGAAAGCTTTTGGGAGCATTCCACAGCACCTGCCTGCATGCTGCCTTCCCGCCTTTCCCAACTGTCTCTCCTCAGTTAAGTTTTAAAGCTGAGACAAAGAGAGAGAGAGAGAGGGAAAGGAAAGACAGAGAGAGAGAGAGAGAGAGACAACTCCTAGGGAAGGTGGGTGGGTTGTGAAGACTTATTCCTGCTGTTCCCAGAGATCACCTGTTACAGGTAAGTAACTGTGCTATCTCCAGGAACAAGCAGGAATGAGTCTTCACATATGGGGACTCCCTAGCTTTAGATGCCAGGGAGAAAGCCCATAAGTTGTGTGTCCCTGGGACAGGTCTGCACTTCCCCACCTGGATCTCTGGCATCCCATGAGGGATGGTGGGTAGCAGTTGATTAAATATGGAACAGGTGTTTAAGAACAGCCTGACCAAACAAGGCATCCCGGCAGGAGTCCTTGTCCAAGCAGTAATGGGCTGTGAAGGTATGAACCGAGGCCCAAGTGGCTGCTCGACAGATGTCATCGATAGACACAGAGTGCAGATGAGCCATTGAGGCTGCCATGGCTCTCACATTGTGAGCTGTGACATGGCCCTCCAGAGAAAGGTTCTTGCTCTGATAAGCGAAAGAAATATACTGGGCAATCCAGTTAGAAAGTGTTCTCTTGGAGACTGATTGTCCCAAATGAGAAGGATCAAAGGCAACAAAGAGTTGGGAAGACTTTCTATGTTGCTGTGTCCTTTTTAAGTAAAAGGCCAAAGCTCTTTTACAGTCCAGGGTATGAAGATTCCTCTCTGCACTTGATGCATGAGGTCCTGGAAAAAAGACAGGTAGGTAGACCTCCTGGTTGAGATGAAAAGACGAGACCACTTTACGCATAAAGTGTGGATTAGTCCTAAGGACCACCTTGTCATGATGGAACCTTGTATAAGGTGGATTAGCTACTAGTGCTTGCAATTCACCGATGCGGCGTGCAGATGTGATTGCAATGAGAAAGATAACTTTTCAAGAAAGGTATTTCAAGGAGGTGGTAGCTAAAGGTTTGAAAGGCGGCTTCATAAGCTGACCAAAAACCAAATTTAAGTCCCATGCCACCGGGTCTAATGGGAGGCTATGTTAAAAGGAGGCCTCTCATGAATCTTGCTACAAAAGGATGAGAGGAAATAGGTTGTCCATTTAGAGGCCTAAGGGAAGCTGCAATAGCACTCAAATGGACTCTTACTGAATTTGTCTTAAGGCCTGCATTAGACAGATGAAGGAGATACTCCAGCAACGATTCCAGAGGTATGGCACGGGGGTTAAGACTCTTCTCAGAACACCAGATGGTAAACCTCCTCCACTTGAAAGCATACGAACGTCTAGTGGAAGGTTTTCTGGAAGCATAAAGAACATCTTTCACCTGTTGAGAAAGATGAAGATCCTGGAGATCTAGGCCTTCAGCAACCAAGCCCTGAGATGCAGTGACTGGGGATTGGGATGCCATAACCTTCCGTCCTCTTGAGAGAGGAGGTCTGGAGCAGACCCTAACTCTAGGGAGGGAGATTGAGAGAGATGTAGAAGCAGAGGGTACCACACTTGCCATGGCCAATGTGGAGCTATGAGAATCATGTGGCCTCTGTCTCTATGAAGCTTGAACAGGGTTTTGGGAATTAGGGGAATGGGTGGAAAGGCATACAGGAAGTCTTGACCCCAGTGAAGGAGGAAAGCATCCCTTGCCTGAGCCCCCTGAGCCGGAGTTCTGGAAAAGAACCGGGGAAGTTTGGCATTCCACGGACTTGCAAAGAGGTCTATGTCCGGGGTTCCCCAAATTTGAAAAATCTTGGATACCTGGTCCATATGTAGGGACCACTCGTGTGGAAACAGAACTCGACTGAGTCTGTCCGCCCAAGAGTTTTGAATACCTGGAAGATAAACTGCCAGAAGATGAATGTGATGCTCTCTGGCGAGGGCCCACAGTCGCAGAGCTTCGTTGCAAAGTGACAGAGAGCCAGTTCCCTCCCTGCTTGTTTACATAGAACATGGCTACCTGATTGTCCGTGTGGATAAGGACTGTCTTGTGGCTGAGCAGGGTGTGGAAAACTCGCAGAGCAAGGAAGGTTGCTCTGAGTTCCAAGAGATTGATATGTAGACAAGTCTCCTATGGGGACCAGATGCCCTGGGTGGAGAGGTCCTGAAGATGAGCTCCCCAGCCCACTGGAGAAGCATCTGTTGTAAGAGTTGCTTGGGGTAGAAAGGGGGACCCCAGCAACAGGTTTTGAGGGGACTTCCACCACTGGAGGGACAAAATGAGGTGACTTGTGTTTGCTATTTTGTCTGACAGGCAGCCTACTGCCTGGGTCCATTGGGTGGATAAAGTCCACTGAGCTGCTCTCATATGAAGGCGAGCATATGGTACCACATGTACGGTGGATGCCATGTGGCCTAGTAACTGTAACATTTCTCGAGCAGTTAGTAGAGGTTTCAACTCTGCTTGAGAAGCTAACTGCACCAAGCGAAGGCAACGGGCCTGGGGAAGATAGGCCCTTGCCCTTGTGGTATCCAACAACGCCCCTATAAACTCCAGGGACTGAGTAGGGACTAAATTGGATTTTGGGATGTTTATTACCAGCCCTAAATACTGAAGGATACGCATTGTGCAGGTGAGAGAAGTCTTGGCCTCTGATTGAGTGGGAGCTCGAATGAGCCAGTCGTCCAGGTAAGGGAAGACGAATATTCCCAGGATGCGCTGAAAAGCAGCAACCACTGCCATGCATTTAGTGAACACCCTTGGTGCAGAGGCCAGACCAAAAGGGAGCACTTTGTATTGATAGTGCTTTTCCTGAAAAAGGAACCGAAGGAACCTTCTGTGAGATGGATGGATGAGAACATGAGTGTACGCATCCTTGAGATCTAGAGAACAAAGCCAATCCTGACTCTGAAGGTATGGCAGCAGAGTTCCTAGAGAAACCATCTTGAATTTTTCTTTGACTAGGAATCTGTTCAACTCTCTGAGATCTAAGATGGGTCTGAAGTCCCCTGTTTTCTTTGGATTAAGAAAATAGGGGGAGTAGAACCCTGTGCCCTGTTGTTGAAAAGGCACTTCCTCTATGGCCCCCTGGGCAAGAAGAGTGGCAACCTCCTGCTCCAACAGGCTGAGGAGGGAGGTCGGAGAATTGAACTGGTGCACTCTTGTGAGAGGGGGCAAGTTTGAAAAATGAAGCCTGTACCCCTCTCTTATGATGGAGAGTGTCCAATGCTCTGCTGTAATTTGCCACCACCTGGGAGCAAAGTGACATAACCTTCCTGGAATGGTGGAGGGCTCTGGTCCTTCTAGAGCCAGGAAGGCTAAGTTCTCTAGCAGAAAGTCAAAGGCCCTGAGGGGGCTGAGGTTGCTGGGCTGGAGCAGGCCTCGCAGCCTTTGCTTTACTCTGTTTGGAGGATTGCTGATGTTTGGAAGGGAACTGAGCTGCAGAAGATGCCCACTGACCATAAGCAGGATAGAATCTTCCCTTTTTAGAAAAAGGTGTTTTCTTGAACAACCTTTTCTTAGCAGGAGCAGCTGTAGATTTGGATAGTCTATCCAAAGCAGAATTTTCAGCATCCATCTGATTGGCTTTTGCTTGCCAATCCTTACCAAACAGGTTCTCACCTGTACAAGGGATATTTCCCAATTCATCTTGAACCCAGATCTCCAAATCAGATGCTTGAGGCCAAGCAATCCTACGTGCACCTATGGCAATAGCTGAGGCTCTGCTTACACATTCAAAGGAGTCAAAAGCTGCATGGTTGGAGAATTTGGAGATATCCTGGGCATGTTTGAGCCCAGTGAGAAATTCCTGCCTTTTATCTTCAGACCTAAAAGGACTTAAAGTCTGCAAATGGTCAGTGACTTCTTTTAAGAACATTCCCATGTAAAGACTATAGGAATTAATTCTCGCAGTAAGCATGGAAGCTTGGAAGACTCTTGTTCCAAAAGCATCCAGGTTTCTACATTCACGTCCTGGAGGATTAGAGGCATGTCTTTTGGCACTTCTAATCTTTCTCATTGCAGACTCAACCACAATAGAGTGGTGAGGAAGTTGAGTTTTATGGAAACCAGGACAAAGAGGGACACGATACATGGTATCCAACCTGCGAGAATGAGGAGAGGTGGTTAAACGTGCTTCCCACATCCTCAACATGAGATCATACAGAATCTCATGAATAGGTAAGGTAGCTGCCTCTTTAGGCGTTTTAGGATATTGTTAAATATCTAACTCCTTGGCTCTGGGCTCTGATTCAGGTGCCACTGTACTAGAGAGACCCCAAGCCACCTCTCTGATAAAGTCTTAAAAAGACAAATCCTCTGGAGGAGACATCCTTCGTTTAGGAAAGGACTCCTCCTGTGGAAGAAGCATCACTGCATCGACCGACTCTTCAGAATCCTCAGAGGAATCGAAGTATCGTCTGTCCGGATGCTCTTGCAAAGCCCGATACCCGTACCGACCGGGATCGGTATCGGAAATCATCGGTACCGGAGGGCTTCAGAGGACAGAGTACCGGCATAGCGGATACTGATGCCAATGTCGATGCCACCGGTACCAGGATCGTTGCCGATGGCGATGCTAGAGCCGGTACTGGCAGAGTAGTCTGTTGCGGTACCACGGGCGTCGATGCCACAAGGAAAGCTGCCAGACTGCGTTCGATGGACAGAATCCTCTGATCCATCGATGCCAATGCCTGGAAGTCGGTACCGGTGGAAGCCACCGGTACCCCAGAGCATGGCACCAGGAGATCTGTCGAGGCCACGCCATCGAGATCATCCTGGAACCCCGATGATGATGCTTTAGAGGCCGAAGCCTCCCGCCGGGGTAATTTTGCCGGTGCAGAATCCTCGAGGGCAAGGCCAGAGGCATCTCAATGCTTAGAAGGAGATCTACCCTTCGAGGACCGGCTGGATTTATGTTTAGTTACCTGAGATCCATGTGAGGAAGAAGCAGCCCTGGAAGACGTTGATGCCACCGAAGCCGCATCAGAGGGAAACAGGGTACTGAGCTTGGCAGCTTGGTTCTGCCGACCTCTTTTAGACATCATGGAACAGGACACACAATCTGTTATGGAATGTTCAGGACCTAAACATTTTAGACACCAGTCATGGGTGTCGGTGACGGAAATAGTACCGCCACATTTTGTGCACTTTTTAAAACCTGAGGCAGGCTTCTCCATATTTAAGGAAAAAAGGTTTTGGGCCTAAGGCCGAAAACTGAAGTGCACCTGAAGAAAAAGAACGGAAAAAAGGTTTGTTTGGTTTTTTTTTTACAAGAAGAAAAGAACAAAGACCGGCGGTACCGGTACAGCGTCGAAGAAGGGAGATGCGACAGAAAAGAAATAAAGAAAAAACAAGGAAATTCTTCTGCGGTGACAGGAACACGACCTGCTGGCTCCGCGGAAAAAGAACTGAGGAGAGACAGTTGGGAAAGGCAGGAAGGCAGCACGCAGGCGCTGTGGGATGCTCCCAAAAGCTTTCTGATTGGACGCTGGGGAGCGTTCCCGCGCAGGCTCCGTCGTTACCGACGTACCCATATGTGAAGACTCATTCCTGCTTGTTCCTGGAGATAGATATGTCCTCTGGTGGGGACTGGCGCCACCCTTGAGGAGGGGACAGAGCCGAATGAATGACTGAAAGATTTTGGGAATCGTGAGAGTCCCTGTCAGAATCGGATGAAGAGGAATCAGAGTCCAACAAGAAATCAACTATGGGTGGTCGTGCTTTTGACCCCGATACAACACTCGGAGCAGAATATTCATCTTGTGGCTGCTACACGCCCCCACAATGACATTTCCATAGTCAATCATCAATAATACCCCACCTGGACTATTGCAATGCCATCTTCAAAGGACTGCCGCATTCCACACTCCTACCTATTCAGACAGTTTTCCACTCAACAGCAAGAATCATACCAGCAACAGCAAGAATCATACAAGCAGCAACAAGAAAAGAACATATCACCCCAATACTCAAACAGCTTTACTGGCTCCCCCTGCAAAGCCGCATTAAACTCAAAACCATCATGCTCACTCACAAAGCAATTCACTCAGACCCCCCCCCCTTCAACCTACGATCACTCATACAGCCCTCGCAACTGCACAGAGCCAGGTGGGCCTCCACAATAAATACCCTCAACATCTACCATGTCAGAGTCAAATCAAACCAATAGTCATACAAAAGAGCCTTCCAATTCTATGCACTGTCCATATGAACAGACTGCCGGACCAGCTCAGGAACACCACGGACCTCAAGAGGTTTCGCAAAAAGTTAGAAAACGCATCTCTTTACTGAACATTTCCACACCAGTGGATAACCCTCCACCAGAAGAACAATGAACACCCGCCTTGCACTAACTGTATATATAAAGAAACCTGTATATAGTTAAGAGCTAACGCTCTTTGTTTGCAAGCTGTATATAATTTAATGCCAATTTTTCAATGTAAGTTACATTTTTGTTCGATGTAAACTGCCTTGATCCGGAGAAAGGTGGTATATAAATACAGCTAAATAAATAGTACATAAAAATCACCCCTCCAGATCCCTGAATATTTTTCTAAACAGTCCTGGGTAGTTAGCCTGATACAGACCCTCCACTCTTGCTGGTATCTTCACCCCCAGATACTTCAAGGGACCCCTCACCCAGCAGATGGGAAACTACGCCTTTAAGGCCTCTTCCACTATAGGAGATACTAAAATGTTCAGAGTCTCCATCTTATCTATATTCATCTGGAACCCTGACACTGTTCCATAGTGCTTTAGGGCCCACACTACTGCTGGTAAAGATTGGCTAGGTTCGGCCACGCTCAACAGCAAATCATCTGCAAATTAGGAGATGGTGTGCTGTTGACCCCCCTCTCCACCTCTCTAATCTCAGGGTGCTGCCAAATTGCCTGCGCCAATGGTTCCACGGCCACATAATAAAAACTTTCCCCCAACTACCGCTTTAAGCCCCTCCCAGAGGGTAACATCTCTCACGTCCCCATCATCATTGATTTGGAGGTATTCATGAATGCTTGCCCTTATATCCTCCACTACCTTCCTTCCTTTTTAATAGATCCTCGTTGAGACGCCAAAGTCGAATACCCTCCAACACTCGACCTTCAAGCTCCACTCATTCTGGCCCATGGTCAGTCCACATCTGGGGCTCTATTCCTGAATCCCATGTCCCTATCATCCATAGTTGGTCCACCAGGATCATATCGATCCTACTAAAACTATCATGAGGGTGGGAGTAGAAGGTATACTCTCGTTCCAGTAGATGTACCTCTCTCCATGTGTCCACCAGCCCCAATCGCTGCATGACCCAGCATAGGGTCTTACGGTTCTGGCTCCCCTCATCTCTGGTTCTCAATTTCCGATTTCACTGGGGTCGAAGAACAATGTTGAAGTCGCCTCCAACAATCAATTTCCATCCAACCTTGTCTACCAACAGTCCACCCACCCCTGCCCAAAAGCTAGCTTGCTCCCCGTTGGGCACATACACAAACCACCGTGAAGTCCTCTCCCGCCAACTGTCCCCGAACCCCCACCACCCTCCCCGCTCGATCTCTAAAGTGATCCTGGATATGGAACGCATACCCCTAATTCACTAAAAAGACAGTCCCCCTGTTCCCCCCCCCCCTCCGTGGGTCTGCCAAAAATAACTGTTCTCCCCTCATCCCAGGCTCTGAGGTGCATCTCCTGTAAAAGGATAATGTCCCAGTTACTTCTCTCAATTTCCTGGTATAGCCGCCATCACTTCAGCGGAGAATTCAGCCCCTTAACATTCATTGTTCCAATACGTATCAGCATCTTAACTGTCCCCTCGCCGATCGTCACCCTGATCCTTCGGGCCCTTACCCCCCTGCCCTCCCTGCATGCTCCCTACACTGGGAGCTATACTTCCCGTGAGTTCCCCCAGCCTTTCATAGTACTCGCCCCACTACCTCCACACTTGCATGTCTTCCATTCACTCCCTGTTGATCAGCTCTCCTTCCTCCCCACAATCCATTCATTCCATACCCTCCCTTACTCTTGCATACCATATCTACCAACCCCCCTCCTCAACTACATCCCTCAACAGGTCCCACATACCTCCCTTGCCCTCAACAATTTCCCCCCTCTTGCCTCTGCGTCGGCCCCCAAGAATCTAAAGTCCATGCCCTTTCCGGGTCAGGAAAATCTCTAAGTCAGCAGTTCTCAGTCTGTTTCAGGTGGCTAGACTTTCAGTTGCCTCTGTCTGATGGAGTTACTGGGACAGCCTTTTGAGACTCTTGCCCTTTTCTGCCACCCGTTCCCACTTCAGTGCTGCCGTTTTCGCTGTTGCTATAGCTTGTGCACCTGGCTGCTCATGTCCCTGCTTAGGCAGTCCCTTGTATCCCAGCTCCCACAGCGCTTGCCATGCTATCTCCACCTTCCTCGCCTTCCTGGAGATACCCTCTACCGTAAAGAGAAGTCCAAAAGAGTGCATCCATCTGTACTGTATTCCTGCCATCCTCAAATAGACCGTCACCTCCCAAATCTCTCTGCACCGCATCAAAGTCCCTTGAGAGAGATCATTATATAGTTCCACCTCACGCCATGAAATCTTTCCAAACTTCCTAGCAATGCTCAGCAATCTTTCTTTAGTGGGGTAGGAGCTGACACACACCACAGTGTCTCTTGGTTTATTTTCGTTCGGTGCCCCCAGGCCCCGGTAAGCTCTCTCCACACTCACCGGATCTGTGGCCGCTTCATCTTCCTCCCCACCAAGCTCCAGTATGTGTGAGAATAGACCTTGCACCACTGATAGACAGTCTTTCAAGTCCTCTCCCTCTGGGATACCATTCACTCAAATTACCTCACCGTGACCGGTCCCTCCAAGTCTTCCATTTTTCCTGCATCAGTTCATGCTGCTGTCTCAAGTGCTCCCATCCTTTTTCCAACTCCTCCAGCTCCGCAGTATGACATGCCACATAGTCTTCCATTGCGACCACATGGCCTCCCAGCTCCATCAGGTCATGTTGCATAGCCACTAGTGCCAATT
The DNA here is from genome assembly GCA_033557465.1 of Ichthyophis bannanicus. Taxonomy (NCBI): domain Eukaryota; kingdom Metazoa; phylum Chordata; class Amphibia; order Gymnophiona; family Ichthyophiidae; genus Ichthyophis; species Ichthyophis bannanicus. Next base: position 240,699,771 of record CM066037.1, on the reverse strand, counting down.
TTAGATCAGAGCGGAGAGATTTTATTTCATCCTTAAGTTCCTGACAAAAGTCTTGCAGCTAATTTTTTAGGTCACGCCTGGACTCAGGCGCTTTTCTCTTTGGGCTCTCCTCCTCCGACCCCTCAGAGTCTCCCGATTGCTCTGAGCGGCCTGAACGCCAACTGTGCATAGCTGGATTGAAACCCCTCTAATTTTTTCCTCATAGACATTGCTGTCCCTTCGCCTTTAGTTGTGCCACTCGCTGTGTTTAGTCACCGTTATCGGTTGGGGGAGGGGGAGAGTAACGGAGCTTTAGTAAGCTACATCCATTGGGCTGGCTGACGTCACTGGACAGTATTTTAAGAAAATATTTTAACTACCCCATAAGATTATTTAATTTTCATTAAATTGCTTTCTTCATCTGGATATATGTATATTTCCACAAAGCAATTTAATGAAAATTAAATAATCTTACGAGCAGGTTCAAAATTTTACTCAACACATATCTCTTAAGTAAGGGGAGATTGGCTAATTTGGCATTTTTGATAATACAAATCATATTAGGTTATTCATCCTTTTTCTGAACACAAATTCCAAAAAAAAATGAACCAGCTACAGTTTGGAGAAAGTAGTATAGAGAAAGCTTGCATTAAACAGAAAAATCCAAGGGTATACTCACTAATAAGCATTTGAGATCTAATAAATGCTCTTTTTTCAGAATTACCAGCGCTGCCAGTCCACAGAAGGTATAACCCCCATGAGCTTCCATCCCAGGAACACCTCCAATACCACCTTCCCAGTTCTGGCACCTAATTTCAAAACGAAAGAACAAAAATGAGAAATCTCGTCTCGCATATAAAATGCCAGTTAGATGCTTGAAACCACATTTAACTAGCACAACCTTATTTGCGATATTGCTAAGGTTACTTTTAACATTTATGCTCTTAGCTGCCCATAACTTTCCTATCAGAATGTTTAAGAGATATAACAGTATGACTATGAAACTGATTAAATGCCACTTCCAAAGACAGTGGTAACACGAGGGTTTCTGCCGTCCTAGGCAGACCCTCTGTACCACTGCCCCCCCCCCCGCAAGGACTATGCCTCTATCCAGCCCACCATGCCGACCCCCATTTCGCTCCTGCCCCCCCCCCCCCAATTGAGTGTGGGCAGAAGCTGCAGGCCAGAACCGGGTGCACACGCACAGATGTTTTAAAGCCTGCCACGGTGCTGAAGTAGCAGTTCAGCTGCTGCTTCCTGGGGGGTTGGGGTAGTGATGCCGCCCACCTGGACTGACCCCCTAATTCGCCTAGTGGATGGGCCAGCCCTGTCCAAAGACATGGCAATTCCCGTCATTCTATGTCTAAGGGAACAACATGGGACCTAGCTTAGTAAACGTACCCCTAATCCTTTTTCGAATCTATTTTCTCTTTGGAACACTTATCACAAATGCAAAGTTATCTAGTTATTCTTTTTAATTTATATATGTTGTTAATCATTTAAGAAACAAATCAAACAAGAAAAGCAAAATCACAGTCAAAGGAAAGAGTTGTGCAACGCAATCACACATCAGATATCCACCATGGAAGAACCAACCAAAAGAAAAAAAAAATACAAAATAAATTACCCTCAAATGGCACGTAATATATTACTACTTTCTATTACACCATATGCAAGAGCTGGATTATCTAACCAGGCATTATCCTGGCACTGAAGTTTTTCTAGTAACTGAGAAAGTTTATTAAACACATTTTCTACCACTATCTTTTATAAAACACTTCCTAAGATATTCTGAAAAGAATTCTATCCCCAAAGCCCAAACTCTCAGGCATAGCTTTATTATTTGTATTTAGCATAGTTACTCACCTGTAACAGGTGATCTCCAGGAACAGCAGGAATTTAGTCCTCACATATGGGTATCGTCGGTACCGATGGAGCCTGCGCGGGAACGCTTCCCAGCGTCCAATCAGAAAGCTTTTGGGAGCATCCCACAGCGCCTGCGTGTTGCCTTCCCGCCTTTCCCAACTGCCTCTCTCCAGTTGAGTTTTAAAGCTGAGACAAAGAGAGAGAGAGGGAAAGGAAAAAGATAGATAGAGAGATACAACTCCTAGGGGAGGTGGGTGGGTTGTGACTAAATTCCTGCTGTTCCCGGAGATAACCTGTTACAGGTGAGTAACTATGCTATCTCCAGGAACAAGCAGGAATGTAGTCATCACATATGGGGACTCCCTAGCTTTAGGTGCCAGGGAGATAGCCCAGATGTTGTGTGTCCCTGAAGAGGGCTCCACTTCCCCCCATGGAACTCTGGCATCCTATTAGGGATGGTGGGTAGGAGTTGATTAGGTATGGAACAGGTGTTTGAGAACAGCCTGACCAAACAAGGCATCCCGGCGGGAGTCCTTGTCCAAGCAGTAATGGGCTGTAAACGTATGAACCGAGGCCCAAGTGGCTGCTCGACAGATGTCGATAGACACAGAGTGCAGATGAGCCATTGAGGCTGCCATGGCTCTCACATTGTGAGCTGTGACATGGCCCTCCAGAGAAAGATTCTTACTCTGATAGGCGAAGTAAATACACTGAGCAATCCAGTTAGATAGTGTTCTCTTGGAGACTGGAAGTCCCAAATGAGAAGGATCAAAAGCAACAAAGAGTTGAGAGGACTTTCTATGTTGCTGTGTTCTTTGTAAGTAAAAAGCTAGAGCTCTTTTACAGTCCAAGGTATGAAGATTCCTCTCTGCATTTGATGCATGAGGCCTTGGAAAAAACACGGGTAGGTAGACCGCTTGGTTCAAATGAAAAGGCGAGACCACCTTAGGCATAAAGTGTGGATGAGTCCTAAGGACTACCTTGTCATGATGGAACCTTGTATAAGGTGGATTAGCTACTAGCGCTTGCAACTCACTAATGCGGCGTGCTGATGTGATTGCAATGAGAAAGATAACCTTCCAAGAAAGGAATTTCAAGGAGGTGGTAGCTAAAGGTTCGAAAGGTGGCTTCTTGAGCTGCCCAAGAACCAGGTTTAAGTCCCATGCCACCGGTGGTGGCCTAATGGGAGACTTAGTAAGAAGAAGGCCTCTCATAAATCTTGCTATAAGAGGATGAGAGGAAATAGGCTGTCCATTTAGAGGCTTAAGGGAAGCTGCAATAGCACTCAAATGGACTCTTACTGAATTTGTCTTAAGGCCTGCATTAGATAAATGAAGGGGATACTCCAGCAAAGATTCCAGAGGTATCGCAAGAGGGTTAAGACCCTTTTCTGAACACCAAACAGTAAAACCTTTCCACTTGAAAGCATAAGAGCGTCTAGTGGAAGGTTTTCTGGAAGCATAAAGAACATCTTTCACTTGCTGAGAAAGATTAAGAACCTGGAGATCTAGGCCTTCAGCAACCAAGCCCTGAGATGCAGAGACTGGGGATTGGGATGCCATAACCTTCCGTCCTCCTGAGATAGGAAATCTGGAGCAGACCATAACTCCAGGGAGGGAGCTTGAGAGAGATGTAGAAGCAGAGGGTACCACACTTGCCGTGGCCAATGTGGTGCTATGAGAATCATACGGCCTATGTCTCTCTGAAGCTTGAACAGGGTTTTGGGAATTAGGGGAATGGGTGGGAAGGCATACAGGAAGTCTTGACCCCAGTAAAGGAGGAAAGCATCCCTGGCCTGAGCCCCCTGAGCCGGAGTTCTGGAACAGAACCGGGGAAGTTTGGCATTCCACGGACTTGCAAAGAGGTCTATGTCCGGGGTTCCCCAAAGTTGAAAAATCCTGGTCACTTGGTCTGCATGCAGAGACCACTCGTGTGGAAGCAGAACTCGACTGAGTCTGTCCGCCCAAGAGTTTTGAATGCCTGGAAGATACACTGCCAGAAGATGAATCTGATGCTCTCTGGCGAGGGCCCATAGTCGCAAAGCTTCGTTGCAAAGCGACAGAGAGCCCATTCCCCCTTGCTTGTTTACATAGAACATGACTACTTGATTGTCCGTATGAATAAGGACTGTCTTTTAGCTGAGTAGGGAGTGGAACACTCGCAGAGCAAGAAAGATTGCTCTGAGTTCCAAGAGATTGATATGTAGACAACTCTCTTGTGGAGACCAGGTGCCCTGGGTGAAGAGGTCTTGCAGATGAGCTCCCCAACCCATTGGAGAAGCATCTGTTGTAAGAGTTGCTTGGGGTAAGGGTTGCTGAAAAGGGGACCCCAGCAACAGGTTTTGAGTGGACTTCCACCACTGGAGGGACAAAATGAGGCAACTTGTGTTTGCTATTTTGTCTGACAGGCACCCTGATGCCTGGGTCCATTGGTTGGATAAAGTCCACAGAGCTGCCCTCATGTGGAGGCGAGCATATGGAACCACATGCATGGTGGATGCCATGTGGCCTAGTAATTGCAACATTTCTCGAGCAGTTAGATGAGGCTTTAGCACTGCTTGAGAAGCTAACTGCACCAAGCGAAGGCAACAGGCCTGGGGGAGTTAGGCCCTTGCCCTTGTGGTATCCAGGAAAGCTCCTATGAACTCTAAAGACTGAGTGGGAGTCAGACTGGATTTTGGGATGTTTATTACCAGCCCTAAATACTGAAGGATACGCATTGTGCAGGATAGAGAAGTCTTGGCCTCTGACTGTGTTGGAGCTCGAATGAGCCAGTCGTCCAAGTAAGGGAAGACAAATATCCCTAGAGTGCGGAGAAATGCTGCTACAACAGCCATGCATTTCGTGAACACCCTTGGTGCCAAGGTCAGACCAAAAGGAAGCACCCTGTATTGGTAGTGCTTTCCTTGAAAAAGGAACCGAAGGAACCTTCTGTGGGTTGGATGGATGAGGACATGGGTGTACGCATCCTTGAGATCTAGAGAACAAAGCCAATCCTGACTCTGAAGGTATGGTAGCAGAGCTCCGAGAGAAATCATCTTGAATTTCTCCTTGACAAGGAATTTGTTCAATTCTCTGAGATCTAAAATAGGCCTGTAACCCCCTGTTTTCTTTGGAATAAGAAAATAAGGGGAATAGAACCCTGTGCCCGGTTGATGAAGAGGTACTTCTTCTATTGCCCCTTGGGCAAGAAGGATAGCAACCTCCTGACCTAACAGGGTGATGAGAGAGGTCGGAGAATTGAACTGTTTCACTACTGTGTGAGGGGGCATGCTTGAAAAATGAAGCTTGTACCCCCTCCTTTATGATGGAGCGTGTCCAATGCTCTGCTGTTATTTGCCCCCATCTGGGGGCAAAATGACATAACCTTCCTGGAATGGTGGACGGTTCTGGTCCCTCCAGAACCAGAAAGGCTAAGTTCTCTAGCTGAAAGTCAAAGACCCTGAGGAGGCTGAGGCTGCTGGGCCGGTGGAGGCCTAGCAGCCTTTGCTTTCTTCTGTTTGGGTGGTTGCTGACGTTTGCTTGAAAACTGACCTGCAGAAGATGCCTGCTGAACATAAGCAGGATAAAATCTTTTCTTTTTAGAAAAAGATGTTTTCTTGAACAATTTCTTTCTAACAGGATCAGCAGTGGACTTGGATAGTCTATCCAAGGTGGAATTTTCAGCATCCATTTCATTGGCTTTTTCCTGCCAATCTTTACCAAACAGGTTTTCACCAGTACAAGGGATATTTTCCAATTTATCTTGTACCCAGAGCTCTAGATCAGATGCCTGGAGCCAAGCAATTCTACGTGCACCTATGGCGATAGCCGAGGTTCTGCTTATACGCTCAAAGCAGTCAAAGGCTGCACGGTTGGAAAATTTAGAAACATCTTGGGCATGTTTGACCCAAGTGAGAAAGTCCTGTCTTTTATCCTCAGAAATGAAAGGACTTAAAGTCTGTAAATTATCTGTGACCTCCTTTAGGAACATTCCCATGTAGAGACTATAGGAACTGATTCTGGCAGAAAGCATGGAAGCTTGGAAGACTCTACGTCCAAAAGCATCCAGGGTTCTGCACTCACGTCCTGGAGGATTAGAGGCATGCCTTTTTGCATTTCTGATCCTTCTCATAGCTGACTCCACCACAATCAAGTGGTAAGGAAGCTGAGTCTTATGGAAACCAGGACAAGGAGGGACTCGATACATAGTATCCAATCTACGAGAATGAGGAGAGGTGGTAAGAGGTGTTTCCCACATCCTCAACATGAGATCATATAAAATCTCATGAATGGGTAAGGTAGCTGCCTCCTTAGGAGTTTTGGGATATTGTAGAATTTCCAACTCCTTGGCCCATGGCTCTGTTTCAGGGGCCACAGTAATGGACAGGCCCCGAGCCACCTCCCTGATGAAGTCTTGGAAGGACATATCCTCTGGAGGAGACATCCTGCATTTAGGGGAGGAGGACTCCTCTGGAAGAAGCATCGCTGCATCGACAGAGCTTTCAGAATCCTCAGATTCTTCTGAGGACTCGAAGTATCGTCTGTCCGGATGCTCTTGCAGAGCCCGATACCCGTACCGACCAAGGTCGGTACCGGGAATAACCGGTACCGGAGGGCATCGGAGGACAGGGTACCGGCAGAGCAGACACCGATGCCGATGCTATCAGTACCGGTACCGATACCGATGCCGGTACCGGTGGAGTTGTCTGTCGCGGTACCAAGGGCGTTGATGCCACAAGGAAAGCCACCAGACTGTGTTCCATAGCCAGAACTCTCTGGTCTATCAATGCCGCCAATGCCTGGATGTCGGTACCGGTGGAGACCACTGGTACCCCAGAGCATGGCACCAGGAGATCTGTCGAGGCTGAGCCATCGAGAACATCCTGGAACCCCGATAATGCTTTGGAAGCCGAAGCCTCCCGCCGGGGTAATTTTGCCGGTGCAGAATCCTCGAGGGCAACTCCAGAGGCATCTCGATGCTTAGAAGGAGATCTACCCTTTGAGGACCGGCTGGATTTATATTTAGTTACCTGAGATCCACAGGGGGAGGAAGCAGCAGCCCTGGAAGACGTCGATGCCACCGAAGCTGCATCAGAGGGAAACACGGTACTGAGCTTGGCAACTCGGTTCTGCCGACCTCTTTTAGACATCATGGCACAGGACACACAATCCGTGATGGAGTGGTCAGGACCTAAACATTTTAAACACCATTCATGGGTGTCGGTGACGGAGATGGTACCGCCACACTTTGTGCACTTTTTAAAACCTGAGGCAGGTTTTTCCATGTTAAGGAAAACTTTTTGGGCCTAAGGCCCAAAAAGGCGCGTGCACCTGAAGAGGAAAAAAGAAGATTTTTTTTTTTTTTTTACAGAAATAAGAAAAGAAAGACTGGCGGTACCGGTAGAGCGTCAAAGATGGCAGACGCGACCACAAAAAGAAAGAAAGAAAAAAGGAATTCTTCTGCGGTGACAGGAACACAACCTGCTGGCTCCGCGGAAAAAGAAGAACTGGAGAGAGGCAGTTGGGAAAGGCGGGAAGGCAACACGCAGGCGCTGTGGGATGCTCCCAAAAGCTTTGATTGGACGCTGGGGAGCGTTCCTGCACAGGCTCCGTCGGTAACGACGATACCCATATGTGATGACTACATTCCTGCTTGTTCCTGGAGACAGCTCATGCCTTTCTAGTAGCAGATCAAGGTGAGTTACATTCAGATACAGTAAGCATTTCCCTGTCCCTGGAAGGCTTACAATCTAAGTTTGTAACTGAGGCAGTGGAGAGTTAGCATAGTTACTCATCTGTAGCAGGTGTTCTCCAGGAACAGCAGGAATCTGTCCTCACACATGGGTGATGTCACCGATAGAGCCCGTGTGGGAAACGCTCCCCAGCTTTCAGAGAACGCCTTTGGGAAGTTGACCATGCATGCATGCCTGTCTTCCTATCCGAAGAAGCCATCTTACCTCAATATGACGACACAGCTTAAATTCAAAAAAGAACTCTACAGGTTAGAAGGAGGGTAGTGAGGACTGATTCCTGCTGTTCCTGGAGAACACCTGCTACAGGTGAGGAACTATGCGTTCTCTGGGACCAAGCAGGAAGTCAGTCCTCACATATGGGAGTCTCAAGCCACAGGCTACCGAAAAAACCTGCAAACAGCTCAACAGGGCAACCAGAAAAACCAAACTGGGAAGAACAGTGGAAAAACACTGAACGGTTCCGAGAGTCAGCATCGAGCTGAGGCATCAACATCAGTTCAACTCTACAGTAGCCTGGACAGACAGTCAGCAAGGCCGGTGGGAAAGAGTTGCATCAATTCCCAAAGAGGTGCCAGAGTATGGCTTGACTGAAAGTGCTGTCATGCTGTGAATCCACATCCAGGCAGTAGTGTGCTGTGAAAGCATGGACAGATTACCATGTAGTAGCCCTAAAAATCTCTACTGTGGAGACTGGGCAGAGGTTAGTTAAAGAAGCTGCCATAGCTCGGACATTGTGCACAGTGACATGGTGGTCCAAACTGAGCCCAGCCTGGGCATAAGCAAAGGAAATGCAGTCTGCCACCCAAATGGAGAAGGTGCGTTTGGAGACGACACCCAGTCAGTTGAGGTCAAAAGAGACGAAGAGCTGGGGGAGTGGCGATGGGTGTTAGTGCGCTCCAGATAGAAAACCAGTGCACTCCTACAATCCAAAGTGTTTTGTTGTAAACTGCCCTGATGCCATGGCCTGGGTGGTATATCAAATGTGAAATAAAGATAAAGATAGATAAAGGAGGCCTCAGCATTGATGGCGTGAGGCTTGGGAAAAAAGGTGGGCAGGACAACCGACTGGTTGAAGTGAAAAGTGAAGAAACTTGGGATGAATGCTACACGCCAAAGTGAGTGCTACCAAAAAGATAAACTTCCAGGTAAGAAATCTGAGAGGGCAGGGGGTGAGTGGCTCGAAGGGTGGAGCAAATAGCTGGTCATGGACAACATTCAGGTCCCATGCAACTGGCGTTGGCTGCTTCAAGGGACAGGACAACAAAAGACCTCTCATGAATCATCCAGTGAGAGGATGGACTGAAAGAGGCTTGCTAGCTAATGCATGGTGGTAAGCTGCCAGGGCACTGAGGTGCACTTTGACAGAGTTAGATTTCAATCCAAAGTTACAGAGATGGAGCAAGTAAGACAGTACCATCTCTGCAGAGCAAGAGAAGAGGTCTAAAGTCCTGTCTGCACACCAGAATGAAAATCTGCGCCACTTAAAAGCACAGGTGCATCTGGTGGAGTCCCTGTGGGAGGCAAGAATAGCAGCTTTGGCATCTGTTGGTAAGCTAAAGCTGCAAGAGCTATCTGCTCAGCATCCAAGCATCAGCAATAGGGATTTGAGGTTGGTATGGAGGAGGGTCCCCCTCCTCCTGTGTTAGCAGATGTAGGGCTTAGCTGAGAGGAATCAGCGGCCTCTGGGAGAGTTGAAGCAGCAGGGGAAACTAGGGCTGTCTGGGCCAATGAGGTACTATGAGTATAGCATAGTTAATCACCTGTAACAGATGTTCTCCAGGGACAGCAGGAATCAGTCCTCACATATAGGTGACATCGGCACCGACGGAGCCTGTGCAGAGCATTTCCCCAGCTTTCAAAGAAAGACTTTGGGAATGCCATCATGCATGTGTGGTCCCCTTCCCGCCCAAGGGTGCCATCTTACTCAGTCAGATGCCATAGCTATAGCACCTCCAAGAAGATGGCAAAAAAGGGATAGCAACTCCAAGGGTAGGAGGGAGGGTTGTGAGGACCGATTCCTGCTGTCCCTGAAGAACACCTGTTACAGGTGAGTAACTACACTTTCTCCAGGAACAAGCAGGAAGTCAGTCCTCACATATGGGCCTCCCCAGCTACAGGCTACCGAGGACCTGTAGGAAAAAAGCATGGCAGAGCCATGAGCAGTCGCCAGGGAAGGCCGGAGGCAGTCCGAGGAACCCGGGTCCATGGATGGCCATGCTCTCGATAGCTGGAACAAGAAGGGTCGGAGGGCAAGAGTTGTCTAGACCGTGAACAGATTACGGAGTATGGCCTGGCCAAAGACACTGTCCCAATGGGACTCCCTCTCCAAGCACTACTGCACCGCAAAGGTGTGAGAGGACGACCAGGTGGCGGCCCGGCAGATGTCTGTCAGTGGCACTGAGCACAGACTAGTGAAAGAAGTTGCCATCACTCGGACATTGTGAGCTGTAACTCAGCAGTTCAGGGGAAGCCTGGCCTGGGCCGAGTCGATGCAGTCTGCCACCCAGATGGACAAAGGTACGTTTTGCCAGCCCCAGTAGGCTGAGATCGTAGGAGATGAAGAGCTGTGCAGATTTGCAGTGGTCTGAGTCCGCTGCAGGCAGAAGGAAAGCGCCCTCTTACAATCCAGCCTATGGAGAATCGCCAATGCATGGGGCTTTGGAAAGAAGGTGGGCAACAGTAATCTCCTGGTTGAGGTGGAAGTCCGAGATGACCTTAGGGATAAATTTGCGGTGTGTGCGCAGAACCACCCTGTTCTGATAGAACCTCGTGTATGGCACTTCAGACATCAGTGCCTGGAGCTCGCTGACTATCCGGGCAGAGATGAGAGCCACCAGGAAGGCCACCTTCCACGACAGGTGCCACAGTGAGCAGGTAGCCATGGACTCCAAGGGCGGATTGGTCAGCTGTGTGAGGACCACATTGAGGCCCCATTCCGCCGGGGGTGGTGGCTTGGAGACAAGCAGTTGCCCTGAGAGGGATTTACCCTTGATGGGGTGGTGGTTCGCTGAGATGGCACTCAGGCGGACCCTGACCAAGTTAGACTTCAATCCAGGCTGCGAGAGGTATAGTAAGTACTGAAAGACCAAGCTTGTAGGACAGGAAAATGGGTCCGCTTGGAGCTCCTAGCACTACACAGAGAACTGGCACCACTTGAAAGAATATGCCCGCCTGGTCGAGTCCTTTCGTGAGGCCAACAGAATATCCTCGATCTCCATGGGGAGATGGTAGGGGACTAGAGTGACCTGCTCAGCCGCCACGCTGTGAGGGAGAGAGACCAAGTTGGGGTGGAGTAGCAGACCCCCCTCCTGCGTCAGCAGCTCCAGTGCATTCCAAAGAGGGACTGAGGGTTCTGTCGAGAGGCGGAGCAGCAGGGGAAACAACGGCTGCCTGGGCCACCTTGGGGCCACGAGGATCATTGAGGCCTTGCCCCGCTGGACCATGAGAAGGGTCCAGGCAATGAGGGGTGTGGGGTGGGGGGGGGAAGGCATACAACAGACCCATTACCCACAAAAGGAGGAAGGCGTCCGGGGCTAACCTGTCCAGGTGCAGGAGGGGACCGCAGAACCGGGGGAGCTGGGAATTTGAAGGGCTGGCAAAGAGGTCTAGGAATGGGATCACCCAATGCTGGAAGAGCCACTGCGCCGTGCAGTTGGAGGACTCTGCTGAGCCGGTCTGCCAATATATTATCCGCCTTTGGGATGGCAGAGAGGGGTCCGCAGAGAGGTCTCAATGGGATAGAGCCTCTGGGAAGATTTCTCCATCAGATTCACACTCTGAGTAGTCCGTGGAGGACTCAAGGTTGGACGGCTCAAGATGGGGCTGTGACCCATGCCTGGCTCTTGAGGCCGAAACCCGCGCGGAGCCGGAGGCGCTCACCCGAGAATATCTCGTGCCCGTGGAACGGAACGGAGATTGAGACCCACGCTGAGGACCCTCACAAGACTTCTGGCTCTCAGGGGTCACTGTGGCGGCCCAGGGCATCCTTGAGGATGAGGTCCCCTGCGGTCTCGATGTGCATTCCAGCAGGGCCGGGCAACAGCGCCTGCCGGGCAGTGAGGAATGCAAAAACACTGCGTTCCAAGACCAGCATTCGGGCCTCCCACTTGAGAGTGGGGCCCTGTGACACAGGTGCCAGGGTGACCGGGTTGGGTGTCGAGGAGGTCCTCTCCGGGACGACCCTTGGGAGACCAGACGCCTTCAACAGAGACCTCCGTATCGGTTCGAGGTACCTTACTGGGCCGCTCCCTCTGCGACTCCAAAGTTTGCCGAGGGGGGCTGAGAGACCGGTGTGTGACCTCTCACACTTGTCTGGCACCCCCGACAGAGTACTCATGGCCATCGCCTTCTGCTCGCGTTTGGGCGACCCTCCTGGATGGAGTGCCGCCAGGCCCGGGGAGGAGCCTTGGGAGACTCCAAGGATTGCAGGGCCGAAGAGCAGGAGGCTACAGGGGATACCGGGGTTGCCTTACAGAAGAGAATATACTGCTTCTGCTTACGAGTCTGGATGGCCTTGGAGGACATCTTCATACAGGAGCATAGCTCCAGATCATGGTCAGCTCCCAGACACCTGAGACAACAGTCATGGGTGTCTGTGAGCGACATGTTTTTTGAACACCTATGAAATTTCTTAAAACCGGAGGCCATTGAGGGAAAAAAGACCCCTGCGAGGTCAAAGACCCTCGACACAGCCAGTGGTTGAAAAGAGCGCAAAGCGCGGTGAAACACAAAAAGGGCAAAAAGGAAAAAACCCGAGACCAGGGCCGAAGCAGAGGTGCTCAAGAGGTGGGAAGAGGACCGGCAAAGGCTGTAAAGTGAAAAACAGGTTGGAATAGAGAAACCTTTTCCGGGGACGAGATGCATGTCCAAAGAGCTCCGCAGGAAAAGGGAGAATGAGTAAGATGGCACTTTTGGGCGGGAAGGGGACCATGCATGCATGGTGGCATTCCCAAAGACTTTCTTCGAAAGCTGGGGAAATGCTCCACGCAGGCCCCATCGGTGCCAATGTCACCCATATGTGAAGACTGACTTCCTGCCTGTTCCTGGAGAACATGGTGGCTTTATCTGCCTGCAGTTTGAAAAGGGTCTTGGCCACTAACAGTCAAAGAAAGCCATTGCTCCAATCCAGAAGAAAGGTATCCGAGGTTATCTGATTGCTGCAGGGGACCCTGGAGCAAAACTGTGGCAGCTTGGCATTGTGAGGAGTGGTGAAAAGGTCCATGGACAGGATGTCCCACATCTGAAAGATGCGGTCGACTACCCGAGTGTAGCGAGACCACTCTTGCAGTTGGAGAACTCTGCTGAGTCAGTCAATCTGCTAATGCATTGAGCTCCCCTGGTAGATAAATCACCCGGAGAAGCATGTTGTGCATGCAGGCAAACTCCCAGAGACAGACTGCTTACCAGCAGAGGAGATAGGAGACCATGCCACCTTGTTTGTTGATGTAGAACATGGTCAACTGGTTGTCCGTTTGTATAAGGATACCTGATTGGAGAGCTTAGGAATCTTAGGCTTGTGGTACTGTTTCTGGCCCTGACCATTAGGCTGTTGCCCCTTTTGGGGTTGTTGGTATAAATGGTAAGGGGGGGGGGGTACGTACCGTAGTACCTTCTCTTTTTTGGGTTTAAAAAAAACTCTTTACCTAAGGCCTTCTTTCTAGCGGGGTCAGCGGTCTTCTTTGAAAGGTGGTATGATGGCGTGTATGTCCCTCCACGGAAGAACTGTCAGGACCCTCAATTTAAGATAACCACCTGGGTATAAGGAGTGCCCAACTCTCATTCTGATCAGAGAATCATTTAATATCTGCTGGCAGGTAGTTGTATTGGCCAGGGATGGCTACGTGAGTGGTGGCAGGTAGGGTCAGTCAGACCTTGGCCTAGTCTGACCAAGCTGAGTAATTGTAACGATAAAATCCCTGAGTGTTTGAGAACCGGAGACCAGAAAGCCTGAGAGGGTTGGATCCTGGGTCAAAACAGATTTGCATGTGATTTGCATAGAGAGAAGGGGGGAACTCTTGGGGGGGGGATTAGAAGGGGTCAGGACCTTGTTGAACTAGAAAGGGGACTATCCCTGGGAAACCCCAGAAATTATCCTAAAAGGTACAGGGGACCTCAAATAAGGACTTCCTAGCCAGGGGGTCATTTTGATTGGCGGGGATATTCGTCTGGTTTGGATGTACATCCCCCGCCAAACACTTAGGCCTGATGCCGATCCCAAAGCTCCCCACACGTACTGAGGAGATAATGCAGGGAACTCCGGATGGGGGTGGGCAGGGAAGGGCTGGAGAAGGAGCATGAGCGGAGTGGAGGCAGGACCCTGACTCCAGATGTACAGGGCCAATTCCAGTCGTGGCCCTGTATGTCCAGGCATGAGGAAGTAGACAGGGCACTTGTTCCACCTTGGAGGTGAAATAAGTCCCCCCAGTGTCGATGACCATTGCGATATGTCGTCCCCCCCCAAGACCACGTGAGCAGGGCAGGAGGTTCCCTGCAGCTTGATCCTGGCCTTGGCAGACCCCATTGGGAGTCGGGTGGCGGGGAAGAGCCATTTGTAATCTTTGCAGGGCAGCAGGGCTCCTGCATGGCGTCCCAGTGCCATGGCGATGGGACGCCATGGCACTGGGACTCCATGCTGGTGCTTCTGCTGGGTTGGATGTGGTGGGAACTGGAAGTGCAGCGGCACAGCATCGGGGCACATCCTGCCCCTTTGCACCAGACTCTTCTCCTGCGGGAACGTCTAGCTCCCGCAGGTACAAATCCAGCCCGTCCAAGATTTGGACGTCTGGACATGCCCCAATCAGAATTGGGGCCCATATTGTTTAGAGGATCCTCAACTGCCTTCTGGTGTAAGACACTGATTGCTGGATACTGGACATGGATTGCTGGATGTTGGATACTGGTTGCTGATCGTTGGATGCTGGACAATCTGAGGACCTAAGCGAGCCAGGGATGGAGGACTCCGGGAACTGGACACTCGACAGGCGGGTCATGGTGAGTTGCTGTGACTCCACCTCAGCAGTCTTCTCCATCATGGGTTTGCCAAAGAGATTCTCCCTTCGGCAAGGGATAATAGCCAACTTGTCCTGAATCCATTGCTCCAGGTCCAAGGATTGTATCCATGCCGGACAGTGGGCACTGGATGCCTACCACAGCCACGGACTTGAAGCCATCATATGTGGCCTTGGTGATGTAGTTTTCCTCAGCAGGCTCCTGAAGCTCTCGAGATGTTCTCCAGAAATATCCGCAGAGAACCCAGCCAGCTCCCCTGCTAGGTCCCACAGTTACATATCCATGTACAGTTGGTATGCCTGGATTCTGGCCACAAGCATCGTGCCCTGGTAGCATTTTCTGCCAAAGCCATCCATGGTGTGCGCCTCCCAACTCGGGGGCACTGAAGAGTGCATCTTAGAACTTTTAATCCGGTGCATGGCCAATTCCACGACCATGGAGCTGCGAGGCAGTTGTGCCTTTTTCAAACCCAGGGTTCTTGGGAACCTGCTGACCCGTTGGCACCGTAAGCAGCGTCTCCCACATTCAAAAGAGAAGCCTTTCAAGAATGGGGTGCACCGGCACAGTGATGGCCTCCTTCGGGGGAGTCTGAACTGGAGGATCTCTTGTTGCCCCGCCTGAGGCTCTTCCTCTGCCTCTATAATGAAGGGTAGAGCCTCTCCCATGTTTCAAATGAACTCGAGGAAGGAGAGGTCCTCGGGGGGAGATAATCTGCGCTCGAGTGGAGGCGACGAATCGGAGGAAAAAATCACGGGGTTGGCCATCTCCGACAATTTCTCCTCAGCCTCCCATTCAGTGTCAGTGAGGAACCTGAAGTACCTCCTCGACAGATGCCCCCGGCAATGGTGCTTGGGGGGAGTCGAGGGAACCCTCAACCATGATGGCTTAGTGGCGATACCCTCAGTATTGAGTGGGAGCGAAAGTGTTCCTGGGAAGTGCTCGAGAAGGAAAATGTCTCCAAAACAGGCTGCACCTCGGTAGATAAGGCAGCCTCCAATGGTGGGGCAGTCACTGAACCGGAGGTGACTGGTTCCTTGGAAGGTTGCTGAGCCATGAAGGTAGCGAGGCTCTTCTCCAGTGCCTGCAACCTCTCCAAGAGAAGTGAGATTTCCGATGCTGCAGAACTGGTGCCACAGCCCTCAGCGCTGATGCTGGCTCCCTTGGCAGGGACTCTTTGATGGCAACACCCTTGGGAGTTCCACGCCGACCCTCAGGAGGCAACTCCTCCTGCTGGGGCAGCTTGGAGGGCCGCTCCTAGCCTCCACCCTTTGAATTATGTAGAAGGCTGCGATGGCGATGTCCATAGGATTTAGCCTTGGACTCTGCATCGTCATTTGACGCCAAAGGGGCCGAAAACTGTTCCTTCTGTGGGAGCTCCTCTTTAAGGAGAGCCGCTGTTCTGGTGCCCCACAACCTCTTGGCTCCAAGTGAGCTCGACCCCCGTGCAAAGCCTCGGTGACAGTCTTCGAGGGCATTGATGCTGAGGTCGATGCCGATGCCTCGGAAACAAAACAGTGATTCCTATTGCTATTCCCGGTTCTTCAGCCTTTTATGCGTCATCTGTAAACAGTGTAGGACGAGGGTTTGTGGTCAGGGCCAAGGCATTGAAGGCACCAATTGTGGCAGCCCATCATGGAGATAGTCTAACCATAGCGGGCGTACTTCTTAAAGCCACTCGGTGGCTTTGATATGGTCGGGAAGACAGCTCCACCAAGTCAAAGGACTCCAATGTCATCGCCGACCGGGGGGTGGGGGCACAAAAGAGAAAACCTGCGTGCCAAAAATGAAAGAAAAGAAAACCCTGAAAAAACAAGATGCCGAGTCACCGATGCTTCTGGATTAGGGCAGGAAGACACCGAAACATGCAACCTGAAAAAATAAATAAAAAGAACTGGAAAACCACCCAAAAGAAATCAACTAGATTCCAGGACACAGACAAACATATGGAGGGCTCCACGGAAAAAAGAAGACTGAGGTAAGGTGGCTCCTTCGGATGGGAAGACAGGCACACATGCATGGTCAACCTCCCAAGGGCTTTCTCTAAAAGCTGGGGAGTGTTTCCCGTGCAAGCCCTGTCTGTGGCTTCACCCATATGTGAGGACTGACTTCCTGCTTGGTCCTAGAGAAAAATGATTTGCCCAAGGCCACAAGGAGTACCAGTGGGATATGAACCCTGGTCTTTCTGGTCCCAGGCTGTGGCTCTAACCTACTAGGTTACTCCTCCATGATCTCCTAACAGCTCAAGTCCTAGAAGAAAGGTCAGGAAAAACACATATACATTGTCTGTGAAACAAGGCCAACCTAGTCTTAAAGAACATTTCAAAACGAAATCCCTATATCCAGTTATTGGCCTGCTGAATATGGACTTTAAAAGTTTCATAGCACTGATTAGAGTAGTTGGTGCGGCCCTCCGCACCGCGGGTGCATGCCGAAGGAGCGCACCCAAGGAGCAGGTCCTGCTCCTTGGGGCGAGTCTCCAGAGTCCTCTCAGACCACCGCCCACACCTGCTCCATGCATCCTTGGGCCTGCTCCTACCCTCCTGGTGTACGGTCCCCCCCCCAGTCTCCTCCTCACTGTCTCACGGTAAGTTCCGCTCCTCTTCTCTTCCAGGCCTTTTTCTACTGTGCTTTACCACCCTCATCATGTCTGCCATCACAGTTCACTGGAGCTGGCGTCCCACATCCTTTGCTCCTGCCTTTTCCGGCTCCTATGCTCGAATCCCTTCCAATCTGATCTACTGCTCTTCCCAGCACCCAGTAGTCCCTTCCTCCAACGCTCCTACTTTTTCAACTTGCCCTCCTTAACTGCCGGTCTCTTCGCTCAAAGACTACTCTGACCCATGATTTCACCTCCCAACATGCTCCTGATCTTTTTTTCTTAACTGAGACGTGGTTGAAGGATGGCGAGGAACCTCTTCTTAACCGCTGCCTACCCCCAGGTTACTCTGCTCTCTCTACTTCCCATTGGGGTAGGAGTGGAGGAGGAATTGCTGTCCTTTACCGCTCCTCCCTTTCCCTTCAAGAACAAACATCTCCCGCCCTCCACCACCCAGAATCTTTGCTCCTCCATCTTGCCACCTCTCCTCCACTTCATTTTCTCCTTATCTACGCCCCTCCATCTCTTTCAGCCCCTGCGTGGGACTCCCTTCTCTACTATATCCGAGGCCTCCCTTCTTTTCCCTCAGCTCCTGATCCTTGGAGGTTTCAATGTTCACGTCAACTCTCCCTCTACCTCCCGTGACCACGCCTTCCTCTCTCTCCTGACCGACCTTTCCCTTCATCAACTTATTTCCTTTCCTAACCAGTCCGCTGGGCACACCCTTGATCTTTTCATTTCTTCCCTGGCCTCCCCCCTCAACCTCTCCTCCTTTTCTTCCTTACCTCTCCCCTGGTCCGATCATTTTTGTCTTTTCTCTTCCCTTTCGTTTCCACTCTCCTCCCCCTCTATTCTGATACACCCTCCAATCCTGTCCTTCCTCATCTCTCGACACATCACCGCAAATACTCTTCTTCAATTCCCCTCCTCCGATACTCTCTTCCCTCCTGACTTCCACCTTCTTCCAGTAAATGCCCAGATACATACCTGGAATGCGACCCTCTCAACCGCCCTTGACAACCTAGCCCCCCTCCAGCCCCGTCCTAACCCCCACCACCCTCGCCATCACCCCTGGTTCTACCCTGGCCTTTCCCTTCATCGTAGACATCTCCGCCGTGCTAAAAGGCTCTGGCGTAAGCATCCCTCTCCCCTCCTCCTGGATCGCTTCCGTGCCTGCCATAATCATTATCATTCTTCACACTGCCAAAAAAGACTATTTTTCCTCTCTCATCTCCACATCTGCTAACTCTTCCCATCAGTTGTACTCTGTCCTCTGCTCGCCCCCCCATTCCTTCTCTACTCCCTCTCCCCCTTCAGCCACTCCTGACCCCGCCCTATTGGCAACATACTTCTCTTCTAAAGTACTCTCTCTCCATCTCTCCTTCCCCTCCTGTCCTCCCCCCCTGTCCCCATACCTGTCCCCTCTTCCTCTCCCCCCGCCCTCTTCCCTGTGCATCCCCTCTCTCTCTCTCTCTCTCTCATCTCTGGTCCTCCTTCGAGCCCATCTCTACTTCTGTCCTTTCTAAGACTTTCAATTCCGTTCGCAAAACCTTTTGTTCCTCTGATCCCATTCCCTCTCACTGGCTCCTAGATCCCTCTCTGGCCCCCCCCCCCCTCACATCCTCTCTATCATTAACACTAGTCTTTCCACTGGTATCTTCTCCACCCCCTAGAAGCACGCCATTATTCACCCCATTCTAAAAAAGGGCTCCCTAGATCCCTCCTTCACCTCCAACTGGCGTCCCATCTCCAATCTCCCCTTCCTTTCTAAGCTTCTAGAAAAACTCGTCTTCTCCCAACTGTCCTCCCACCTTAAAGCCTCCCTCACCTTGCACCCACAGCAATCTGGTTTTCGCCCTGGCTATAGCACAGTTTGTCGTCCTTTCTCTTCTAAATGAATTACACACTGCCCACGACTGTGGTTCATTCACCCTTGCTGTTTCTCTCGATCTCTCTGCCGCATTTTATCTTGTCGACCATCGTACCCTTCTTTCACGTCTGTGCAATGCCGGCCTTGCCGGCACTGTGCTTCATTGTTTTCAGTCTTTCCTCTTCGGCCGTTCCTTCTCAGTTTCTTCTGGCTCTCTTTCTTCACCCTCCACTCCCCTCCCCTGCGGTATCCCCCAAGGATCCGTCCTTGCACCCCTTCTGTTCAATGTCTTTCCAGCTCCTCTCACCCTCTTGGTGCAGCAGCATGGCATATCCGCCCACTACTATGCCGACGACATCTTTCTTCTTCACCACACCGATTCAGCCTCCCCCGACATTACTCCTCTTAATGACTGTCTTTCCTCCGTGGCATCCTGCTCTCCTCCAATTTCTTACATATCAACCTCTCCAAGACCTCAGCCATTTGGTTCCACGCCGGTAGTCCTGCCCCCCCCCCCCCTCTGCTCTCCTCCTCTCCGAGCCCTATTGTAACATCTCTGCGCTATCTTGGCGTGATCCTTGATTCATCATTGTCCTTGAAAGCCCACATCTCCTCTGTCGTCCAACGCTGCTTTTCCACCCTAAGACAGCTTCGTTCTGTTCACCCCTTCCTTTCTTTCTCATCTATGACCACCCTTCTCCTTTCCCTTGTCGTCACCCGCCTCGATTACTGTAAATGTTTTCCTGACCGGTCTCTCCCAATCCCAGTTACAACGCCTACAGAGAGTCCATAACACTGCCGCCCGTATCCTTACTTGCTCTTCCCGCTAAGACCACATTACCCCTTCCTCATAAGTCTGCACTGGCTTCCAATCCCTTTTCGCATACAATATAAATTTCTTATCTTCGTTCACAAATCTATTCACATTGGTACTCCCCTCTATCTTGCTGATCTGGTCCACCTCCACACTTCCCACCGCTCTCTCCACACTATCCATGCAAATCGTATGATCCTGCCTTCCCCTTCCCAAGCTCACCTTGAAACCACACGCTCATCTGCCTTTTACTTCCTTGGCCCCCATCTCTGGAACTCACTTCCCCCGGACCTCCGCCTGGAGCCTTCTCTCAAAACCTTTAAAGCTCACTTAAAAACACACCTTTTTTGCCTAGCCTTGGACCTTCCCCCACCCTCCTCCCCTCTTTCTCCACCCCTCCGGTGACATTCCTCAACCTAACTCCTGCTCTTCCTCTACAGCCTCTAACCTTTTCTTGCCTGTCCTATAGTACAATTAGCGTTCCTTTCTTTTCCTAAGCAGCTTTTTATGTATTTTGTAAAACGCTCAGACGCTGTTGCATTGAGCGGTATATTAAACACATCAATAAAGATAAAGACATCATAGAAGAGATCCCAGACTTCCATGCTAATTCTCTCTGATCCTGGAATAAGCAGAATCAGGGTTACAAGAAATAAATCAGCTGCTCCTGCTTTTTCTTTCCTAATCTACAATTTACAATACTTCTTACAAAAGAAAGACAGAGTGTAAAGTTTAGATTTTATAGTTAAAAAGAATAAAGTATGATAGCCGTCTTACCTTACTATCCATTCAGCAGTGCCAGTAAACAGTGTAGGTGTAATGATGTTGGTTAGTGAAGCCACCGATGCAGCACAATATGCACTCCTAAAAATCACACATGCCACACAAAAAGGTGTAAAACATTCATGAAATAAACAGTTCACTTATTTTCCATCTGTACCACAGTTTCTGAAGTTATAAACTATATTGTAGTAATGAGCATCAAAAACAAGCTAGGAAGTGTGGCCTATATTAGCAAGGCATTCTGTTTTTGTTCTTGCTATTAAGCGTGGTTACTCACCTGTGATCTCCGGGAACAGCAGGAATTGAGTCTTCACATATGGGTATCGTCGGTATCGACGGAGCCTGCGCAGGAACGCTCCCCAGTGTCCAATAGGAAAGCTTTTGGGAGCATCCCACTGCACCTGCGTCACTGCCTTCCTGCCTTTCCAACTCTCTCTCTTCAGCTGAGTTTATAGCTGAGGCAAAGGAGAGAAGGAGAGAAAAAGAGAGAGAAATACAACTCCTAGGGGAGGTGGGTGGGTTGTGAAGACTAAATTCCTGCTGTTCCCGGAGATCACCTGTTACAGGTGAGTAACCACGCTATCTCCATGAACAAGCAGGAATGTAGTCTTCACATATGGGGACTCCCCAGCTGAAAGATGCCAGGGAGATGACCCCAGAGGCTGCAAAACCCAGGCTGAGATGGGTCATGCTTCCTCCCATGGATGTCTGGCATCGAACCCCAGGACAGTGGGTAGGAGTTGTTCTAAGTCTGAAAGAGATGCTGGAGAACAGCCTGGCCAAACGAGGCATCCCGACGGGAGTCCTTGTATAAGCAGTAGTGGGCTGCAAAGGTGTGTACCAAAGCCCAAGTGGCTGCTCTACAGATTGTCGTTAATGGACACTGAGCGAAGGTTAGCCATAGAGACTGCCATTGCTCTCACATTATGAGCTGCGACATGACCTTCGAGAGAAAGTCCCTTACTCTCATAGGCAAAGGATATGCAATCTGCAATCCACTGAGATAAAGTCCACTTGGAAGCTGGTAATCCAAGATGACTGGAGTCAAAGGCAACAAAAAGCTGGGAAGCCTTTCTATGTTGCTTAGTCCTCTGAAGGTAAAAAGCTAAGGCTCTTTTACAGTCCAGAGTATGAAGATTCCTTTCTGCATTGGAGGCGTGAGGCCTAGGGAAGAATACAGGAAGGTAAACCGATTGGTTTAAATGAAAAGGCGAAAACACCTTTGGCATAAAGTGAGGGTGAGTCCTAAGAACTACTTTATCATGGTGGAACCTGGTATAGGGAAGATCAGCCACTAAAGCTTGTAGCTCACTGATGCGTCTTGCAGAAGTGAGAGCAATTAGAAAGATTACTTTCCAAGAAAGAAACTTCAAAGATGTAGTGGCTAAGGGTTCGAAGGGTGGTTTCATGAGTTACCCAAGGACAAGATTCAAATCCCATGCCATGGGTGGTGGCTTAATGGGAGGTTTTGTTAAGAGTAGACCTCTCATAAACCTCGCTACAAGTGGTTGAGAGGAAACAGGTTGTCCATCGAAGGGCTTGTGGAAAGCCGCAATGGCACTAAAGTGGACTCTTACTGAATTGGTCTTAAGACCAGAGGATGATAAATGGAGGAGATACTCCAGTAACGCCTCTACTAGAACTGAAAAGGGATTATGTTCCTTTTTTGAACCTTTTCCACTTAAAGGCATAGGCCCTCCTTGTGGAAGGTTTTCTTGAAGCCAGAAGGATATCTTTAACCTGTTGAGAAAGGACGATATCTTCGAATTCTAGGCTCTCAGTAGCCACGCCCTGAGGTGTAGGGACTGAGGGTTCGGGTGCAATAGCGTCCTGTTCTCCTGAGAAAGTAGATCTGGAGCACATCCCAACTCCAGAGGCTTGGCTTGAGAGAGACGTAGAAGCAGTGGATACCACGTCTGTCGAGGCCAGCGTAGGGCTATGAGGATCATATGGCCCCTGTCTCTCTGAAGCTTGAATAGAGTTTTGGGAATTAGGGGAATGGGTGGATAGGCATAGAGGAATTCCTGACCCCAGTGGAGGTGAAAGACATCCCTTGCCTGACGGTTTTGAGTCAGGATTCTGGAACAGAACCGGGGAAATTTGGCATTCTGAGGACTTGCAAAGAGGTCTATATCTGGGGTTCCCCAGATCCGAAAGAATCGAGCAATTTGCTCTGGATGAAGAGACCACTCATGAGGCAGCAGAACCTGACTGAGTTTGTCTGCTAAGAGATTTTGTGTACCTGGAAGATACACCACTAGTAGGTGGATTTGAAGATCTCTGGCAAAGACCCAGAGGCATAGCGCTTTGTTGCACAGTGCCTGAGAACCTTTCCCACCTTTCTTGTTCACATAGAGCATAGCTACCTGGTTGTCGGTCTGGACAAGAACTGTCTTGTAGCTCAGGCGGTCCTGAAATACTCGAAGGGCATAATGATGGCCCTGAGTTCCAGGATGTTTATGTGAAGACAAGCCTCCTGCTCGGTCCAGAGGCCCCGAGTAGAAAGATTGTCCAAGTGAGCTCCCCAACCCAACTTGGACGTATCTGTCATCAGGGTGGCTTGGTGTATTGGCTGCTGAAAGGGAGATTCTACGAGAAGGTTTTGGAGAAATTAGACCTTACCTGCTAATTGTCTTTCCTTGAGTTCTCTCCGGGCCAGTCCAGGTACAGTTGGGTAGTCAATCCCTTCTAGCAGCTGAGGACTGAATGCTGAAATTTTGCTAGCAGATACAATAGCTCCCTCTGGTGTTAGCAAGTCAGTGAACTACTGTCAAAGCAGCGGACGAACCTAACTAACTCGCCCACAGAACACACAACAAAAACTTAAACTGCAAAACTGAGACAAAAACAACTGGCAACCATGCTGAACGTTGCCCATGAATACGCCCCTCAGCCAAACTGAAGGAGAGGCGCCCCAAAAATGTCTAAGGAAATAGAATCCCCCCCCAGAAGCCAGGACTCTGCAATATCCTCTGCGAACATTCGACAGACATCGGAGTGTGCGGACGCCCGTGAAAATTTCCCTGAAAGGACGAACGCACCTAAGGACCAGCTTCGACGAAATATGCTCGCAGTACACTGAGGTGGGACCTGGACTGGCCCGGAGAGAACTCAAGGAAAGACAATTAGCAGGTAAGGTCTAATTTCTCCTTCCTCTTCGTCTCTCCGGGCCAGTCCAGGTACAGTTGGGCAGTACCAAAGCAGTACCTAAACTGCGGAGGGTCCTGCGAGCCCCGCTACAATAGCCGAGGCCCCCACATTGGCATCTGCACGAGCCTGCACATCCAAACGGTAATGCTGTGTGAAAGTATGCAGCGACGACCAAGTCGCCGCACGACAGATATCCGCTGGAGGAATCAAACTCATCTCGGCCCAAGATGCCACCTGCGCTCTAGTAGAATGCGCCCTGAGCTCGCACGGCGGCGTACCGCCTTTCGCCTCATACGCTCTAGCTATCGCTTGTTTCACTCATCGAGCGATAGAAACCTTGGAAGCCGCGAGCCCCTTGCGAGGACCGCCAAACAGCACAAACAACCGATCTGACCTGCGAAAAGACTTCGTATGTCGAAGATACCTCCGAAGAACGCGCCCCAAATCTAGTTTCCGAAGCGCTCGGTCAAACTTATCGCTACCGCCAGACGGAAAGGTAGGATGCGCCACAGTCTGATTCATATGGAAACTTGTCACCACTTTCGGCAAATATGAGGGAACGGTCCGCAGAATGACCTTCTCCTTCGTAAACTGAAGATACGGTTCTCGATAGGATAGTGCTTGTAAATCCGAAATCCTCCTAGCCGAGCATAGGGCCACCAGAAAAGCCGTTTTCCAAGACAACTCCCGAATACTGCCGGGTAGCTCAGACTCAAAAGGAGAACTGGTCAATGCTTCGAGCACCAAGTTTAAATCCCATGGAAGTACCACTAGACGACGAGGCGGACGAATATTCTTAGCCGCCCGTAGGAATCACTGCACATCCGGATGCGACGCGAGAGGACAGTCGTGCACACGACCCCGAAAACATGCCAAGGCTGCTAGGTGTACTTTGAGAGTATTGAGAGCCAACCCTTTCTCCAAACCACCTTGAAGAAACGCTGGGATATCCGGTAAGCCTGCGACACGAGGAGAGACCCCCCTGTGCGCAGACCAAGCTTCAAAAATGCGCCACACCCTTATGTACGCCAAGGAAGTGGAACGTCTCCTGGACTGCAACATCATAGCGATTACCGACCCCGAGTATCCTCTACGCCGTAATCGCACCCGCTCAAGAGCCAAGCCGTAAGCAAGAAGCGATCCACCTGAGGCATCAGAATTGGTCCCCGACTCAAGAGATTGATTTAAGAGGGCAACCTCCAAGGAGGAGCCATGAGCAACCTCACCAGATCCGCATACCAAGGACGCCTGTGCCAATCTGGAGCTATGAGAATCACCTGGCCCCTGTAACCTGAAATTCGCCGAATGACTCTCCCTATCAACGGCCAAGGAGGAAACACGTACAGAAGCTGCCCTTCCGGCCAGGGCTGAACCAAACCGTCCAGGCCCTCCGACATGTGCTCTCTGCGCCTGCTGTAAAACCGAAACGCCTTGGAATTGGACATTGTCGCCATGAGATCCATAACTGGTTGTCCCCAACGCCGTGTTATCTCGTGGAAGATCGCTGAGTTCAACTCCCACTCTCCGGGATCGAGACGATGGCGACTGAGGAAATCGGCCTGAACATTGTCCTTGCCCGCTACATGAGCCGCCGAAAGAGCCGAAAGATGCAACTCTGCCCACTGAAGGAGGACTCGGCTCTCCTGAAGCAGCGGAGCACTGCCCATTCCGCCCTGCTTGTTGATGTAGGCTACCGCTACCAAATTGTCGGAAAACACTCAAACTGCCTGCCCAGAGAGCAGGTCGGAGAAATGTAGGAGAGCCAAACGAACCGCTCTCAGCTCCAACCGATTGATAGACCAGCTGCTTTCTTCCATCGACCAAGTCCCCTGCGTTACTTGGGAGAGACAATGAGCTCCCCGACTGGAAAGACTGGCATCCGTCGTGACTAAAATCCAATCCGGTTCCCGCAGAGGCACTCCTGCATGCGGATGACCCGGAAGCTGCCACCAACGAAGACTGACCCGGACTTCCTCCGGACAGGGCAGCTTCTGAGAGAGAGGATGAAGTTGCGGAGACCATCTGGAGAGCAAGGCTTGCTGCAGAGGTCGCATGTGCGCCCTGGCCCAAGGCACCAGATCCAACGCCGCGGCCATGGACCCCAACAATTGGAGATATCGCCACGCTGTTGGGGCCGGCAGCTGAAGAAAGGCGGCCACTTGAATTCTCAACTTGTGTCCCCAGTCCAGCGGAAGCGACACTAGATCCACGCTTGTGTCGAATACGGCCCCTAGGTAAGACAAACGTTGCACTGGACGAAGCTGACTCTTCGCCTGGTTGATGACCCACCCGAGGCGCTGCAGGCACTGCACCACTCGAGTTGTCGCCGTGGCTGACTCTTCCCGAGAACTGGCACGGATTAGCCAATCGTCCAGGTAGGGATGAACCTGAACACCTTCCCTGCAAAGAGCTGCCGCTACCACTACCATAACCTTGGTGAAGGTGTGCGGAGCCGTCACCAGACCAAACGGTAATGCCCGAAACTGAAAATGTCCCATGGGGACTGCGAACCACAGAAAACGTTGATGCTCGGGGCGAATCGGAATGTGCAGGTAAGCCTCTGTAAGGTCTATGGAAGAGAGCCACTCTCCCAGCCTCACTGCTCGAATAACTGACCGCAGGGTTTCCATCCGAAAATGAGGCACCCTTAAGCACCGGTTTACGTGCTTGAGATCCAGAATCGGACGAAAGGAGCCTTCCTTCTTGGGCACCACATAGTAAATCGAGTATCGACCGGTGCCGCACTGGTCTAGCGGTACCGGAGCCACAGCCCGGAGATCTAATAAGCGTTGAAGGGTATCCGCGACTGCTTGGCGCTTTGCCCGAGTACTGCAGGGAGAAAACACAAAGGCCTCTGACAACAGAGCCGCAAACTCCAGAGCATAGCCTTCGCGGATGATCTCTAATACCCAGAGATCGGAGGTGATGGTGGTCCAGACGGAGAGGAACTCCTGCAAATGCCCCCCTAGCGGAAACTCCACCTGGACCAACCTCCCTTCATAAGGGTTTCTTAGAGGGGTTTTGTTGGGAGCTGAAGAAACCTCTGCTAAATCCTCTGGCCCCTCGAAAGGACTGGCCTCTGGAGGGAAAGCGACCCCTCTGGTACGGCACATATAGAGAACCACGAAATCTACGCATCTCTCTACTGTGCCCTCTCTGTAGAAGACTCGTCTTAGCCCCTGGAAGACGACCTCCTTTGGAGTCGCCTAAATCTTTCACAATTTTTTCCAGTGCCTCTCCAAAAAGTAATTTGCCCTTATAAGGCAGCTTACTAAGGCGCGATTTAGAGGACGTATCCGCCGCCCAATTCCGCAACCAAAGAAACCTGCGCGCCGCAATGACCGAGGCCATAGACTTTGCCGAAATCTGGATCAAATCATAAAAAGCGTCCGCCGGGTACGCCGCGGCCGATTCAAGCTTAGCGCCCTCTGGCGCCGCCTCCTCCTGTTTCACGGAGGCCGGATCCCCCTGAATCCAGTGAATAGCCGCTTTGGACACAAAGGCTCCGCAAACAGACGCTTGCAAGGCGAGAGCATTAGCATCAAAGGCCTGTTTCAAAAACGCCTCTAACTGCCGATCTTGAATATCCTTCAGGGCTGCACTGCCCTCAACCGGAATTGTGGTCTTTTTAGTAACTGCTGAAACCAGCGCATCGACCTTAGGCATGCACAACAACTCTCTCTCGTCGTGAGGAACCGGGTAAATGCGCGCAATCGAACGGACCCCCCGTAAACTTGCCTCCGGGCATTCCCACTCAGACTCTATCATCTGTTTAATTACTCTGTGCATAGGGAAGCAGCGCTGTTCTTGCTTAAAGCCTTGCAATAGGGGATCCTCTAGAGGCTCCTGTTGTAAGGAGGGAGGCACGATATTTAATGCCGTGAGGGATTGAACAATCAGTGCTTCCAGCTCCTCCTTACGGAACACCTGGAATACACTGGGGTCCTCTCCTGGCCCCAGTTCCCCTTCTTCCAACTCCTGAGGCCAAGAGTCTAGACCTATCTCAGAGGAGATTTCCCCCTCCTCGGGCACCAAGCTTTCAGAGGATAAAGGGTCAAGCTCCTGAAAAGAGACACCTGTACCCGGTAGATGGGAAGAGGGCCCCTCACCGGGATCTGGGAGTTTGGTGGCCTTTGCCATAGAAGGACCCTGGAGCTCCGGAGCAGAAGTTTCCCCCGGGAGAGACAACCTCAGCAAATAGGCTTTATGCAAAGCCAAAATAAAATCTGGAGAAAATATGGAAGGCAACACTCCCTGAACCTCAGACGACAAGACCTTGCTTTTGTCCCCTCCTGTAGGTTCCTTATGCGTTTTTGATCTCCTCTTCCCTGAGGGCTGCAAAAGCGCGGGAACCGCCACGGTGTCTGGAGACAGCGTGGCCGTCGGAGGCCCCGACAGCTTTTTTCCATGCGGTTTGTCCCCCAACTGTTCCCCGGTGCCTGAACTCTCCATCCGGGCGCAAAAACAACCCAAAAGCCAACGGACCGCAACTACCCTGCAGAGCGCTAAAAGCCCGTTGAAGCTGGCCGTTAAGAAAAAAAGTACCGCGGACAGAAAATGGCCGCCGGCAGTTCCCGCCGGTGGTAAAAGGCACCCCGTCAGAGAGAAAAAAAGAAAACGAGTCCGTTCAGACCCAGCTTACCTCCGTTACAGGCAGAAACACCGTCTCTAGTCCCCGCAGCTAGCGAGGGAACGAGACCCAAGGCACCGTCGCGGGCAGAGGATACTGGGGCTCCCAGCTCCTGACAAACCCTGTTGAAACTCAGCGGATCCTGTGAGAGCAGGCTCTGCCCTCTGATGGAAAGCAAAATAACAAAACCCAATGAACCCAAAAAGGATCGCTGAAAATTAATGTGGAGCACTGTATTGCTCTCCTTGAAAGAAAGAAAGGAACAGTTTGCTATGCGTCCCTGCTAGGGCCAGTGAGCAAGGTTCCTCTCAGCAAAACTGAATACACAAATTGCCTCTTGTTTTTGCCCGTTGTAGCCGGTGCCTGTAATCTTAAAAATAAAGTCAGAACTCCGAAAATAAAAACCAAAAACTACCCCCTGTCTGACCACGTTCGTCTCTCCTGGGAGCCCGCCAGAGATACGTCCACTCTAGCTGCTGAGGACTGAAGAATGACTTGCTAACAACAGAGGGAGCTATTGTATCTGCTAGCAAAATTTCAGCATTCAGTCCTCAGCTGCTAGAAGGGATTGACTACCCAACTGTACCTGGACTGGCCCGGAGAGACGAAGAGGAATCAGCGATTGTCACCACTGTAGGGACAAAATGAGGCGTGTAGAATTTTTGATTTTGTCCCCCAGGCGACCCGACGCCTGTGTCCACTGAGAGATTAGGGTCCACTGGGCTGCTCATGTGCAGGCGAGCATAGGGAACCACATGAACAGTGGATGCCATATGCCCCAGTAGTTGAAGCATCTCTTGAGCAGTTAGAAAGGTTTTCATAGCTGCTTTTGAGGTCAGCTGGCATATTCGAAGACAACGTGGTTGTGGCAGGAAAGCCTTTGACTGCCTTGTGTCTAGAAGAGCCCTAATGAACTCTAGGGACTGAGAAGGGGTGAGATGAGATTTTGGGAGGTTTATGACCAGTCCCAGATACTGCAGGATTTGCATTGTACAGGAGAGTGCAGAGCTGGCTTCTGGAGCTGTTGATGCTCGGATGAGCCAGTTGTCTAAGTAGGGGAAGACGAATATCCCCAGAGATCTCAGCATTGCTACTACTACTGCCATGCATTTTGTGAAAACTCTTGAGGTGGAAGCCAGTCCAAAGGGTAGAACCCTGTACATATTGGTAATGTCTTCCTTGACAGAGGAATCAAAGAAACCTCCTGTGATCTGTATGGATGAGAATATGTGTGTATGCATCCCTTAGATCTAGAGAACATAGCCAATCTTGACTGTGAATGTAAAGAAGAAATGTTCCGAGAGAGATCTTGAATTTTTCTCAGAACAGATACTTGTTCAATTCTCTGAGGTCCAGTACATAAGAACATAAGATATGCCAAACTGGGTCAGACCAAGGTCCATCAAGCCCAGTATCCTGTTTCCAACAGTGGCCAATCTAGGTCATACATACCTAGCTGTTTCCCCAAAAGACACAGGTTCCACAATGCTTGTACTGGGTCCAGCACTGATATCCTGGGTCCCTTCTTAATAATGGTTTATGGACCTTTCCTCCAGGAACTTATTCAAACCTTTTTTAAACCCAGCTATACTAACAGCCTTTACTACATCCTCCGGTAACAAATTCCAGAGTTTGATTACACGTTGAGTGAAAAAATATTTTCTTTTATTAGTCTTAAATAGTTTACCCTGTAGCTTCATTGCATGTCCCCTAGTCTTTCTATATTCTGATAACGTAAACAATCGATCTACGTTTACCCGTTTCAGTCCATTCATTAATTTATAGACTTCTATCATATTCATTTACTTATTTATACCACGCTCTTTAGAATCAGTGCGGTTTACATGTATACTAACAGGTACTTTTTATTCCCTTGTCCCCGAAGGGCTCACAATCTAAGTGTACCTGAGGCAATGGAGGGTTAAGTGGCTTGCCCAAGGCCACAAGGAGTGGCCATGGGACTAGAGACCCCAGTCCCTCAGGCATGAAGTTGCTTGTCCCCATGTGGGAATTGAACCCCAGGCCTTCTGCCCTGAGGTAACCTGTCCCAACCAGTGAGCCACTCCTCCCTGTTTCTCCTCCCACATATCTCCCCTCAGACGTCTCTTTTCCAGGTTAAAGTGCCCTAACCTTTTTAGCCTGTCTTCATAGGCGTATCCTTCCATCCCCTTTAACATTTTGGTGGCTCTTCTCTGAACCTTTTCTAATAACGCTATATCCTTTTTAAGATACGGTGAACAGAATTGCACACAATATTCAAAGTGCGGTCTCACCATGGAACGATATAGAGGCATTATAATATCTTTTGTTTTATTTTCCATTCTTTTCCTTATGATATATAGCATTCTATTTGCTCTCTTGGCCGCCACTGCACACTGGGCCGAGGGTTAACATGTTATCCACAATGACGCCTAAATCTTTTTCCTGGGTGGTGGTTCCTAATGTGGAACCTTGCATCGTGTAACCATAGTTTGGGTTGTTCTTCCCTAAGTGCATAACTTTGCACTTGTCCACATTAAATTTCATCTGCCATTTTGATGCCCAGTCTTCCAATTTATCAAGATCCTCTTGCAATTTTCCACAATCCTCTTGGGTTTCAACAACTTTAAATACTTGTGTCATCTGCAAATTTGATAACCTCACTCGTTATTCCCTTTTCCAGGTCATTTATGAATATGTCAAAAAGCAGCGGACCCAGCACAGATCCCTGGGATACACCATTATTCACCTTTCTCCATTGGGAAAATTGGCCATTTAGCCCTACCCTCTGCTTTCTACCTTTTAACCAGTTCCTGATCCACAGTAGTACACTGCCTCCTATCCCATGACTATTTAGTTTTGCCAAAAGTCTCTGATGAGGGACCTTGTCAAAGGCTTTCTGAAAGTCCAGGTACACTATATATCAACAGACTCACCTTTGCCCACCTGTTTATTCACACCTTCAAAAAACCATAACAGATTAGTAAGACAAGATCTTCCTTGTCTAAAGCCATGTTGGCTGTCTCCCATTAGGCCATGACTATCTGGGTATGGGTCGGTATCTTCCTGTCTTCTTTGGAATGAGGAAGTAGGGGGAGTAGAAACCCATGCCCTGTTGGGATATGGGTACCTCTTCTATTGCCCCTTGAGCAAGTACTGAGGTGACCTCTGGACACAAGAGAGTGGTGAAAGGGCCCTGAGAATTGAACTGTCTTGTGATGGTGGGAGGGGGCATACTATGAAAATGGAGTTTGTACCCCTCTGTTACAATAGAGAGAGCCCAGTGCTCTGATGTTATCTGTTGCTATCTTTCGGCAAAATGACAGAGTCTGCCTGGGATGGTGAGAGGCTCTGGACTTTTCAGGGGCAGGATGACTTTCTCTAGGAAGGAGTCAAAGCCCCTGAGGAGGCTGTGTCTGCTGAGCTGGTTGAGCTCTGGGAACGTGGGCCTTCCTTTGCTGTCTGGGTTGCTGCTGCCCCTTTTGGGGAGCATGAATTGGGCAGTGGACAGCCTGGGTGTAAGATGGATAGAATTTCTCTTTCTTGCTGAAAAAGGGTTTCTTAACTGTCTTTTTCTTAGCTGGGTTGGCTGTGGTCCTTGATAATCTGTTCTAGGTGGTGTTTTCAGACTCAAGCCGATTAGCTTTGTCCTGCCAATGCAAGGACTGTTCCCCAGCTTGTCTTGCACCCATTGTTCTAAATCAGATTCTTGTAACCAGGCAATGCGACGTGCACCAATGGAGACAGCAGAGGTTCTGCTAATGCATTCAAAACAATCAAAGGTAGCACGGTTCATGAACTTTGAAACATTTTGGGCATGTTTGACCAAAGTGAGAAAGTCAGCCCTCTTGTCATCGGGAAGAAGTGGAGTCATAAGTTCCAAATCTCTTGTGACTTCCCGAAGAAACATACCCATATACAGTATGTAAGAGCTTATTCTAGCTGATAGCATCGAAGACTGAAAGCATCGACGACCAAAAGCATCGAGTGTTCTAGATTCACGACCTGGAGGGTTGGATGAATGCATCTTAGCACTCTTGATCCTACGCAATGCCGATTCCACTACCATGGAATGGTGTGGTAATTGTGTTTTTTGGAAACCAGGACATTGCGGTACTCAATACATTGTATCGAGTCTCCGAGAACATGGAGACATCGTTAAAGGTGTTTCCCACATTCTAAGCATGAGATCATGCAGGATTCGGTGAATGGGAAGGGTAGCACCTTCTTTAGGAGCTGCCAGATATCAAGGAATTTCCAACTCTTCAGCTCTCGGTTCCTTCTCAGGGGTCACGGTGATCGAGAGTCCTCTTGCTACATCCCGTATGAAGTCCTGAAAGGACATGTCCTCCGGGGGAGACATCCAACGTTGAGGCAAAGGAGAGGGATCCTCCGGAAGAACTACCCCAGTACCGACAGAGTCATCGGAATCCTCGGAATCGGAGGATTCTAAGTATTGTCGGGCCGGATGTTCTCTCTTATTGCTTGTCAACGGTATCGATCGAAGTCGGCATCGGACTGCCTCGATACCAGACCCTCGATGCCGGAGATCGATTCCAGGGCCGGCATGGGAGGAAGCATGTAGAGAGGCGCATTGGTCGATGCAGGTATGTTCGGTACCGATACCGGTACTGACAACAGCGTTGATAGCAGCGAATTTAGTGGTACCGAGGCTGAAGCCGCAAGGCTGCGCTCGATGGCCAGGATCCACTGATCCACGGCACCTGCCGATGCCTAGATGTCGGTACTGGCAGAGCAGGCCACGACACCAGAACACGGCACCAAGAGTTCTCTGGAGGTGCAAGCTTTGGGAACATCCTGGAACCCCATTAATGTTTTGGAGGCCGGGACCTCCCGCCGGGGTTGTTTGGCCGATGTGTTTTCATCGAGGGCAACACTAGTAGCATCTCATGCTTAGGAGGAGATCTACCCTTTGAGGACCGGCCGGTATTGGAAGACCTGGGTTTGGTTACCTGAGATCCATGGGAGGAAGATGAAGTTCTGGACGACGTCGATGCAACAGACATTGCATCTGAGGCAAAGAGGGTGCCGAGTTTTGCAGCGCTGTTCAGTAGGCCTCTCTTGGTCATCTTTCTACAGAGGAGACACTCCGATGGTAAATGGTCAGGACCTAAACATTTAAGACACCAGTCATGGGTGTCAGTAGCAGAAATGGTACCGCTACACTTTGAACATTTTTTTGAAACCACTAGATGGTTTCTCCATTTTGGAAGAAAAGAGGGCCTAGTACCCAAAAGGGCGCCTAGCACCAAGAGGGGACAGACCCTCCAAAAAGAAGCTTCTTTTTTTTTTTTTTAAAGGAAAGAAAAGTAAAAAATAAAGAAAAGACCGGTGGTATCAGTATAGGCATCGACGGTGAAGGCAGACGTGACCACAAAAAGATTTTCTGCGGTGACAGGGTTTGCTGTCTGTCGGTTCCGTGGAAAACGAAAAACTGAAGAGGTAGAGTTGGAAAGGCGGGAAGGCAGCAACGCAGGCGCAGTGGGATGCTCCAAAAAGCTTTCCTATTGGATGCTGGGAGGCATTCCCGCGCAGGCTTCGTCGGTACTGACGATACCCATATGTGAAGACTACATTCCTGCTTGTTACTGTTGATACAGTATTTACTTTAACAAAAAAACAAATGACATGAGATATCTCTTCATGGCTATTGAATCCTATTACATAAATTTATAGACTTCAACAAAGACTAAAACCCTGATTCCATAAGGCAGATATTAGGGCAGCATGTCCCGCTGGGACGTGCTACCCTGCTATCTGCCTTGCCGGTATTCTGCCTCCGACCCTGCTGCACGCACAGAGCTGCTGTGCATGCTGCGGGGGTCAGAGGCATGATGGGGTGAAGAGAGGGCAGAACTGACCTCTGGACATATAGGGCTGATTCTATTGATGGCCCTGTATGTCCGGGGATTGTCAGGGGGACGCCCTGCTTATTTCACCTCTGAGTAAACCATAGAAAGGATAAGGCCTGAAGTTTTGAAATTCTTCTGACAGAAAAATCTGTCACTAAAAACACCACCTTCAAAGTGAAATCCTTTAAAATCAGTCTCTTGAGAGGTTCAAAGGGCTCCATCCCTAAGGAACTGAACTAAATTCAGATATCATGATGGACACAGTGGAAGTAATGGTTGCACAAATGAAGTCACCCCCTTGAGGAATCATACAATATTAGAGAGCAATCTTAGGAAAGTATCTTCCATTTTACTATGGTCGCAGGCCAAGGTTACCACCTGTTCCTTTAGAGAGGATAAAGCTAATTCCACAGTGGAAGTAATGGTTGCCACAAATGAGTCACCCCCTTGCAATGTTGGAAAAGACTAACAGACTTGCTTCAAACAGAAGGAAAGTATTACAAGCTTTCTATATGGCTTTAGTCTCCAGACAATTGATAGATCACATGGACTCAGTCACTGACCACCTCATCCAGACAATAAGCTCCCCAACTAGTCACCACCACCAGCCATTCTGGAGCTTCTAAATTGGACTCCCTTCTACAAGTTTTGCGATTCAGCCACCAGGGGAGACTGAACCTGAACTCTGATGTCCAAGGAAGATGACTCTCAAACTCTAATGCTGCACTGATCAGAACTACAACAGTGCCACTTGGAATGAACACATATGGGTGCACATCCATAGCACAAAGTTGAGAGTTGCCACCATGGAACCTAGGACTAGCATATAGTCCCAGGCCCTCTATGCCCTGGTTCTCGCCAAAACTCTAATCTGGGATTATCATCCTCTGTTCGGGAAGAAACACTTTCCCCTTGCGAGTATCGATGCCGGTAGCCTGTCTGACCCTGTTCGAAACCAAACCTAAACCAAACAGATTCCTGCTGCAAGACTGCTGATGCTACAGATTCAATTCCTGCTGAGGACACTGTGTAGGGATATTGATGACCATAGTTTTCTATTTTGCTTAATTCAGACAACAGATTTTTCCCTAAATCAGCTGTTTCTGCACCCTATATCTCACCATGGACCCTACTGTGCAAATGATCACCTCAGAAACGGCATGCTGATTTGCCTAGCCCAAGGCAGGGGAATGGACTAAGATAACTTTACAGAAGCAATAAGAATATTGGCCTGAGAAAGCTAGTAACTTCTTTTTGGTTCTTTTTTGCTTTGGTTTTTGTTTTCCCATCAGGATGTTTGCCTGTTAATTCTCTTGCAACCTAACGGACTGAAATTGCCAACCTGTTACTAGTATAGCATAGTTACTCACCTGCAGCAGGTATTCTCTGTGGACAGCAGGAATAAGTCCTCCTCACGTATGGGTGATGACGTCATTGACAGAGCTCAAACAGAGCGTTCCCCAGCTTCCACTGGAAGCTTTTGGAAGCTGCACTGCATGTCTGCCTTTCTGCCTGCCATGATGCTATCTTCTCCAGTCAAATTTCAAAGCAGCAGCAAAGAAATAACTCCCAGGGGAGGAGGGAGGATTGTAAGGACTTATTCCTGCCATCCATGGAGAACACCTGCTACAAGTGAGTAGCTATGTGCTCTCCATGGACAAGTAGGAAGTAAGCTCTCATGTATGGGACTCCCAAGCTACAGGCTACTGGAAAACTGAGGTGGCCAAGTACAACAGGGGCAACAAAAACTGGAGAACAGGAACAGCAGCAAGGTAGCCCCTCTAGAACTCCACAGATTCAGTTTGCTCAAGGTATAGCGGCACAGAGGTCAGTCAACATTTGCAGGTAGTCTGGATGAACAGAAAGACTGGTGGGCAGGATTTGGACCTAGGACCCAAAAAGGTGCTCGGGTATGGCCTAGCCAGTTGTTGTCCCTTTGGGTATCCCCATCCAGACAGTAATGGGCTATGAAGGTGTGGACTGAAGACCATGTCGCAGCGTTGCAGATTTCCTCCGCGGATGCTGAGTGCAGGTTAGCGATGGAGGCAGCCATGGCTTAAACGTTATAGAAACATAGAAACATAACTGCAGAAGACGAACAAATGGCTTATCTAGTCTGCCCTTCCATATCAACTACAATAGTCCCCTTTTTACCTTTAGAGATTCTCTGGTGTTTATCGCATGCTTTTTTGAATTCAGATACTGTCCTCTTGTCCACCACCTCAACTGGGACACTATTCCATGCATCTACCACTCTTTCCATAAAGAAATATTTCTGCATATTACTCCTGAGTATATCCCCTTTCACTCTCATCCTATATCCCCTCATAGCAGAGCTTGTCTTCAATTGAAAGAGACTGTCCTGTGCACTTATGCCACGGAGGACATAACGTCCATATCCCGCCTTTCCTCTAAAGTATACATATTAAGATCTTTAAATCTGTCCTCATATGCTAAATAACAAAGACCACTAACCATTTTAGTAGCCACCCTCTGCATTGACTTCAACCTTCTTATACCCTTTTGAAGGTGCGTTCTCCAGAATTGCACACAATATGCCAAATGAGGTCACACCAGAGACTTATACAGAGGCACTATTATCTCCTTTTTTCTGCTGGCCATTCCTCTCCCTATACACCCAAATATTCTTCTGGCTTTCACAGTCACCTCTTCTACCTGTTTAGCTACCTTAAAATCATCAGAAACAATTACACTCAGGTTCCGCTCTTCTTTTGTGGACAGACGTACTGCACCCCCTACACCGTACCACTCCTCTGGATTTTTGAGCCCAAATGCATGACCCTGCATTTATTAGCATTAAATTTCAGCTGCAAAATTCTAGACCATTCTTCAAGCTTAGCTAGATCCCTCTTCATGTTATCTACTCCTTCCTGGGTGTCTACTCTATTGCAGGATTTTGGTATCATCCGCAAACAAGCAAACCTTACCAGACTGCCCTTCCGCAATACCACTAATAAAGATGTTAAAAAGAATGAGCCATAACATGATTCTCCAGGTTCAGACTGGCGCTGGAATACGCCAAGGCAATGCAGTCTGCCAGCTACAAGGACAGGGTGAGTTTAGAGACAGCTGTCCACAGTCCATTAGGATCAAAAGAGATGAACAGCTGGGTGAACCACTGATGGGCCTTGGTACGTTTGATGTATAACGACAAGGCAGGCTTGCAGTCCAGCGTGTGCAATGCTGCCTCTCCTTGGTTGCCATGTGGTCTTGGGAAGAAAGTTGGCAAGAAAGTTTTCTGGTTGAGATGAACTCTGAGACCACCTTTGGCAGAAAGTGCAGGTGCATCCGTAAAACCACCTAATTGTGGTGGAATCTAGTGTAAAGTGAATGCGACACTAGAGCCTGGAGTTCACCGACATGGCGGGCTGAAATGACCGTCACCAAAAACAGTATCTTCCAGGTCAAGTACTTGAGAGGGCAAGCATCGAGTGGCTCAAAGGGAGCTCCTGCATGAGCTGTGTAAGGACAATGTTGAGATCCCAAGCCACCGCAGGGGGATTGATGGGAGACTTCAATAGAAGCAACCCCCACATGAAGCAAGTCAAAGGGTGAGATGAGACGAGTCTGCCCCCTGAGCCGTGATGGTAGGTGCCGATCGCGCTGAGGTGGACTCAAATGGAATTGAATTTCAGGCCCAATTCCAAGAGGTGCAGGAGGTATTTCAGCAACCGATCCACTACACAGGAGAAGGGGTCCAGCACCAAGCAGCAAACCTTCTCTACTTGAATGAGTAAGCCTGATGCGTCGAGTCCTTGCACGATGCCAGGAGGACATTTGTGGTGATGTCAGGTAAATTAAGCTCTGAGAAGACTACCTGTTCAGCATCCAGGCCTGAGGGCCAAGGAGTGGATGTTGTGGTGTAGCAGGGTCCCCTCATCCTGGTGTGCAGCAGGGCCCAAGCGAAGAGGCTCCCTCCTAGAGAGCTGAAGCAGTAGGGGGAACCACGGCTGCCAGGGGCCCATATAAGGCAATGAAGATCAGGTTGCCATTGTCAGCCTGAAGTTTCAGCAGAGTTTTTGTTACAAGCAGGATCGCAGGAAAAGCACAGAGCAGACCATGCCCCAGTGGAGGAGAAAAGCATCAGAGGTCAGCTGATCCCTGGACGGTCTCTTGGAGCAGAACTGGTTCACCTGAGCATTCTGCAATATGCCAAAGAGGTTGATCGTGGGGGTACCCTACTCAGTGAAGATCCACTCCACCACACCTCTATGGTGGGTCCACTCATGTGGCTGGAGAAATCTGCTCAGCTGACCCGCCAGTATGTTGAGCTCACCAGGCAGGTAGGTGACCCTAAGCTCCATCTCATGAGTCAGGGCATACCGCCAGACACGGACTGCTTCCCAACAAAGAAGGTATGAGCCCGTGCCGTCCTGTTTGTTCACAAAGGACATCGTCACTAGGTTGTCCATCTGGATGAGGATCACTTGAATCACCAGATGCATCTTGAAAGCATGAAGGGCATTCGATATGGCGGAGGTTGATCTGGTGCAGGCTCTTCTGTTTGGACCAACGACCCTGCATCTGTAGGTCATCCAGATGAGCTTCCCACCTGAGCTTGGGGACACTGAGGTTGTTAACAACATATGGGAGGGCTCCGCTGGGAATGGAAGGCCCTGAAGCATGTTCAGTGGTTCCAACCTCCAGCCAAGGGACTGCACCGGGGGGTGGTAAGCACCACCACCTTGTCCCAGAGGCAGCCTGTGGCCTAATTCCATTGCATGCAGATGATCCATTGTGCTTGCCACATGGAGAGGTGGGCCAAGGGGGTAACGTGTATGGTGGAGGCCATGTGGCCGAGCACCTTTAGCATCCCTCAGGCCGAGGTATGGCACTGACATCGCATGCCACTGACAACATCTGTCAATTGCTGCATGTGATCCAGTAGTAGAAACGTCCAGGCTCGAGTGGTATCGAGGAGGGCTCTGATGAACTCCAGTTGCTATGTGTGCTGGAGATGGGGCTTTTTGTAGTTGATGACAAAGCCCAATTACTCAAGGACCTAAATGTGAGGTGAGCAGACTGCCAGACAGCGTCCGGAGTGGAACCTTTATTATGGTATTTGATATACTGCCCTTTACTTATGCATCAGAGCGGTTCACATGTATATACTAACAGGTACGGTTTTTTTATTCCCTTGTCCCCGAAGGGCTCACAATCTAAGTGTACCTTAGGCAATTGTCCAGATAGGGGAAGATGAAGGCTCCCATGGTTTGAAGGTAGGTGGCCACTACCACGAGACACTTGGTGAAGACCTGAGGTGCTGAACTGAGTCTGAAGGGAAGCTTCCAGTACAAACCTGAGGTATTTTCTGTGACTTGGTTAGGCTGGAATGGGTGGGTATGCATCCTTGAGATCCAAGGAGCATAGCCAGTCATCCTTTAGAAAAGAGGTCTCCAATTCTGGTCCCGGAGGGCCACAAAAGCCAGTCAGGTGTTCAGGATGATCCTAATGAATATGCATGAGATAAATTTGAATACAATGGGGCAGTGCATGCAAATCTCTCTCATGCATATTCATTAGGGTCATCCTGAAAACCTGACTGGTTTGTGGCCCTCCAGGACCGGAATTGGAGACCCCTGCTTTAGAAGGTAAGGGAGCAGTGTTCCCAGTGAGACCATCTTGAACAGCTCACGCATGAGAAACTTGTTGAGGGTTCTGGAGGTCCAGAATGAGTTGGAACCCTCCTGTCTTTTTGGGGACTAGGAAGTACCTGGGGTTGAACACCGCTTTCCGACCTGAGCATGGTGGGACTGACTTGATGGTGAGGCTGGCCAACAAAGAGGAGACCTCTGCTTGCAACAGGCTTCGGTACAGCGGGTCCATGGTGTACTCCTCTTGGATGAAGAGAATCGGCAACTGGGCGAACTGCAGCCGGTAGTCTTGCTGGACGATCTGCAGCACCCAGGTGATAAGGGGCTACCTGTGGGCAAAATGGACGAGCCACTCCCCTACCTAAGGGAGAACTCCAGCAGGTATGGGACAGTTGACTATGCTCCTGAGGAACCAGTCAAAAGCCTACCCCCTCCCCAGCTTGGGCTTCTGAGGTTTCTTCAACCTCTGCAGGTGAGGGGCCTGCACCTTCGGCTGAGCACTGGGGATCTGGATAGTACCGGCACAGGCACAGATAGGCGACCTTCTCACCCTGGTTCAGTTTACGCAAAGGATCCACAGTTTCTCAAAAGCCTGGAGAGCATCACATGCTCCTTCTTGAGCTTGCCCACTTTCTCTGCGACAGACTTCACAAAAAGGTTGTCCTCGCTACAGGAAACGTTGGCCAGCTTATCCTGAACCCATTGTTCCAGGTTGGAGGACTGGAGCCAGGCTGGCCATCGTCCACTGACGTCCAGCGCTACCACCCTGCAGACGGACTCTAAGGCATTGTATGTGCTTGCATTGCATATTTTGAGTAATTCTTGCGTGGCCTATTAAGGCACAGAGTTGTTAAGGCAGTCACGTGGGACATAGGTGGCAAACTCCGCCAGATCCAATATGATGTCCTTTAGGAGCATACTTATATACAGCTGGTAGGAAAGAAGCAGGGCTCCATGCTAGTGGCTCTGATAACACCTCCTTTCAAAGGAGTCCAGGGTTCTGGCCTCCTGCCATAGGAGCAATGAGGAGCGAGTCTTGGTGCTCTTCACGCACTTCAAAGATGACTCATCCACGATGGAGTTGTGCTTAGCTGCAGCTTCTTAAAGCCTGGTGCCTTCTGAATCTGGTACAATGAATCCAGCCACTGGCTGAAGGCAGGAACTGTGAGGGGATTTTCCCACAACCGCAGTAGCCGCCTCTGCAGGATGTGGAACACTGGCTCAGTCACTGCCTCCTTGGGCACTGACGGATACTGCAGGAGCTTAAGCTCCTCCGGCCTGCGGCTCATCCTCTGCCTCAAAGGAGAAGAGTATGGCCTTAGACATGTCTCTTGCAAAGTCCTGGAAGGGACTCTGGGGCAATTTATGTTGCTCGTACAAAGGGGATGGACCAGAGGGAAGGTCAGGAGATCTCCTGTCCAAGAAGGGAGAGCCCTCCTCGATTTCCCAGTCCTCAGACTTCGAGAGGAAATCAAAGTAGCAATTTCCTTATGCCTCCTACTCCAGTCATGCAGAGTTGGTGGGCCGCAGTGGACTTGTGGCATCCCGAGCAAGAGCGGGGCTATCCCAGAACATCGGAACCAGATACGCTCTACAGGGAGATCACCATGGGAATCACCATTGATTCCAATCTCCCGAATGACGCATCTGCCTCAGTGGCAATGCACAGGTCTCCAGGATGGTTTGCACGGAGTGTGGTGATGATGCTGAAGCCATCACCAAGCCCACATGCCGCAAGGCTAAGACTGCCACCATGTGAGCCTTGAGGGCCCTCAGGCGTTCCTCCAGTATCGCCGCCTCGGAGGGGACTGGGGTCAGAATTGCAACTTCAGCCACTAGTGCAGATACCTCCAGCAGGGACTCCATGGCGACAGGCTCATCGGAAGACTTTGGAGGTCAATTCCTCCCCTCTGGGAGTCAAATCTTCCTGCCAGAGAAGCTACTCCAATATACTGAATTTGTTGCGACTGTTGTCAGATGATTTTGGATAGTTTATGATGAAACCTGAAGCTGAATCATTATTTGAAGAGACTAATTTGCTTCTTTGAAAGAAAAGCTCTTCATCAACCATTAGTCTTTTTGTGAAGTGAGCAGCTTCTACCAATAGGCATTTTGTGAAGAGACTCTTAGGGCTATGGAAAATCCAAAGCACAAAATCCAATATCAATAATGAACTTTATGAAGCGTGATGCAGAGAATAGTCTTGTGCAGAGGGTGAGTAAATGTGTGAACGTACACATCTTTGACTCTAGGGAGCATAACCAGTCTATGTTTAAGAGAAAAAATAGATGGTTTTCAAAAAATTCATTTTGAACTTTAAAAAAAAAAAAAAAGATGCTTGTTAAGGTCTCTCAGGTCTCACACCAGACTCTCACCAGCCAATTTCTTTGCAATTAATTAATATCTAGAGTAGAAGCGTGGAAAATTTTCAGCTGCTCTCTCTTGTTGAAAAAGAGAACTATGAGGAGACAGGAATCAGCCAATCTGATGGGACCAGAGAAAAAAGTAGGACGTATCCCCGATTAATTTTGGGCACCCTATGCTATTATGGGTCAACCCTGCCCCCTGGCTGTTATTGTATAACTCTGACCTGGCAGGAGAGCGTAAGGAGCTTATGCGTTTCTCTGGCTGTTGGGGGAGCAGAGCTAAAGTACTAATCATTGGAAAAAGCTAGTGGGAGGTGGCAAGGCAACCTTTTAAAAAGTAGTATTTGCCATGCTCTGCTGTTGTCCTCACAGTGGCATCATTAGGCCCCCCTTCTTGACTAGGCTCCCCACATTGTGTGGGTTGCTTGGTTGCAATTTATACGTCTGGTGCCATACTTTCTTGCAGAGCTGCACAGAGACCTTTGGTGGTTTTTTTCTGGACTTGGTTCCTTTTTTGAGGCAAGCTCATCCTTTGAAGATTATCTTGTAGGACATATCATCCATGGTGTACTTTTGATGAGGAACTACTTCATGGAATCAAGTAGTGTTTCCTATCTCCTCCTGGCTTGAGATGCCTTGGCCTGTAAAAGAATGGAGCCATTTTTCCCATCTTGTGTGTCTTAGGAGGTGAAACAAGTCTAACTAAGAAACCAGAACCTTCATTTTGTTATTTGGGAACATCTTGCCCTGCAGGACATCTTAGCACAATGTTACGGATGTTGTAGTTTGATCCCAACAGTAGCACTTCTGGTGGGTGTCTGTGAAGGCAATCTT
Source organism: Ichthyophis bannanicus (assembly GCA_033557465.1). NCBI lineage: Eukaryota > Metazoa > Chordata > Amphibia > Gymnophiona > Ichthyophiidae > Ichthyophis > Ichthyophis bannanicus. The sequence goes on along the minus strand of CM066037.1, from coordinate 240,656,674 downwards.
ATTCATTTAGAACATTTATAACCCTCCTATCAGAGTGATCTACAAGAACATGATGCACAATAATCCAGACAATACAAATAGATCCATGCAATCTATTAGAATATTACTGAAATGTTAACGGAAACAAATGAGCTTTAACACTCTACCAAAAATCTAGATAACCCCACATTATTTGAATAGCATCAGGTGCACTTCTTAAAGTCCCTGGACATGCTGAAAAGGCTGAATGAGCTTAATTTTAAAGAGAAGGAAGACAACTTTTTTTTTTTTTAGGAAAGTGGCGGCATAGCAGAGAAAAGAAAAAAATGAGATATCAAAATATTTGAAAGACTCAAAAAAATGGCATCCATGCAACAGTTTGCATGGTATTAGACTGAGGGGACTCATGAAGTAGCAGCTGTGCGGAAGTCCCATGCATGCTCAAAAAGAGAATAATCAGCAGTGACCATCATATGCCATTTAAGTTTTTGACAAATTCATTCTGCCTGTCAATGAAGAATGGTTTTACTTTATTGGATATGTTCTTTTATTGCTCTAATTTTATTGTATATCAAGATCTCTCTCACTCTGAGCATCGCATTGAATGGCGATGTTTACATCGTAGTAATAACAGACTTTTTGCCCATTTTCACTAACGGTAGCATTTGCACATTACTATTAAGTGACCCCAGTTTACTCTGCTCTCTGTATTTGCCAGGTGTCAATGCCCATTTACAAGAAACCTCTCTTATGAAAACCAAAGCTGAGCTTCTACATCTAAACTGATATGGATGCTGTGTTACCTTTTCAAGTCTTAGAATTGGCATCTACACATAAATATCAGGCTATGGATCTGTACTATGAACTGGCTCTGCACAGAGTGAAAATGGAAACCTTACAGTGGAAGCTACTGTAAATAAAACAAAAATGAAATGAATCATCTTGCACTTATGCAAAAATTGTTTTAAAAAAAAAAAGAACAAACCTGACATCCACTTCACCACCCAAATGCATGATAAAAGAACCATCTGGCTGCTTAAGAGAGTACAGGAATTCCAAAAGCTTTTCCCTGAAATACAACAGGAAAAAAAAACCTGAATCTGAGCAACAGCAAAACTTGAGTCCTATTACTATTTCAAATAAAATAGTAGCATACAACCATGAAAGTCATTACTGCTTATGCTGCATTTTTGTCAAAACAGAATCACAAAGCACTTTTCAAAGAACAGTTGAATGCCACCCACTTTGGAATGAAATAAGGTAGTAATCATTCATACAGCTGCATAGTGTATATCAGCAGAGGAAGGAAAAGTGTAATATAACACCTAACTTAGCAAATGAATTCCCTTTGAAACATCCCATGGCGTTTTTTTGCTTCTTCCCCCTACAGAACAATTGCCTGGGTAAGGGCTAAAAAAAAATTCTTAAAAAATGATCTCTTCAGTACCATCAGGGGGCAGTCTGCAGCAACTGATCTCCCTCTCTCCAAGGGCCAGAGTGCATCATTTAAACCATGTCTATGCACTATCAACCAACACAAATCTAAGCAATAGGGGCCAGTCCATCATGTTATTTTAATGCTCATGGAATATGTCGCCCCAAATTTGGGGGTTATTTATTAACATTGTGCATTAATGCTGTTAAAGTGTGTTATTTGCTGCATGCCAAGTTTATGTACGGTTAGTAAATGACCCTTTGTTTGTTTGAAGAATAGCACTTGAAGTATAGTCACCATCCTACTATGGAAACCAAATCCACAAATTTCTGGCTAAGAGAAAGGAAACTAAAGAGACAAAAACTTTAAGACTTGCTTTAAATTGCATGCAGGCATATGAAAATCTGGACAGTAAAGGTCAAAAGCTGTGCTTCAGGGTGAAATGGTTTAAAACACTAAATTTGCTAGTGCTAATCCCTAGTAAACAGTATTGGTTTGCTGGTGATTAAGTGCATGAAGTCACAGATCCCTGCTGATAAGAACATAAGAACATAAGATATGCCATACTGGGTCAGACCAAGGTCCATCAAGCCCAGTATTCTGTTTCCAACAGTGGCCAATCTAGGTCATATGTACCTAGCAGTTTCCCCAAGAGACACAAGTTCCACAATGCTTGTACTGGGTCAAGCATTGATATCTTCGGTCACTTCTTAATAATGGTTTATGGACCTTTCCTCCAAGAACTTGTCCAAACCTTTTTTAAACCCAGCTACACTAACAGCCTTTACTACATCCTCCGGTAACAAATTCCAGAGTCTGATTACACGTTGAGTGAAAAAATATTTTCTTTTATTAGTCTTAAATAGTTTACCCTGTAGCTTCATTGCATGTCCCCTAGTCTTTCTATATTCTGATAACGTAAACAATCGATCTATGTTTACCCGTTCCACTCCATTATTAATTTATAGACTTCTATCATATCTCCCCTCAGCCGTCTCTTTTCCAGGTTAAAGAGCCCTAACCTTTTTAGCCTTTCTTCATAGGAGTATCTCTCCATCCCCTTTACCATTTTGGTGGCTCTTCTCGGAACCTTTTCTAAAATCGCTATATCCTTTTTAAGATACGGCGACCAGAATTGCACACAATATTCAAGGTGCGGTCTCACCATGGAACGATATAGAGGCATTATAATATCTTTTGTTTTATTTTCCATTCCTTTCCTTATCATACCTAGCATTCTATTTGCTCTCTTGGCCGCCGTTGCACACTGGGCCGAGGGTTTTAACATGGTATCCACAATGACGCCTAAATCTTTTTCCTGGGTGGTGGTTCCTAATGTGGAACCTTGCATCGTGTAACCATAGTTTGGGTTGTTCTTCCCTAGGTGCATAACCTTGCACTTGTCCACATTAAATTTCATCTGCCATTTTGATGCCCAGTCTTCCAATTTATCAAGATCCTCTTGCAATTTTTCACAATCCTCTTGGGTTTTAACAACTTTAAATAGTTTTGTGTCATCTGCAAATTTGATAACCTCACTCGTTATTCCACTTTCCAGGTCATTTATGAATATGTCAAAAAGCAGCGGACCCAGCACAGATCCCTGGGGTACACCACTATTCACCTTTCTCCATTGGGAAAATTGGTCATTTAGCCCTACCCTCTGCTTTCTATCTTTTAACCAGTTCCTGATCCACAATAGTACACTGCCTCCTATCCCATGACTCTAAGTTTTGCCAAAAGTCTCTGATGAGGGACCTTGTCAAAGGCTTTCTGAAAGTCCAGATACACAATATCAACCGACTCACCTTTGTCCACCTGTTTATTCACTCCTTCAAAAAAACATAACAGATTAGTAAGACAAGATCTTCCTTGTCTAAAGCCATGTTTGGCTGTCTCCCATTAGGTTGTGACTATCTACATGCTGAGTAATTTTATTCTTTATGATGGTTTCTACCATTTTTCCAGGTACTGACGTCAGGCTCACCGGTCTGTAGTTTCCCGGATCACCCCTGGAACCCTTTTTAAAAATTGGTGTTACATTGGCGATCCTCCAATCTTCAGGTATTAGAGATGATTTTAATGATAGTTCACAGATTACTGATAAGCAGGTCTGCAATCTCATATTTCAGTTCTTTCAACACCCTTGGATGTATACCATCCGGCCCAGGTGATTTGCTACTCTTCAGTTTATCTAATAGTTGTAAGACATCTTCCCGATGTATCGATATTTCCTTCAATTCTTCCGCACCTTTAAATACCACTTCAGTCATGGGTAACATCCCTACATCTTCCTCAGTAAAGACCGAAGCAAATAATTCATTCAGTCTCCCCGCTATCGCCTTGTCGCCTCTTAGTGCTCCTTTAACCCCTTTATCATCTAATGGACCAACTGACTCTCTCACAGGTTTTTTGCTACGAATGTACTTGAAAAGGTCCTTATATCGCGTTTTTGCTTCTGCAGCAAGCTTCTTCTCAAATTCTCTCTTTGCCTGCCTTATCAATGCCTTGCATTTGACTTGCTAGTGCTTGTGCTGTTTCCAGGTTTCGTCGTTTGGCTCTTTTTTCCATTTCCTGAAAGATGCTTTTTTGGCAACAACAGCCTCTCTGACCTCACCTTTAAACCATGCTGGCAGTTTTTGGACTTCCTTCCACTTTTCTTAAAGCGTGGAATACAGCTGGTCTGGGCTTCCAATATAGTATTTTTCAACAACACCCAAGCTTGATGTACGTCTTTAACCTTTGCAACTGCTCCTTTTAGTTTTTTCTTAACTGTTTTCCTCATTTTATCATAGTCTCCCTTTCGAAAGTTAAAAGGTAGTACTGTGGATTTCCTTACTATACCTCCTCCACTAATTAAATCAAAGGCGATCATGCTATGATCACTATTGCCAAGTGGCCCCAACACCCTTATCTCTTTCACTACATCTGGTGTTCCACTAAGGACTAGGTCTAATATGGCTTCCCCTCTGGTCGGTTCATGAACCAGCTGCTCCAAGAAGCAGGTCATTTATTTCATCTATGAACTTTATCTCCCTAGCATGTCCTGACGTGACACTGACCCAGTCGATACCGGGGTAATTGAAATCACCCATTATTATTACTGCGCTGTAACGTTTGTTAGCTTCCTTGATTTCTTTGAGCATTTCATCATCCATTTGGTCATTCTGGCCAGGTGCTCGATAGTACACCCCCACTGCCATTGCCTTCCCCCTTTTATATGGAATTTCAATCCATATAGATTCTACAGCAGATTTTGTTTCCTGCAAAACTTTAATCCTTTCTGAGTCAATGCCCTCTCTAACAGAGCGCAACCCCTCCACCAATTTGATCAGCTCTATCATTACGATATAGTTTGTACCCAGGTATCACAGTGTCCCACTGGTTGTCCTCCTTCCACCATGTCTCTGATATTCCAATCATATCTAACCTTTCATTTAGTGCTATATATTCTAACTCTCCCATCTTATTCTTTAGACTTCTAGCATTTGCATACAAGCATTTTAGAGAATGCATTTTATTCATGTTAATTTGGCTATTGTTAGACATGGGTAAATTGGGATCTTTAAGCTCTATCTGCTCCATACTTGAGGGCATTTGGGCTACTTTACTCTTTTGTGGAACCTCTCTGCTTTTGGTAGTATCCTTCAAGGATACATTCTTCCGAACCATCCGCTCTTGGGCGACTGTCGGCTTTCCCCTAATATCTAGTTTAAAAGCTGCTCTATCTCCTTTTTAAAGGTTAATGCCAGCAGCCTGGTTCCATCCCGGTTAAGGTGAAGCCCATCCCTTCGGAAGAGCCCCTCCTTTCCCCAGAATGTTCCCCAGTTCCTAACAAATCCAAAACCCTTATCTCTGCACCACTGTCTCATCCACGCATTGAGACTCCGGAGGTCTGCCTGCCTTTTGGGTCCTGCGCGTGGAACAGGAAGCATTTCGGAGAATGCTACCATGGATGTTCTGGATTTCAACTTCCTACCTAAATGCCTAAATTTTGCCTCCAGAACCTCCCTACCACATTTTCCTATGTCATTGGTACCGACATGTACCAAGACAGCAGACTCCTCCCCAGCATTATCTAAGACCTTATCTAGGTGGCGCGTGAGGTCCGCTACCTTCGCACCAGGCAGGCATGTTACCAGGCGATCCTCACGTCCACCAGCCACCCAGCTATCTACATGCCTGATGATTCTCAGAATAGAACTTGCTACCATGGAAAATGTTTTCCTTCCAGTTCTTCGACATTTATGGGATCCCAAGTTGCCTGATGCAATTGTTTAAGAGACAAGAGAGAACTGTCTTAAAATAACATGGACTCATTAGCATGCATCTTGTGTTTTAGTATTGTTAACTGTGTGGATCTAAAACAGACTCCAATTGTCACTCCAACAAATACTCTGAAGAACACTATAATCCAACAAAGACTATTGAGAGAAAGAGCTCATTAATTATTCTTGGTTCTTTCAAAGCATTTATATGAATGCTATTATAACTTACATCAATAAAACAATGTTACTTACCTGTAGCAGGTGTTCTCTGCAGACAGCAGGATCTGTCCTCAATCATGGGGTCATCAATGGAGCCCCATGCAGGAACCATCTCAGTTCCTTCTAGAAGCTTTTAGAAAGCTCTTTGCACATGTGCGGCTCCTCTCACTGCTACCGTGTCTGAGGTCTTCAGTCACATTCCTAGCTTAGCTGAACTCCTCCATGGGGAGGGTGGTAGATTGTGATGACTTATTTTGCTGTCCATGAAGACTACCTGCTACATGTGAGTAACTCTGTTTCCTCTGTGGTTAAGAAGGATAAGTCCTCACTCATGGGAATCCTACTTACAGGCTGCCTCTGAAGAAAAAGAGGCCTAGGAAAGAAGTGGAGTTGGATTCTAAACCTCAAACAAATTGCAATAGCCTCAGCATGCAGGACATGAGGGCTAGGAACTTGACATTGGGATGCAGAAATCTGCTCTGGTTCTACAAAATCAAAGTTGAAGAGTTGCCCAGAAGTATGGATTTCTGGACTGACAAATCCTGGAGAAGGGAAATCTAAGGCTATCTGGGCCTGAGAATCATGGTGCCTTTGTCATTTTGGGGTTTCAGGTGAATTTTTTTATTAGAGGAATGGGCAGATACATGTACAGAAGGACCCTCCCCCCCACCAAAGGAGGAGGGAAGCATCCAAGCAGTGGTATACAAAGGGTGGGGCCGGCCGGCAGAGGGTGCATCCCCAGCCAACCTCCCAGAAGCAGTACGGCAAATATTCGATTAAATTGGGTTGCTGCAGTGCCTTGCACTCCAGGGTTCATCTGCTCTTTTCTCCTGACCGAAGTCTCGTGAATCGCAAGACTATGGCTGGGAGAGGAGCGGCCAGCCTCTGGAGCACGAAGCACCATGGCAACCCAACTTAATCAGTTCAATTTTTTGGAACTGAGGTCTATTGCGAACACTCTAAAGGCTTTCGCAGATCAGTTGGCCAACCAAATTGTCATGATTCAAAGGAACAATCAAATTGCCATGTTATACATCAACAAGCAGGGAGGAATGAGCTAGTACCTCCTGAGATGGAATACTGTAATATTGTCAGACTGGGAACTTTGCCATCTTTCATAGGATGACGCTCAAGGCCATATATTTGTTGGGAGACAGCAACACTGGCAGACAAGCTGAGTTGAGTCCTTCATCCTCACAAATACCCTGGACAAGGAGATGGGGTGGACCCTTTCAGTGGGGAACCCATTCAATAGAACTCTTTACCATTCCTCAAAAGAGGCCCAAGTCCCTTAGTTTTGATTTGGAGTAGAGCAAGGCAGGAAATTCAACCTTGGATGCAGTGGCATTCCTATGCCACCCACCCCCCCACACTGCCTCTATGGGAATGCTGGGGATGACAGCGGTCCCGTCGAGCAGAACTCGGATTGCGACCTTGGCCAAGGATCGACTCGAGGCTTGGCCTCTGGGGATGTCTTGGATGTTGAGGGCCCGGCGGCCCGGTGTTGGGCCCGGCGTTCGGGGCAGAGGGCCCGGCGTGCGGCCCGGCGTTCGGGGCAGAGGGCCCGGCGTTCGGGGCAGAGGGCCCGGCGTTCGGGGCAGAGGGCCCGGCGTTTGGCCCGATGTTTGGGGCAGAGGGTCCGGCGTTTGGCCCGATGTTCGGGGCAGAGGGTCCGGCGTTTGGCCCGATGTTCGGGGCAGAGGGCCCAGTGTTCGGGGCGGAGGGGACGACAACATCACCCGCTGCTGGTCCATGAAGTCAGACAAACTACATTCCAGGGCTGCCATTCTGGACTCCAGACCAGAAGGCTTCGCAGCCTTCAGCATGAGACCAACGCCAGCTCCCCCAAAGGGGAATACTCGACGAGGATAGTGTCCGGGGACCAAGGCCGGTCTACATTCGGATCTTTCCAGGGGACCTTTGCAGGTCGCTTCTTCTCCGATGCTTCAGACGAACGCCTCGGACTGCGGGACCGGGCAGTACCCAGCCGGTCGGAACCATCCAATGACGCCCCCGCCTTCGAAGGTTTCTTCTTCTTCCTCGAGGGAGATCGCCTTTCTGAGGAACCACGATGAGGCTCGGGCTCAGAAAGTTCTATCTGAGATGATGGGGCCTCAGACGAAGCCCTGGCCTTCAGAGGCACCAGGGACTCGGGGAAAAACTTATCGTGCTGCTGCTGGCGGCTCTTTAGGGCCTTACTGGACATCCTCTTGCAGAGACTGCAGGCTGCCGGGTCATGGTCTGGCCCAAGACGGCGGAGACAGCACTCGTGTGTGTCGGTCAAAAACATAATTTTAGCATACCAATCACACTTCTTAAAGCCACTGGTAGCCATGAGGGGAAAAGTACCCTTGCGAAGTCGAAGACTCTCCAGGTCGCCAGTGGGGAAAAAAGGCACAAAGACGCCAGGAAAGAAAAGAACGAAAGACTACAAAAAGGGACTGAACTTGAAGCTGAGGCAACGAGGTCAGCAGGCGGGAAGAGCACCGGTGCAATACCAGAGGTGAGTATGAGACTCGATAAGAAAAATCAACTTTTTCTGGGGAGAAGCCAGAAAAACGTCTGAAGGGCTCCGCGGAAAAAAGGAGACTGAGCAAAATGGCACCCTTGGGTGGGAAGGGGACCATGCATGCGTGGTGGCATCTCCCAAAGGTTTTCTTTGAAAGCTGGGGGGATGCATCCGCGAGGGCTCCGTCAGTGCTGACATCACTCATATGTGAGGACTGACTTCCTGCTTGTTCCCAGAGAAAGCATAGTTACTCACCTAAAACAGGTGATCTCCGGGAACAGCAAGAATTTAGTCTTCACATATGGGTATCGTCGGTACGAACAGAGCCTGCGCGGGAACGCTCCTCAGCGTCCAATTAGAAAGCTTTTGGGAGCATCCCACAGCGCCTGCCTGCTGCCTTCCCACCATTCCCAACTGCCTCTCTCCAGTTGAGTTTAAAGCTGAGACAAAGAGAGAGAGAAAGGGAAAGAGATAGAGAGATACAACTCCTAGGGGAGGTGGGTGGGTTGTGAAGACTAAATTCCTGCTGTTCCGGGAGATCACCTGTTACAGGTGAGTAACTATGCTATCTCCAGGAACAAGCAGGAATGTAGTCTTCACATATGGGGACTCCCTAGCTTTAGATGCCAGGGAGAGACCCCAGAAGTTGTGTGTCCCTGTGAAAGGGCTCCACTTCTCCCCATGGATCTCTGGCATCCTACCAGGGATGGTGGGTAGGAGTTGATTAGGTATGGAACAGGTGTTGAAGAACAGCCTGACCAAACAAGGCATCCTGGCGTGAGTCCTTGTCCAAGCAGTAATGGGCTGTGAAGGTATGAACCGAGGCCCAAGTGGCTGCTCTACAGATGTCGTCGATAGACACAGAGTGCAGATGAGCCATTGAGGCTGCCATGGCTCTCACATTGTGAGCTGTGACATGGCCCTCCAGAGGAAGATTCTTACTCTGATAGGCAAAGGAAATACACTGTGCAATCCAGCTGGACAGTGCTCTCTTGGAGACTGAAAGTCCCAAATGAGAAGGATCAAAAGCATCAAAGAGTTGAGAGGACTTTCTACGTTGCTGTGTTCTTTGCAAGTAAAAGGCTAAAGCTCTTTTACAGTCCAAAGTATGAAGATTCCTTTCTGCATTAGATGCATGAGACCTTGGAAAAAACCACAGGCAGGTAGACCGCTTGGTTTAAATGAAAAGGCAAGACCTCCTTTGGCATAAAGTGTGGATGAGTCCTAAGGACTACCTTGTCATGATGGAACCTTCTATAAAGTGGATCAGCTACTAGTGCCTGCAACTCACTGATGCGGCGTGCTGATGTGATTGCAATGAGAAAGATAACTTTCCAAGAAAGGAATTTCAATGAGGTAGTAGCTAAGGGTTCGAAAGATGGCTTCATAAGCTGACCAAGAACCAGGTTTAAGTGCCATGCCACCTGTGGTGGCCTAATGGGAGGCTTAGTTAGAAGAAGGCCTCTCATAAATCTTGCTATAAGAGGATGGGAGGAAATAGGTTGTCCATTTAGAGGCTTGAAAGAAGCTGCAATAGCACTCAAATGGACTCTTACTTGAGTTACTTTTAAGTCCTGCATTGGATAAATGAAGGAGATACTCCAGTAATGATTCCAGAGGTATCGCAAGGGGGTTACGACCCTTCTGCGAACACCATATGGTAAACATTTTCCACTTGAAAGCATAAGAGCGTCTTGTGGAAGGCTTCTTGGAAGCATAAAGGATATCCTTTACCTGCTGAGGGAGGTTAAGATCATGAAGATCTAGGCCTTCAGCAACCAAGCCCTGAGATGCAGAGACTGGGGATTGGGATGCCATAACATTCCGTCCTCCTGAGACAGGAGATCTGGAGCAGATCCTAACTCCAGGGAGGGAGCTTGAGAGAGATGTAGAAGCAGAGGGTACCACACTTGCCGTGGCCAATGTGGAGCTATGAGAATCATACGGCCTCTGTCTCTGTGACGCTTGAACAGGGTTTTGGGAATTAGGGGAATGGGTGGAAAGGCATAAAGGAAGTCTTGACCCCAGTGAAGGAGGATAGCATCCCTAGCCTGAGAGCCCTGAGCCTGAATTCTGGAACAGAACCGGGGAAGTTTGGCATTCAACAGACTTGCAAAGAGGTCTATGTCCGGGGTTCCCCAAATTTGAAAACTCTTGGCCACCTGGTCTGCATGTTGAGACCATTCGTGTGGAAGCAGAACTCAACTGAGTCTGTCTGCCCAAGAGTTTTGTATGCCTGGAAGATACACTGTCAGGAGATTAATCTGATGCTCTCTGGCGAGGGCCCATAGTTGCAAAGCTTCGTTGCAAAGCGACAGAGAGCCTGTTCCCCCCTGCTTGTTCACGTAGAACATGGCTACTTGATTGTCCGTATGAATGAGGACTGTCTTGGAGCTGAGCAGGGTGTGGAACACTCGAAGAGCAAGGAAGATTGCTCTGAGCTCTAAGACTGATATGCAGATGAGTCTCCTGTGGAGTCCAGGTGCCTTGGGTGGAGAGGTCTTGCAGATGAGCTCCCCAACCCACTGGTGAAGCATCTGTTGTGAGATTTGCCTGGGGTAAAGGTTGTTGAAATGGGGACCCCAGCAACAGGTTCTGAATAGACTGCCACCATTGGAGGGACAAAATAAGGCGATTTGTGTTTGCTATTTTGTCTGACAGGCACCCTGATGCCTGGGTCCACTGAGTGGATAAAGTCCACTGGGCTGCTCTCATATGGAGGCGAGCATAAGGAACCACATGCACTGTAGATGCCATGTGGCCTAGTAGCTGTAGCATTTCTCGGGCAGTGAGATGAGGCTTTAGCACTGCTTGAGAAGCTAACTGCACCATGCGAAGGCAACGGGCCTGGGGAAGATAGGCCCTTGCTTTTCTGCTATCCAGCAAAGCTCCTATGAACTCTAGAGACTGAGTGGGAGTTAGACTGGATTTTGGGATGTTTATGACCAGACCCAAATACTGAAGGATACGCATTGCGTAAGATAGAGAAGTCCTGGCCTCTGACTCTGATGGGGCTCGAATGAGCCAGTCGTCTAAGTAGGGGAAGACGAATATCCCTAGTGTGTGAAGAAATGCTGCTACCACAGCCATGCATTTCGTGAACACTCTTGGTGCTGAGGCCAGGCCAAAAGGAAGCACCCTGTATTGGTAGTGCTTTCCTTGAAAAAGGAACCGAAGGAACTTTCTGTGAACTGGATGGATGAGAACATGAGTGTACGCATCCTTGAGATCTAGAGAACAAAGCCAATCCTGACTCTGAAGGTATGGCAGCAGAGTTCCCAGAGGAGTGGGAGGAGTGGCCTAGTGGTTAGGACAAGGTACTTCAGGCCGGAGGGCCGGGGGTTCAAGTCCCACCTGGGGACAGCAATCTCAGGCCGGAGGGACTGGGATTTCTAGTCCTGTAGGCACTCCTTGTGGTCTTGGGCAAGCCACTTAACCCTCCATTGCCCATGTTCCCTGTAAGTGTTAGCGTATGTGTCTCATATCCCCTCGTGTTAAATGTATCCCCCAATTGACCGCTTTGACCCGGTGAAAAGCGGGATATAAATACAGCTAAATAAATAAATAAATAAATAAATCATCTTGAATTTCTCTTTGAACAGGAATTTGTTCAATTCTCTGAGGTCTAAAATAGGTCTGTGTCCCCCTGATTTCTTTGGGATAAGGAAATAGGGGGAGTAAAACCCTGTATCCCATTGATGAATGGGTACTTCTTCTATTGCCCCTTGGGCAAGAAGCATAGTGACCTCTTGATCTAACAGGTTGATGAGAGAGGTCTGAGAATTGAACTGTCTTACCATTGTGGGAGGGGGCATGCATAGAAAGTGAAGCTTGTACCCCTCTTTTATATTGGAGAGTGTCCAATGTTCTGCTGTTATTTGCCCCCATCTAAGGGCAAAGTGACACAACCTTCCTGGAATGGTGGAAGGCTCTGGTCCATCAAGGGCCAGGAAGGCTAAGTTCTCTAGATGAAAGTCAAAGGCCTTGTGGAGGCTGAGACTGCTGAGACGGTTGAGGCTTAACAGTCTTTGCCTTCCTTTGTTTAGTTGGTTGCTGACTCTTTCGGGCAGGCTGACCTGCAGAACGTCCCTGCTGGGATTAAGAGGGATAAAACCTCTTCTTTTTTGAGAAGAATGGTTTCTTGAAAGATTTCTTTCTTGCAGGATCAGCTGTGGCTTTGGATAACCTATCAAAGTGGAGTTGTCAGCATCCAACTCATTGGCTTTCTCTTGCCAATTTTTGCCGAATAGATTCTCACCTGTACAAGGGATATTGCCCAGTTTGTCCTGCACCCAGATCTCCAAATCGGATGCCTGGAGCCAGGCAATTCTACGTGCACCTATGGCAATGGCAGAGGTTCTGCTTATGCACTCAAAACAGTCAAAAGCTGCACGATTGACAAACTTAGAAACATCCTGGGCATGTTTAACCAGTGTGAGAAAATCCTGCCTCCTGTCATCAGGAAGGATAGGGCTTAAAATCTCCAAGTTTCCTGTGACTTCTTTAAGGAACATTCCCATATATAAAATATATGAACTAATCCTGGCAGAAAGCATGGAAGCCTGGAAAGTACGACCTCCAAAGGCATCCAAAGTTCTACACTCACGTCCTGGAGGATTAGAGGCATGCCTCTTTGCACTCCTGATCCTTCTCATAGCTGATTCCACTAAAATAGAGTGGTGAGGAAGCTGAGTTTTCTGGAAACCAGGACAAGGAGGGACTCGATACATGGTATCCAGTCTGCGAGAGTGAGGAGAGGTGGTAAGGTGTCTCCCACATTCTCAACATGAGATCGGTACCGGGAGGAATCGGTACCGGTGTATTGGTACCGGAAGGCATCGCATGATTGGGTGCCGGCAAAGCAGACACCGATGTCGATGCCGATGCTGTTGGCACCAGTACCGATGTCGGTGCCAGTACTGGTTGAACTGTCTGACGCAGTTCCGAGGGTGTCGATGCCTCAAGGAGAGCTGCCAGACTGCGTTCACTAGCCAGAAACCTCTGGTCTATCGATGCTGTCGATGCCTGGGTATCGGTACCGGAAGCAGCCGGTACTCCAGAACATGGCACCAGTAGTTCTGCCGAGGTCTAGGCCTCGAGAACATCCTGGAGCCCCGATAATGCTTTGGAAGACAAAGCCTCCCGCCGGGGCAATTTTGCTGGTACAGAACCCTCAAGGGCAACGCCAGAGGCATCTCGATGCTTAGAAGGAGATCTACCCTTTGAGGACCAGCTAGACTTATGTTTAGTTACCTGAGATCCATGGGAGGAAGACGAAGCCCTGGAAGACGTCGATGCCACAGAAGCTGCATCAGAGGGAAAAAGGGCGCTGAGTTTAGCAGCTCGGTTTTGTCGACCCCTCTTGGACATCATGGCACAAGCCATACACTCGGAGATGGAGTGGTCAGGACTTAAACATTTAAGACACCACTCATGGGTGTCGGTGACAGAGATGGTACCACCACACTTGGTGCACTTTTTAAAACCCGAAGCGGGTTTTTCCATCGTGGAGGAAACTTTTGGCCTAAGGCCCAAAATAGCACGTGCACCTGGAAAAGAAAAGTTTAGAAAAAAGAATAGTATATATATATATATTTTTTTTTTTAAAGAAAGAAAGTGGACTGTGGGATGGTAGCTGAGGTATAGCTGAATAGAAGAAGTGAATGGACCCCTGTGCGGAGTGTAAGAATCCACACACGCCGGGGGAGTGGGCAGGGGTAGGGGAAGATGGTAGAGGCACATCGTAGGGTAGGTAAGCGGGGCATGGGGGGGAAAGGGTGGAGGAAGGGAAGGAGGGGGAAATATTGAAAGGGGAAGGGGGATAAAATAAATAATATAGGCAAAAGGCATGCCTATGTATTTGTTACTGATGAATAGTTTACTATGTATATTATGTATGATACAGTGACAATGTTATTGGATAAGGAGTATGCCTAATAAAAGAAAATTGACATAAAAGAAAGAAAGAAGAACCGGCGGTACTGGTATAGCGTCGAGGAAGGCAGACGCGACCACAAAAAAGAAGGAATAAGGAAAACGTTTTCTGCGGTGACAGGAACAACGACCTGCTGGCTCTGCGGAAAACGAAGAACTGGAGAGAGTCAGTTGGGAAAGGCGGAAAGGCAGCACGTAGGCAGCTTTCTAATTGGACAATGGGGAGCGTTCCCGCGCAGGCTCCGTCGGTACCGACGATACCCATATGTGAAGACTACATTCCTGCTTGTTCCTGGAGATATCATATCATCATCGGCGCAAACGTGATAAAGGGACTTTGTATCACTGAGCACAGTGGCTGGATGTAAATATTAAATGACAAAATGCGTGGATCCTTATTGGTACTACCTGGTGAAGTTTATATGGGTTAGATGTTAGAGGGCCTATCCTTACCTGTTTTTGGCGATCCTTGAGATATGATCGGAACCAGCGCAGGGTAGTGTCTTGCAGTCTAGTGTCTGGTGGTTTATTGAATCAAAGGCCGCCAAGATATTTAGGAAGAATAAAATGAAGCCTTGTCCTGGCTCTTCTATGCCTCTTAACAACTTTCCTAGATAGGATTCTATTAAGGATTCTACACCATGACTAGGTCTGAAACCGTACTGTTGAGGATCAATGGGTGCAAAGTTATCTATATGTTCTTTCAGTTGGTGCTGAACTGTTTTTTTTCAATTATTTTGGCAATGAATGGTAGGCTAGATACAGGCCTGTAGGAGCTTGGATTACTAGGGTCTAGGGATGAGCTCTTTAGTAATATTCTGATTGAGGCATTATTTAGGCTGGGAGGCATGTGTCCTTGTGAAAGGGATCACTGAATGAATGTAAGTAAAACTGGAATTAAGCCTAATCTAGCTAATTTAATCCATGACACCAGACATGGGTCTAAGGGTGATGTTGTAGTGTTAAGGTTAGTAATGATTCCTTCTAGGTGCTCTGCGGAGATCTGGTCAGAAATGGTCCATCGGTGGCTGGCGTTGGTATGAATTATTTCTTGTGTTGTACAGGCCTCTGATATTTTCATTATGAATCTGGTCTGGAGGGAACTGGCCAGCACATGTGGACATAACGATGTTGTTTCTTTCTTGGTCAGGGTCCCCGATTAGTGATCCTGTAATGTCAAATGTTCTCTAGGGCAGTTGAGGGAGCTCATGATGCGATTTGTATGGTAGTCTTGTCTGCTTTTGCTTATTAATGCTCGGTATTCATTTTGCATGTCCAGGTAGGTTCTCTGGTGGTGAAGGTCTTTGGTGTGTCTCCATTTATGCTCTAGCTGTGTGAATTCTCTAAGATTTTTAAATCAGGGGCATAACTATGGAACGCAGGGTTGTTTTCTGAATGTGTTTGTATTTTGGGGTGCTAAGGTGACAGAGGTGATTATTTTGTTCCATTTGGTAATGAGAATTTCAAGGTCGGGAGGATGGTAAGTATGTCTAGGTTGTCAGTGGAGCCGGTTGTACTGTAGCTGAATTTTAAGTGATCTTTTCCTAGAATGGAAACACCTCCGCCTCTTCTGGTTGCTCTTGGGCAGTTGTAAAAGGTAAATGGTGATACTATTAGCTGGTTAATAAGAACATATTGACTGCTGTAAACCAAGATTTAGTGATGCACATTCTATCTAAAATTGTTATAATTGATGTAATCTGATATTGTGTGGATCTTGTTGCAAGCAGACCATGCGTTGATTAATCCACATTGTAACTCCTGATAGTGGTGACGTACTGGCTGTTCGGGAGGTAGAGGCTTGATTCTGATTAGACTGCAGGGAACCCTATTTCATGGAATGCTTGATGGGTTACATGGTGTGTGGCATATGTTTCTATTTCTATGTATTATAGGGATGAGTCCAGGTGAGTGTGTGAGGCTTCTGAATGCATTAAGAAGAATGAGAGTGTATAACAGTATGAGAATGATGTTTACAGAGAGCATGGTTGCTTGTGTGCTTGTGTATAAGTAGCAATAGCGAGTCTAGTGCACATGTGAGTCTTCTATTTGCAATGTATTTAATGTGCAGATGAACAGGACCGTTGGAACTTGACTGTTTAAGTGCGACACTTCCCATTGCTGAATGTAGAGTTCTCTTACCTTGTTGGTGTGAGCGATGCCCAATCAGTCCACTCTAAGAGCCACATCTAAAGGCCCTTTAGCGTGGCCCTTAAGTGTGGGCAAGCCTGCAGCACTGTGCTTTAACCTCCTGGGGTCAGCGCCATGAGATGATGCAGGGCAGGGAGGAGGAGCTCACCTCCACATGGTGCTCGTAATGCGGCTTGGTGAACGGCGATGGCCTAGAGGTGCTGCAGGTATGATTGGTGGTGAGATCAGGATTGGAAATCTGTCGGAAAATGAAATCACTTGTTCATGTCTGCCTGAGGGACAGCGTAAAGCTTCGACATGAAGCTGGGATATGACCTTAACCCCTTTCAAGAAAGAGGTCAGGAGAACCCACTCCAAAAGCACCAAGCTCATAAAGGTCTGGGGAAAAGGAAAGGCCCTGGAAGGCTTCTGGACACCTGCTAAGATGGGGTGTCCTTCATCCCTATGGACAGCATGGCCAACTGAAGAGATGAAGTGATCTGTGCATCAGTGCTGCAAGTTCTTCATGCCAGAACAAACGGACAACCAAGAACTCCTGCTCCTCTTCAAGGAGAGTGCTCACCCTCATCCAGGCTAGACGCGCTCCTGAAAATTCTCCTGAGTAGTCTTCCTGAACCAGTGCATGGGAGGGGGGGGGGGGGGGAAGAGCATGGAAGAGGAACCTGGAACGTGGTCACACAGGCTCTGAGAGAGAAACTCATGAACAATCTTCTATGACTTCCTGATGGAGGAATGCTTACATGGAGGAATGGTGATCGGATGTGACACCCTCTCAGTCAGGGGCTCCAGCTGCACAGAGGATTGTAATGGTCCCTTAAATGGTAAATGGTTAGTAGGCCCCCCAAATGCCCTGCCAGAAAGATCAAGCCTGCTAAGAAAACTGAAAAACCTCATGAGACAGGGGCCTGGATTAATGGTGGACCTTCCAGCTACTCAGACACTGCTGTCTCACTGCTCTGCTCCTCTCCTGCACCCTCAGTGCTGCTCTCCCTTATATATTTTTTTTTATGAGGAGGCACTTGGGAGGGGGAATTGCTTAAGCAAATAAGGAAGGGAAAATAAAAGAAAAAAGAAACCCAAAAGGAGGCAGTCTCACTGGTCTGGACTGGTCTAGCAGGATGGTCTGGAAGCACCATTTAGCAGGAGTGCTGATGACGCATGATCCTGCAGCACCTGGTGCACTTCTTTAACTTGCTGGCAAATTTCTGGGACATAGCAGACAGAAAAATAACTGTAGTGAAATCAAAAGGCTCAATTTTTAATGGAAAAAAGTCAATATGAACCCGAATGGGTGTGCCTCAGTCCTAAATGTGGCCTAGGCAGCGCTAAAGGAAAATCAAAGGAAACCTAGAAAATGCTGATAAATCTTACTAAAGAACACTAAAAGGGAAAAAAGTTTGAAACTGTGGTGATAGGCAAGGAAGAATAGTATAAAGTACTACTTACTAATGAAAAATGTCAAAAATCCCCAAAAGTGACGTACAGTGTGTGGTTGGCTCAACAGAAAAAGAGAGACTGAAGTCCTCGGATACAGCGGCAGCAAGCAGGAACAGGTGCAACATGCGCTAAGAGCTTTCTAAAAACTTCTAGGAGGAGCTGAGAAGGTTACTACTACTACTGAGCATTTGTATAGCACTACAAGGCGTACAATACAATGCAGTCAGTGAACGCTTAATCTCTATTCGTCTACGAGGAATGCCTATCAACACAACTATAATTCAAGTATATGCCCCAACAACAGCTGCAGAAGAGAATGAAATTGAAGAGTTTTATGAACAAGTACAAGCTGAAATTGACAGAACATGCAAGAAATATGGAAGACAACATCATGGCCAACTGACTGGAAAAGATCTGTGTTTATACCAATACTAAAGAAAGGTGATCCAACTGACTGTGGAAATTATCGCACAATCGCTCTGATCCCACATGCCAGCAAGATTCTACCGAAGATTATTCAAAAGAGACTACAACCATACCTGGAACAAGAACTACCTGAAGTGCAAGCAGGGTTCAGGAAAGGGCAAGGAACGAGAGACATCATTGCGGATGTGGGATGGATCCTTGAAAAGACTAAAGAATAACAAAAGGATATCTATTTGTGTTTTATTGACTATAGCAAGGCTTTTGACTGTGTAAACCCAAATTTCATCACTCCTCCTTACTTGAAGGTCCAAGATGCAGAACCTCTGACCAAACCCTCCATCAGATACCTGGGAGTCACACTTGACCAGCGACTAGACATGAAGACCCATATAAGCAATGTACCAAGAGCCGTATACCATAAAATCCGATCCCTCAGACACCTACGCTCCCTACTTGAACCAGATGACTTCCGGACAGTGTATCAAGCTCTGGTCTTACCACATATCGACTATACCAACGCAATACTCCATGGTCTACTACAACCCACTTTGCTTCCATTACAGCTAGCAATGAACTCAGCAGCACGAGATCTCCAGGGCGCTGCCATGAGGGAACACATGACACCCATCCTGAAAATTACACTGGCTCCCTATAAAGCGTAGTTACTCACCTGTAACAGGTGTTCTCCAGGAGCAGCAGGAATCAGTCCTCACTTATGGGTGACGTCGGCGCCGACGGAGCCCTCGCGGAGCAATTTTCCCCAGCTTTCAAAGAAAGCCTTTGGGAATTGCAGCGCGCATGCGCGGTCCTCTTCCCGCCCAAGGGTGCCATCTTAGCCAGTCAGATGACATAGCTAAAAAAGACAGCATAAAAAATTTGCAAAAAGAACATAAGCAGACGATTGCAACTCCAAGGGGAGGAGGGAGGGTAGTGAGGACTGATTCCTGCTGCTCCTGGAGAACACCTGTTACAGGTGAGTAACTACGCTTTCTCCAGGACCAAGCAGGAAGTCAGTCCTCACTTATGGGACTCCCAAGCTCAAGGCTACCGGAGACCCTAAGCACAAAAATGAGCTCCCTCTAGCTCAGCAGCACAGAAGGAAAGAATCTTCGCTGAATCATCACCCACCGGTAGCCCACATCCGGGATGGAGGGTAGGAGTTGCTCAGACCTCAAAGAGATTACGGAGGACTGCCTGTCCGAAAGCACTGTCCCTGCGGGACTCCCTCTCGAGACAGTAATGGACCGCAAAAGTCTGGCTCGAAGACCAAGTAGCGGCCCGGCAGATGTCTGCCAGCGGAACAGAGCGGAGGTAAGCCACTGACGTAGCCTTTGCCCGAACGCAATGAGCCGTGACTCGACTTTCTAAGGAGAGTCCGGCTGCCCCATAAGCCCAAGAGATACAGTCCGCAACCCAGATGGACAGAGTACGCTTGGAGACCGGGAGCCCCAATTTATTGGGGTCAAAAGACACAAAAAGCTGAGCAGCTTTACGGTGCTCCCGCGTACGGTCAAGGTAGAAGTTCAAAGCCCTTCTACAGTCCAGGGTATGGAGGACCGTTTCAGCTCGGCTGGAGTGTGGTCTGGGAAAGAAGGTTGGAAGTACCACCTCCTGATTGATGTGAAAAGGGGAGACCACTTTTGGAAGAAATTTTGGGTGAGTCCGTAGGACTACCCTATTTTTGTAGAACCGAGTGTAAGGGGGATCAGACACGAGGGCCTGCAATTCACTTACGCGTCTAGCGGAAGTGAGGGCTATCAAGAACAGTGTTTTCCAAGACAGAAAACGGAGAGAACAGGTAGCCATAGGTTCAAAAGGCGGACAGGTGATCCGCTGCAAAACCACATTCAGGTCCCAGTCAGGCGCTGGCGGGCGCAGAGGTGGTTTAAGTAGAAGGAGACCTCGGAGAAACCTCGCTACGAGAGGGTCGCTGGAGAGAGGTCTACCGTCCACCGGCACATGATGTGCCGAAAGAGCACTGAGGTGAACTTTGATGGAGTTGGACTTAAGTCCCAGATTAGAGAGGTGTAGCAAGTACTGCAAGATCACCGACACCGGGCAGGAGAAGGGATCCTGAGACTGTTGGGTACACCAGACGGCAAAGCGACGCCATTTAAGGGCGTAGCATTTGCGGGTAGAAGGCCGTCGTGAAGCCAAGACGACCTCCTCCACCTCTGCCGGCAGGAGAAGGGGAGCAAGGACTACCCTCTCAGCAGCCAGGCCATGAGGTTGAGAGACCTGAGGTTGGGGTGTAGTAGAGACCCCTGATCCTGAGTGAGGAGATCCGGTTGTACCCCCAGAGGGAATGGATCCTCCACCGCTAATTGCAGTAGGAGCGGAAACCACGGCTGTCTGGGCCAGCGAGGGGCCACCAGGATCATGAAGGCTTTGTCTCGGAGAACCTTGAAAAGAGTCCGAGAGACTAGCGGGATGGGAGGGAAAGCGTACAGAAGGCTCCCCGACCATGAAATTAGAAAAGCGTCCGCCGCAACCCGAAGGGGGTGTGGCTGACGAGAGCAGAAGCGAGGAAGCTGCCGGTTGTGAGGACTGGCAAAGAGATCCACCGTGGGGAGGCCCCACTTTAGGAAGAGCTTCTGAACTACCAAGGGATCCAGACGCCACTCGTGCGGCTGGAGGATCCTGCTGAGTTTGTCCGCCAGGCAATTTTCTTGGCCCGGGAGATAAACTGCCTTGAGGAGAATGCCGTGACTGACGGCCCAAGAGCAGAGCTTCTGTGCCTCCCGGCAGAGGAGGAAGGAGCCCATGCCCCCCTGCTTGTTCACGTAGAACATGGCAACTTGATTGTCCGTCTGGACAAGGACGGACTGGTGGGAAGTCAGGTGGGAGAAGGCCTTGAGAGCCAGGCGGATCGCCCTGAGCTCCAGGAAGTTGATCTGCTGAGCAGACTCCCACGTGGCCCAGAGGCCCTGAGTACGTGTCCCTTGGCAATGTGCTCCCCAGCCCAGGAGGGATGCATCCGTGGTCAGCACCCGGGTCGGCTGAGGTGACTGGAAAGGCATTCCGAATATCAGGTTCGGCTGCCGAAGCCACCACCGGAGAGACGAGATCAGCGGCTCGGAGACGCGCACTAGGTCTGCTAGGCCGCCTGTGGCTTGTCGCCACTGCTGGCGGAGACACCATTGAGCAGGCCGCATATTCAGGCGGGCATTGGGGGTCACATGGACGGTGGAAGCCATATGGCCGAGTAGTCTCAGGAAGCGCCTGGCGGAGACCAGGGGCTGGCTGCGAAAACGATCGGCTAGGTCCATGAGCCGTTGAGCCCTGTCGAGCGGTAGGTACGCTCGTGCCTGAGGAGTGTGTAGCCTTGCGCCGATGAACTCGAGATCCTGTGAGGGGAGCAAAGTGGACTTTGCGAAATTTATAACAAAGCCCAAGTACTGCAGAAGAGTCACCGTGCGGTGTGTGGCGCTGGTGACCTCCGGAGCGGACGCCGCTCTGATGAGCCAGTCGTCGAGGTACGGAAAGACATAGAGGCCGTGAAGCCGGAGATGGGCCGCCACCACCGCGAGACATTTTGTGAAGACTCGCGGTGCGGAGGACAGGCCAAAGGGCAGTACTCTGTACTGGTAATGATTTCCTGCCACCACAAACCTTAGGTATTGGCGGTGGCTTGGGTGGATGAGGATGTGCGTGTAGGCATCCTTTAGATCCAAGGAGCATAGCCAATCTCCCTGCTGGAGGTAGGGCAGAAGGATTCCAAGGGTAAGCATTTTGAACTTCTCCCGCACAAGGAACTTGTTGAGGTTGCGCAAGTCCAGGATGGGTCTGAGGCCCCCTGTTCGCTTTGGTATTAGAAAATACCTGGAATAAAAGCCTTGACCTCTCAGGTGGTGTGGCACCGGTTCCACCGCCTGTTCCTGCAGAAGACCTGCTAACTCCTGAAGGAGTAATTCCCTGTGCAGAGGGGGTCGTGGAGGTTCTCCCGGAAAATAGGAGGGAGGGACCTGGTGGAAGTGGAGAAGATAGCCTTCTCGCACGACTTGAAGCACCCAGGCATCTGCGGTGATGCTGGACCACCTGTGGGCGAAGTGAACCAGCCGGCCTCCGGTGCTGGGAGGAACCAGCGGGGGGGGGAGAGGCTATGCTTAGTGAGTCAAAAACCCCCACCCTGCTGAGCAGGGGCTGGTGGTGCAGGCTTGGGGGCTTGCTGCCTACGGGACCCGTTATCCCGTCCCTTGGCCTGCTGGCCCTGTTGGGGAGCTGCAGGGGCCTGATAATGGGGGTATTGTTTGTAGGCAGCCGCCTTCCTCGGGTAAAAGGACTTTTTCCCCGAGCCCTTCTTTTTCTGGGAAGGGGCGGAGGTCTTCCTAGAAAGCCTGGTCCTGGTGAGAGTCTCAGTCTCAATTTGTGCAGCCTTTTCCGCCATGGGCTTGCCAAAGAGGTTTTCGCCTCGGCAGGGGACATCGACCAACTTGTCCTGCACCCAGGGCTCAAGGTCTGACGACTGAAGCCAAGCCTGTCGGAGGGCACCGATGCCGGCTGCGGCCACTCGAGCCGATGCTTCAAAGCCATCATAGGCTGCTCGGGACATGAACTTTGAGCATTCCCGAATGCCAGTGGACAAGGCCAGGAACCTCCGCAAGGGTTCCTCGGACAAACCAGCGGAGAATCCGGCTAGCTCTTTAGCCAGATCTCGGAGATACATGCCCATGTACAGCTGGTAAGTCTGGACACGACATGCGAGCATAGAGCCCTGGAAACACTTCTTACCAAGGCCATCCAGGTTACGGGCCTCCCTGCCAGGAGGCACCGAGGAGTGCATCTTCTGGCTCTTAAGACGATGCATGGCCGATTCCACTACCATGGAATGGTGTGGTAGCTGTGCCTTTTGAAAGCCAGGGCTCTTGCGGACTCGATAGATAGAATCGACCCGCTTGCTCAGGACCGGCGAGGAGGCCGGACTCTCCCACATGCGGAAGAGTAGTCGTTCCAGCATAGGAGGAACCGGCACAGTAAAGTGTTCCCTTGCGGGAGAGTCATACTGGAGGGCGTCGAGCTCTTCGGCTCGAGGCTCCTCCTCGGGGTCCGCAGGGAAGGCCAAAGCCTTGGCCATATCCCTGACGAAGTCCGAGAACCGGGCATCCTCCGGGGGGGACTGCTTCCGAGGCTCGGACTCCGGTGAGTCCGAGGGGACACACCGAGTCCGGAAAGAATCAGGCGACTCTTCCTCTTCAGACTCCCAGACCGACTCCGACGAGGACTCGGTGGGGTCGGCCCGGGCAGGGCGCGGCGCCTGCCGCCCCGACGCCGAGGGAGTTGGCATCGGCGACCTCGGTCCCGAACGGGAGGCCGAGGGTGACCTCGACCGAGGATCGACTCGAGTTCGCATCGACTCGAGGATCGGCTCGGTCTCCGGGGTCGACTTGGACGTCGACGTCCCGGCGGTCGGGGCAGCGGCGCCAGCGAGGCCAGCGAGCAGTGCCCGCTGCTGGTCCATGAAGGCAGACAGTCTGCTCTCCAAGGCCGTCAACCTGAGTCCGAGCTCAGGTGACCCAGCAGCCCCCGACTCGGGCCCCGACGGCGGCTGTCGCGGAGGCGAGTCCACAAGGACCACAGGACTTACCCGAGCAGGCATCTCCGACTCCAGGCGAGGTCGCTTCGTGAGGTGCTCCTTCTCCAAGGACCCGGGGCGGCTGTCGGGGCTATGCGACCTGGCCCTCGCGGAACCAGGAGCGTCCACCGACGCCGCCCTCGCGGGTTTCACCTTCCGACGATGGTCCCCGGAGGGAGAACCCCTGTCGGAGGAACTCCGGCGACGGTCCGAGCTGGAGCCTTTGGACGCGGAGGCCTCCGACGAGGTCCGGGTACGGCTGGGGTCAGCGAAGATCCTATCACGCTGATGCCGCCGACTTCTCAACGCTTTGGAGGACATTTTGCCGCAGGGCCCACAGATCAGTTCCTCATGATCTGGGCCCAGGCAGCGGAGGCAAAAGTCGTGTGTGTCAGTTAGTGACATATTTCGGTCACACTGACCACACCGCTTAAAACCACTGGCAGCCATCGGGGGAAAAAGGGCCCCTGCGAGGTCAAAGGACCGGGCTGCCAGGGAAAAATCGAAAACGAAAGCTGACTAAGTCAGAAAAACCGAAAAAAAGGAAGAGGACTCGTGACCGGCGTCGCGAGTCCGGGCGGGAAAAAGACCGGCGTCGAACCGAAGGAAAGAATAAAATAATGAAGAAATATCGACTTTTTCGCGGGGACAAGACGAGGACGTCTGTAGGGCTCCGCGGAAAAAAGAAGACTGGCTAAGATGGCACCCTTGGGCGGGAAGAGGACCGCGCATGCGCGCTGCAATTCCCAAAGGCTTTCTTTGAAAGCTGGGGAAAATTGCTCCGCGAGGGCTCCGTCGGCGCCGACGTCACCCATAAGTGAGGACTGACTTCCTGCTTGGTCCTGGAGAAAAGGCAGGATCACATTCAAGACCATACTAATGACCTTCAAGATCATAAACGGACTCGCCCCATCTTCCTTATCCGATCTCATACTGATAACCCCCTGTAATAGATCTAGAAGATCCCATGCCGCCAATAAACTAGTAGTCCCAAAAGAAATGACCAAGTGTTGCCAAAGCACAAAGAACAGGGCTTTTAAGCTCGCCGCACCTAAATGCTGGAACACCCTTCCACACAGTATCCGTGATATCACCAATCTAACCCAGTTCAGAAAAGCCATGAAACATTCTCTCTTCCTCTTACATTACCCGGATGACAGTACCACTGATCACTCACCATCCAGCTAGGCAAATCTACACAAATGTCCAATAATTCGCATTGTACAGATGTAAATAGTTACCCCTGTTTCTTTCCAAGTTCCTATTCCTGTTATTTGTAAACACAAATCAAGTCATTTGAAATGTGTATGTAAAATGTTCCATGTAAACCGCACTGATGGAAAATAGCGCGGTATATAAGAAAATGTAAATAAATAAATAAACCATGAGAAACTCTGGGGCCACATTAAGAAGCATGGGTATACCAGAACACCTGATCGTACTCTTGCACAATCTGTACGTTGATCAAGAAGCAGCAGTTCGAACGGAACAAGGAGAAACAGAATGGTTTAAAATAAGCAAAGGTGTAAGACAAGGCTGCATACTTTCCCCCTACCTGTTTAATTTATATGCAGAACAAATCATCAGAGAAGCAGGATTGTATGAAGACAACAGAGGTGTGAAGATTGGTGGAAGACTCATCAACAACCTTCGCTATGCTGATGATACCACATTACTGGCTGAAAGTGAAGATGATCTGAAACATTTGCTTCTCACAATCAAAGAACATAGTCTCAAAATGGGCCTGCACCTTAATGTAAAGAAGACAAAGATCATGACAACTGGCATAATCAACAGGTTCATCATTGAAGGAGAAGAAATTGAAATCGTGAACAACGTTAACCTACTTGGATCAACTATCAATAAAGAAGCAACAAGCAGTCAAGAAATCAGACGACGCATTGTTCTTGGCAGAATGGCTATGAAAGAACTAGATAAGATCCTCAAGAGCAGAGATGTCTCTCTCCATACAAAGATTTGACTTGTTCAAGCCATGGTATTTTCAATAACATCATATGGATGTGAAAGCTGGACAGTGAAAAAGATAGACAGGAAGAAAATTGATGCCTTTGAATTATGGTGCTGGTGGCGAATACTGTGTATACCATGGACTGCCCAAAGAACAAAGCAGTCGGTACTAGAGGAGATCAAACCTAAGCTTTCTTTAGAAGCTCAGATGACCAGATTTCGACTTTCATACTTTGGACACATCATGCGAAGAGAGAGATCATTAGAGAAAGACATCATGCTTGGCAAGATAGAAGGTCAGCGCAAAACAGGAAGGCCAGCAATGAGATGGATCGATACAATAATAGCAGCTACGGGTACCATTCTGTCAACAATGCACCGCCTGACTCAAGACCGAACACAATTTAGGATAGCTATCCAGAGGGTCGCCATGAGTCCACTCCGACTCAACGCAACTTAACACCACCACCACCACAAGGCGTACACAGCGCTGCATAGACATGTAAGAGACAGTCCCTGCTCATCAGAGCTTACAATCTAGTCCAGAGAAACAACATAGTATGTGTAGACAGGGATACATCTAGAGGGAAAGGAGATCAGGTGGGTCAAGATCCGAAAGCGGCAGCTAAGAGGTGAGTTTTCAGCCTGGATTTGAAAAAAGCCAGAGAAGGCGCCTGACTTACAGACTTAGGTAGTTTGTTCCAGGCATAAGGTAAAAGGAGTTAAGTCTGGAGTTAGCAATAGAAGAGAAGGGCATAGATAGAAGCAATTTTCCAGAAGAGCGGAGTTTATGGGGAGTGGTGTAGGGAGGTATAAGAGAAAAAGTAGTGAGAAGCTGCAGAGTGAATGCACTTATAGGTCAGCAGGAGAAGTTTGAACAGGATGCGGAAATGGATAGGGAGCCAATGAAGGCACTTGAGAAGAGGGATAATATGAGCAAGACAAGACTGGCGGAAGATTAGCCACGCAGCAGAGTGTTGAACAGAAGGTTCCCACATGGGGCTCTGTCAGTAATGTCACCATGAGTAAGGACTTATCCTGCCTGTCCACAGAGAATACAAAATAAATGTAAAAAGATAATGAAATGTTCCCAGTTAACAAGGTGGCATGAATGCTACACAATTGCTCATCCATAAGTGAATAGTTTGAAGCCAAATGTCAAGTGCTTAGCGTAGTTACTCACCTGTAACAGGTGTTCTCCAGGAGCAGCAGGAATCAGTCCTCACATACGGGTGACGTCGGCATCGACAGAGCCCTCGTGCGGAGCATTTCCCCAGCTTTCAAAGAAAGCCTTTGGGAATGCAGCACGCATGCGCGGTCCCCTTCCCGCCCAAGGGTATCATCTTGCTCAGTCTGATGACATAGCTAAAAGACAGCAAAAAACCAAAATGAAATATATAGGACTGCAACTCCAAGGGGAGAAGGGAGGGTCGCGAGGACTGATTCCTGCTGCTCCTGGAGAACACCTGTTACAGGTGAGTAATTACGCTTTCTCCAGGACCAAGCAGGAAGTCAATCCTCATATATGGGACTCCTCAGCTCTAGGCTACCGGGAACCCAAAGCTGAAAAAAAAGCTCCCTCTAGAGCTTCAGCACGCGTGATAAGAATCTTCTCTGAGAACGCCCCCGAACGGTAGCCCAACACAAGGGCCGGAGGGTAGGAGTTGCCTAAACCTCAAAGAGATTACTGAGTACCACCTGTCCGAAAGCACTGTCCCTGCGGGACTCCCTCTTGAGGAAATAATGGGCCGCAAAAGTCTGGCTTAAAGACCAAGTAGCGGCCCGGCAGATGTCGTGGTGCAACGGTGCTTTTTCACTTTGAGGCAACTTCGTGCAGTTTGCCCTTTCATATCCGTCCCCGCTATGACCAGACTACTGGTGGTATCTCGTCTTGATTATTGTAATGTCGTTCTGGCCGGCCTTCCCCAATCACAATTGCGGAGATTACAACTGGTTCATCACACAGCGGCACGTCTTTTGATGCATGCTTCACGTTTTGATCACATCACCCCTCTTCTGATTCACTTGCACTGGCTTCCACTTACCTATCGCATCCAGTTCAAGGTGCTCATCCATGTACATAGATCCTTTCACACCGGTGTTCCCCTTTACCTCGCAGATCAAATCCATCTTCACTCCGCCCATCGTTCTCTTTGGTCAGTTCATCTGAACCGCATGTTTCTTCCTTCTCCATCACAGGCTCATCTTGAATCCACCCGTTCTTCTGCTTTCTTCTTCTTAGGCCCTCGGCTCTGGAACTCGCTCCCCCCTGCCCTCCGTCTAGAACCTTCCTACAAAACCTTTAAGACCATGCTGAAGTCCCATTTGTTCTGCACAGCTTTTAACCTTCCCCCTCCCCCTACCCTCTCCTTTCCCCCATATCGTTGATTTCAGTCGTTCTTAACCCACTTTGCCCTGTTGCTCTACTCTCCCCTCTTATTCTATCCTATCTCGTATCTTTCTTTCCTTTTACTTATGGCGTTCTTTTCCTTTTCAGTAGCCCTATTATTTTTGCTATTGTAAACCGCTTTGGTACCTTGAGTGTGAGCGGTATATAAAATGTTTTAATAAAGATAAAGATAAAGATGTCTGCCAACGGAACAGAGCGGAGATGAGCTACTGACGCAGCCTTCGCCCTGACATGGTGGGCCGTGACTCGACCCTGCAAGGAGAGGCCGGCTGCCCTGTACGCCCAGGCGATACAGTCTGCTACCCAAATGGACAGGGTACGCTTGGAGACAGGTAACCCCAGCCTATTAGGGTCAAAAGATATGAACAGCTGAATAGCCCTTCGATGCCCCTGCGTACGGTCAATGTAGAAAGACAACGCCCTCCTACAGTCCAGGGTATGCAAGACCATTTCAGCCCGGCTGGCATGCGGCCTGGGAAAAAAGGTCGGAAGAACCACCTCCTGACTGAGGTGGAAGGAGGAGACAACCTTTGGAAGGAACTTAGGATGAGTCCGTAAGACCACCCTGTTCCTATAGAACCGTGTGTACGGTCTATCAGAAACCAGAGCCTGTAGTTCACTCACACGCCTGGCCGAGGTAAGAGCCACCAAGAACAACGCCTTCCAGGAAAGGAAGTGTAAATGACAGGTAGCCATCGGCTCAAACGGTGGGCGAGTAAGTTGTTGCAAGACCACATTCAAATCCCACTCAGGGGCTGGTGGACGAATCGGAGGCTTGAGCAAAAGCAGGCCTCTGAGGAAGCGGGCCACTAAGGGATGGACCGACAGACTGGCCCTCCACCGGCGAGTGGTGCGCAGACAGAGCACTGAGGTGGACCTGAACAGAGTTGGATTTAAGGCCTAGGTCCAACCGGTGAAGCAGATACTGCAGCACCACTGGTAACAGGCATGAAAACGGATCCTCTTGGCGCTGAGCACACCAGGTGGAGAACCTACGCCACTTGAGGGCATAAGATTTCCGAGTGGATTGTCTCCTAGAGGCCAACACCACCTCCTCCACTTCCCTAGGTAGAAGTAAGGGGGCTAGAACTACCCTTTCAGCAGCCAGGCCATCAAATGGAGGGACTGGAGGTTGGAGTGCAGGAGGCATCCCTGATCCTGAGACAGGAGATCGGGTTGCACCCCCAGAGGGAGTGGAGTGTCCACCGCCAATTGCAGAAGGAGTGGAAACCACGGTTCCCTCGGCCATCTGGGGGCTACCAGGATCAGCGAGGCCCTGTCCCGAAGAACCTTGAATAGGGTTCGGGCCACTAGAAGCTTTGGAGGAAACACATACAGCAGGCCCGTAGACCAAGAGATTAGAAACGCATCTGCTGATATTCTCAGAGGATGCCGTTGTCTGGAACAGACCCTGGGCAGCTGACGGTTCAGTGGACTGGCAAAGAGATCGATGGTTGGAAGACCCCATTTTAGGAAGATCTGCTGGACCACTAGGGGATTCAAATGCCATTCGTAAGGCTGTAGAATCCTGCTCAGCCTGTCTGCCAGGTAATTTTCTTGGCCAGGTAGATAAACTGCCTTGAGAAACATGCCTTGTTTGACCGCAAAGGCGCACAGGGCCTGTGCTTCCTGACCCAGAAGCCTGGATCCTGTGCCTCCTTGTTTGTTCACATAGAACATTGCTACTTGGTTGTCTGTCTGAATCAAGACAGAATGGTGAGAGAGGACATGAGAGAAAGTTTGCAGAGCTAATCGAATAGCTCGCAACTCCAACAGATTGATCTGCTGTGTGGCCTCCCAAGGGGACCAGAGGCCCTGAGTGCATGCCCCATGGCAATGTGCACCCCAACCCTGAAGAGAAGCATCGGTCGTTAGCACCTGTGTGTGTGGTGGTGCCTGGAAAGGCAGCCCTTTGATCAGGTTTGGGAAATGTAGCCACCACTGCAGGGAGGCCGCTAGTAGTTTGGACACTCTTACTCTGTCTCTTAAGTCTCCTGTGGCCTGTATCCACTGAGCTCTGAGGCACCATTGAGCAGGCCGCATATGGAGACGAGCATTTGGAGTTACATGGACATGGATGCCATGTGGCCCAAAAGTCTCAGGAAATGTCTGGCAGAAACCAGAGATCTACTGCGAAACTGCTGGGCCAGAGCCATCAGTCTGTGAGCCCTGTTCCCGGGCAAATAAGCCATTGCTTGTAAGGTATCCAACCTTGCCCCTATGAACTCTAGGTCCTGTGAGGGGAGCAAAGTGGACTTTGTGAAGTTTATGACGAAGCCCAGGTGCTGGAGAAGAGAGACAGTGCGAAGAGTGGCTTGTCTGGCCTCCTGTGGAGACTGACCCCTGATGAGCCAGTCGTCCAGGTATGGAAAGACAAAGATGCCCTGGTTTCTGAGATAGGCCGCCACCACCGCCAGGCATTTGGTGAAAACCCTGGGCACGGAGGTTAGGCCAAATGGAAGTAACCTGTACTGAAAATGATCTCCTCCCACTACAAATCTGAGATATTGTCTGTGGTCTGGATGAATGAGGATGTGAGTATAAGCATCCTTTAGGTCTAAGGAGCATAGCCAATCTTCCTGCTGGAGGTAGGGCAGCAGTATTCCAAGGGTAAGCATCTTGAACTTTTCCCTCTCCAGGAACTTGTTGAGAATTCGCAAGTCTAGGATGGGCCTGAGGCCTCCTGTCCTTTTTGGTACTAGAAAGTACCTGGAATAGAAGCCTCTCCCTATCAGGTGGTGAGGCACCGGTTCCACCGCCTGCTCCTGTAAAAGACTTGCCAACTCCTGAAGGAGGAGGCTCCCCTGGAAAATAGGAGGGAGGCAACTGGTTGAAGTGGAGCAAGTAGACCTTTTGGACTATGCTCAGTACCCAGGTATCCCCTGTTATAGCTGACCATCTGTGGGCGTAGAGTGTCAGCCGGCCTCCTGTGCTGAGTGGAGCCAGCTGTGGGGGAGAGGCTATGCAGTGGGAGTCAAAACGGTGGCCCCACTCCCTGCTGTGCAGGAGCCGAAGCTGGCGGCTTGGGGGTTTTCTGCCTACGGAGCCCATGTCCCTGCCCCTTGGCCTGCTGACCCTGTTGGGGAGCTGTAGAGGCCTGGAATTGAGGGTAGGATTTGTAGGCAGAGGCCTTCCTCGGGTAAAAGGGCTTTTTCCCCGAGCCCTTCTTCTTCTGATAAGGGGCAGAAGTCTACCTGGACAGCCTTGTCCTGGTGAGAGTCTCAGTCTCGATTTCTGCAGCCTTTTCAGCCATGGGTTTGCCAAAGAGGTTCTCACCCTGGCAAGGGACATCGAATAACTTGTCCTGGACCCATGGCTCGAGGTCCAATTACTGTAGCCAGGCCTGACGGCGTGCACTGATGCCGGCCACTGCTTCTCGGGCCGAAGCCTCGAAGCCATCATAGGCTGCTCGAGATATAAACTTCGAGCACTTTCGAATCCCTGATGACAAAGCCTTGAACCTCTGCAAAAGTTCCTCGGAGAGGCCAGCAGAGAACCCGGCAATCTCCTTTGCCAGGTCTCGGAGGTACATGCCCATGTACAGCTGGGTAAGTCTGGACACGGCACGCCAGCATAGAGCCCTGGAAGCACTTTCTACCGAGGGCATCCAGGTTCCGGGCCTCCCGGCCGGGGGGCACCAAGGAGTGCATTTTCTGACTCTTCAGACGATGCATGGCCGATTCCACAACCATGGAGTGGTGTGGTAGCTGTGCCTTCTGGAACCCAGGGCTCTTATGGACTCGATAAATGGAATCAACCCGTTTGCTAAGAACCAGCGCCGAGGCCGGTGCCTCCGACATGCGGAAGAGCAGCCATTCCAGCATCGGAGGAACCGGTACAGTAAAGGCCTCCTTCAGGGGAGAGTCATACTGGAGGGCCTCGAGCTCTTTGGCTCGAGGCTCCTCCTTGGGATCCGCGGGGAAGGCCAAGGCCTTGGCCATATCCCTCACGAAGTCAGAGAACCGGGTATCCTCCGGGGGGGACCTTCTCCGAGACTCTGACTCCGGTGAGTCTTTAAAGTGTCTGGGGACTCCTCATCCTCCGTCTCCCACCCCGACCTCTCCGAGGAGGAATCGAGCAGCTCCGGCCAGGCAGGCACCGATGCCATCCACCCCGACACCGAGGGTACCGGCATCGATGACCTCGGCCCCGTACGGGAGGCCGAGGGAGACCTTGGCCGAGGATCGACTCGAGACCGCATGGACTCGAGGATCGGCTCGGCCTCCGGGGTCGACTTGGACGTCGAGGTCCTGGTGGTTAGGGCAGATGCACCGGTTAGACCGGCGATCAGCACCCGCTGCTGTTCCATGAAGGCAGCCAAGCTGCTCTCCAAGGCCGTCAACCTGAGTCAGAGCTCAGGAGACTCAGCAGCCCCCGACTCGGTCCACGAGGACTACAACACTCATGTGACTCGGGGACTCCGGCTCCACACGAGGCAATTTGGCAGGCCTCTCCGGCTCCGAGGACCCGGGACGGCGGTCGGGGCTATGCGACCTGGCCCTCGAGGGACCAAGAGCATCCACCGACGCCGCCCTCGCGGGTTTCTTCTTCCTTTTGTGTTCCCTTGAGGGATACCCCCACTCAGAGGAGCCCCGACGATGCTCGGGGTCGGACTCCCGACACGTCGAGGCCTCTGACGAAGTCCTGGCCCGGCTGGACGCGGAGTCAGAGAAGATCCTTTCTCACTGATGCTGACGGCTCCTCAACACCTTCGAAGACATTTTGCCACACGGGCCACAGATCATCGGGTCATGATCGGGCCCGAGGCACCGGAGGCAGCAGTCGTGTGTGTCGGTGAGAGACATCAGTTTCTTGCACCGATCACACTTCTTGAACCCGCTGGCATCCATCGGGGGAAAAAGAGCCGCTGCAAGGTCAAAAGACTGGGCTGCCAGTGAAAAAGAAAAAAAAGAGCGCGAACGCTAGTCTCAAAGGACAAAAATCGAAAAAAACAGTTCCGGGCTCGATAATGGTGTACCGTGCTCAGGCGAGAAGGGGAACCGGCATCGAACCGGCAAAAAACCATGAATCTTCGAAGGAAAAATCAACTTTAACCAGGTGACTATGACACACGTCCGTCGGGCTCCGCGGAAAAAAGAAGACTGAGCAAGATGGCACCCTTGGGCGGGAAGGGGACTGCGCATGCGCACTGCATTCCCAAAGGCTTTCTATGAAAGCTGGGGAAATGCTCTGCACGAGGGCTCTGTCGACACCGACGTCACCTGTATGTGAGGACTGACTTCCTGCTTGGTCCTGGAGAAAAAATGCATCAAGGTTTTCATTCTACATGTCATTCAACAAATACCATCTCTGGCATTCAGAAATATGTTTCCTTTGCATTGTACTTAAACCTCGATTACCTGTTGATGACACTGAAAGCTTCTTCTGTGCCTAGAGAGCAGAGAGCATTAACAGCCGCATAAGTGGGAGCCAGATGAGGATGCTGCCCAGGTCCTCCTCCAAAACCACCGCCAGGGCCCTGACAACGGGCCAAGAATTGGCATACACTGGACAGAAAGAGAAGCAAACAGCATTTAAGAACATTTCACATGGAAAGTGCTGTTTGATACTTCATGTATCCTTCTGAATAAGCTAATAACAAAATTCCATGAAGTGTAAGAAAAGAAAAGACTACTGGAGATGAAGAGATGGCACTGCAGTAACACTGGGCAAAATGCCTATAAGAAGCTTGCTCTCCAAAAGCAACAAAATGTCAAAATGAAGCAAAAAATAAAGAGGTAATAATTTTATATTAAAAATCCATACTGGACAGTGACAGAAGGGGAATAGTCAAACAATAGCAAAAAGCATTTAGCAGGAGGTTAAGCACATCAATGCAACAGAAAAGTAAAGTTGCACAAAATTAAAGCTGCAGAAAAAATAATTATCCCCCAATTTTAAAAACCTAAACAGACACACATTTAAAATGACCATAACCTACCAATAATAAAACAAGAACATTTAAGAACGAACTTAAGGCGAGTTAAATATACAGATAAACACAAACTACAAAAAATGAAAACAAAAAGGAGCATTTTCAACTTCTGTATGCAATAAAGCTCCATACACAGCAGTCTTATATCTACCTTCAGCCCTCAATTTTAATTTTAACTTTTCCCCCAAGAACGATGGCTATGTTCAAAAATTCATACATTCAGTCTCCTGACAATACAACTCATATTTCAAATTACAAAAAAGGTATTACATAAAAGAGAACAGATGCTCGATGGTGTATTTTAAATTTATTAAGTTGCGAGGCCCACGAGAACTTCAAAGTTGCTGTCACCAGAGTGCTGGTGCTGCTGGTTGCTCTAAACTGCCATTGGATTCAGAAATTTTTATTCTTAAAAGCCATCAAAAATTTCAACCCTACATTTATGAAGTAATTTTATGACGTTCTTTTCATGCTTATGTGGCACAGATATACATAAATGATCTCTTATTGAATACTAACCACTGTAAACGTTTGCGCTTTGCCATCAAGGTGCATACTTTCTGGTGGGCACAGCATAGGCACAGCACGTAAGTATACGTTAATTATAAAATACTATTGTGCACATGCTTGCAAAATATAGGTACAGACATTTACACCTGCTCTTGGGCCAATATCAGAGTGTCCACACCAACAATCTTAAAGGAAAGAAGGTGCTCTCAGGTGAAGCTCGTTATCCAAATCAGTCATACACTAAGGACCTGAGATTAATTAAGCTTCAGGTGAACAAGGTATATTACACTTATTAGGTACAGTTTTATTAGTATAAATATCCATAGCAACCCTTAGTAAGTAAAGAACTTAAAGATCTAAACACAAGCTTAAAACTAAGATGCAGACAGCAGTCCAGCAGCAAGATGGGGGCTTTCCAGTCTTTTGCATTGAGTGTCACATGTATGATTTTCTCCCAGTTGGTGAGAGGTTTTACGTGTGCACTAGGTGCAAGGAGCTCTTTGCTCTCAGGGAACGAGTCCATTCTCTAGAGGCTAGAGTAGCAGACTTGGAAGACATAAGAAAGACAGAGAGGTACATAGAAGAGACCTACAGGGATATAGTCCTGAAGTCCCAACTCCAAGTCTGGCAGCATCCCTGTTGCCATGGAGTAGAGAGGTCCACGGTGACAGGAGAGCATCACCCTGGTGTGGCAGGAAGTGATCCTGTAACTAGGACCTGTCCTCCAGGTGACGTAAAACCCTCTCGCACCGAGGAAGTTTCTCCAGGGCCATGTGCCCATGAGGAAAGGGTTAGGGACAGCCATTATAGTTGATGATTCGATCATTAGGCATGTAGATAGCTGGGTGGCTGGTGGACGTGAGGATCGCCTGGTAACATGCCTGCCTGGTGCGAAGGTAGCGGACCTCACGCACCACCTAGATAAGGTCTTAGATAGTGCTGGGGAGGAGTCTGCTGTCTTGCTACATGTTGGTACCAATGACATAGGAAAATGTGGTAGGGAGGTTCTAGAGGCTAAATTTAGGCTTTTAGGTAGGAAGTTGAAATCCAGAACTTCCAGGGTAGCATTCTCAGAAATGCTTCCGTTCCACGCGCAGGACCCAAAAGGCAGGCAGAGCTCCGGAGTCTCAATGCGTGGATGAGACAATGATGCAGAGATGAGGGTTTTGGATTTGTTAGGAACTGGGGAACATTCTGGGGAAAGGAGGGGCTCTTCTGAAGGGATGGGCTTCACCTTAACTGGGATGGAACCAGGCTGCTGGAATTAACCTTTAAAAAGGAGATAAAGCAGCTTTTAAACTAGATAAAAAGGAGAAAGCCGACAGTCGCCCAAGAGCGCATGGTTCGGAAGAATGTATCCTTGAAGGATACTACCAAAAGCAGAGAGATTCCAAAAAAGAGTAAAGTAGCCCAAATGGCCCTCGAATATGGAGCAGACAGACCTTAAAGATCCCAAATTACCCATGCCTATCAATAGCTAGATTAATATGAATAAAATACAGTCTCTAAAATGCTTGTATGCAAATGCTAGAAGCCTAAAACATAAGATGGGAGAGTTAGAATATATAGCACTAAATGAGAGGTTAGATATGATTGGAATATCAGAGACATGGTGGAAGGAGGACAACTAGTGGGAGACTGTAATACCTGGGTACAAACTATATCGTAATGATAGAGCTGATTAAAACTGGTGGAGGGGTTGCGCTCTATGTTAGAGAGGGCATTGAGTCAAAAAGGATTGAAGTTTTGCAGGAAACAAAATTTGCTGTAGAATCTCTATGGATTGAAATTCCATGTAAACAGGGGAAAGCGATGGTAGTGGGGGTGTACTATCGACCGCCTAGCCAGAAGGAACAAATGGATGATGAAATGCTCAAAGAAATCAAGGAAGCTAACAAAAGTTACAGCGCAGTAATAATAATGGGTGATTTCAAACCCTGGTATCGACTGGGTCAGTGTCACAGCAGGACATGCTAGGGAGATAAAGTTCCTAGATGAAATAAATAACTGCTTCTTGGAGCAGCTGGTTCATGAACCGACCAGAGGGGAAGCCATATTAGACCTAGTCCTTAGTGGAACACTAGATCTAGTGCAAGAGATGGGCCTTGAAGGCCTTGAAGCATCACCTTTTCATCAAATACTTTCCAGAGAACACAATAACACAAGTTCATCCAAATAGCTCTAATCCCGTTCCTATCTAACAAGATGCCTTTTCATGTAATATTACTATCATATGTATATAGTTCAATGTCTATTATCCTTTGTTACAACTACCCCGGTTTTCCAAGTTTTTCTTCCTGTTCCATGTAAAAACAGATATATGTATCTTATCTGATGTTTTGTAGTTCTATGTAAACCGCGCTGATAATAAATAGTGCGGTATATAAAAATGTTAAATAAATAAATAAATAAATAAATAAGAGATAAGGGTTTTGGGGCCACTTGGCAATAGTGATCATAGCATGATCGCATTTGATTTAATTAGTGGAGGAGGGATAGTAAGGAAATCCACAGTACTACCTTTTAACTTTCGAAAGGGAGACTATGATAAAATGAGGAAAATAGTTAAGAAAAAACTAAAAGGAGCAGTTGCAAAGGTTAAAGACTTACATCAAGCTTAGGTGTTGTTGAAAAATACTATCTTGGAAGCCCAGACCAGCTGTATACCACGCTTTAAAAAAAGTGGAAGGAAGCCCAAAAAACTGCCAGCATGGTTTTTAAGGTCAGGTCAGAGAGGCTGTGGTTGCCAAAAAAGCATCTTTCAGGAAATGGAAAAAAGAGCCAAACAACGAAACCTGGAAACAGCACAAACACTGGCTAGTCGAATGCAAGGCATTGATAAGGCAGGCAAAGGGAGAATTTGAGAAGCTTGCTGCAGAAGCAAAAACGCAAAATAAAGACGTTTTCAAGCACATTCGTAGCAAAAAACCTGAGAGAGTGTCAATTGGTCCATTAGATGATAGAGGGGTTTAAAGGGGCACTAAGAGGCGACAAGGCGATAGCGGAGAGACTGAATGAATTCTTTGCTTTGGTCTTTACTGAGGAAAATATAGGGATGTTACCCATGACTGAAGTGGTATTTAAAGGTGCGGAAGAATTGAAGGAAAGAGTAGTTACTCACCTGTAACAGGTGTTCTCCAGGAGCAGCAGGCATCAGTCCTCACATATGGGTGACATCGACATCGATGGAGCCCCCTGCGGAGCTTTTCCCCAGCTTTCTAAGAAAGCCTTTGGGAATGCAGGCATGCATGCGCGGTCCCCTTCCCGCCTAAAGGTGTCATCTTTGCCAGTCAAATGACATAGCTAATAACAGCACTTAAAAAGCAAAACAATAAACTATGTACCACTGCAACTCCAAGGGGAGGAGGGAGGGTTGTGAGGACTGATTCCTGCTGCTCCTGGAGAACACCTGTTACAGGTGAGTAACTTCTCTTTCTCCAGGACCAAGCAGGAAGTCAGTCCTCACATATTGGACTCCCCAGCTTCAGGATACCGGGGACCCAGAGCTAAAAAATGAGCTCCCTCTAGCCACAGCTTCAGAGAAAAGGATTTCACTGGACTACACCTCCACCGGTAGCACAATCAGAGGGCTGGAGGGTAGGAGTTGCATAAACCTCGAAGAGATTCCGGAGCACTGCCTGACCGAAAGCACTGTCCCTACGGGACTCCCTCTCCAGGCAGTAATGAGCTGCAAAGGTCTGGCTTGAGGACCAAGTTGCACCCCTGCAGATGTCTGCCAACGGTACAGAGCGGAGATGAGCTACTGAGGCAGCCATAGCCCTGACACGGTGGGCCGTGACCCGACTCTGCAAGGTAAGGTCAGCTGCCCTGTAAGCCCAGGTGACACAGTCAGCCACCCAGATGGACAAGGTACGCTTGGACACAGGCACCCCCAAGTTATTGGGGTCAAAATATACGAAGAGCTGAGTAGCCCTTCTATGCCCCTGCGTACGCTCCAGGTAGAAGGACAAGGCCCTTCTACAGTCCAGGGTATGCAGGACTGTCTCAGCCCGGCTAGCATGGGGCCTAGGGAAGAATGTTGGAAGAACCACCTCCTGGTTGAGATGGAAGGAGGAGACAACCTTAGGGAGGAACTTAGGATGAGTCCTAAGGACCACCCTGTTCCTATAGAAGTGAGTGTAAGGCCTATCACAGACTAAGGCCTGAAGTTCACTTACTCGCCTGGCCGAGGTTAAGGCCACTAGAAAGAGAGTTTTCCAAGAAAGGAAGCAAAGATGGCATGTAGCCATCGGTTCAAAAGGTGAGCGAGTTAATTGCTGCAAGACCACATTCAACTCCCACTCAGGGGCTGGTGGACGGATAGGAGGCTTGAGCAAAAGCAAGCCTCTGAGGAACCTGGACACCAGTGGGTGTACCGACAAGGAGTGTCCCTCCACCAGTGAGTGGTGAGCTGCTAGAGCAGAGAGGTGTACCCGAACTGAATTAGACTTAAGGCCCTGATTGGACAAATGCAAGAGATATTGAAGCACCACTGGTACAGTGCAGGAGAAGGGATCTGCCTGGTGTTCGACACCACAAGGAGAATCTCTTCCATTTCAGGGCATAGGTTTTCCTGGTGGATTGCTTTCTAGAGGCTAATACCACCTCTTCCACTTCCTGAGGCAGGCCCCAGGGAGCTAACACTATCCTTGCAGCCTCCAGGCCATCAAATTGAGAGATTTGAGATTGGGGTGTAGAAGGAGACCCTGATCCTGAGATAGGAGATCGGGCTGTAACACCAGAGGCAGTGGGGTGTCCACCGCCAGTTGAAGCAGAAGTGGGAACCAGGGTTGCCTCGGCCATCTGGGAGCTACCAGAAGCACCGAGGCCTTGTCCCTTACAATCTTGAACAAAGTCCGGGCTGAAAGTAAGCTAGCCTGTACAGGGCTGTGTATACTGCCAGGGCACTCAACAATATGTACTAGCCCTAAGAAAGAGTTAATACCATTCAGAGCTTGTGATAAGGAAGCTTATCATAGCTCAGGAAGGAGCTATAGTAAAGGTGAAGTGACTCTGAACAAGCAACCTGTCAGTTCTGGTAGAAATAAGAAAACAGAATTTTGCCATAAAAGACTACCAGTCCCAGAATGCACCAGGTTTCCAACAGCCATTAGAGGAGCTGAAGTGGGGAAACGTGTGTTCAATCAGGAGGGCTATGAGGTAATCCCCAAGCACTCATCTCAAAGGGCAGGGCCTGATTCAGCACAGCTGCGCTGTGCTAGGGTGGAGCACTCATCAAAGCAGAATAAAGGTAGAGTTTATTCTACAGAGAAGAATCCTCATCCTCAGGATCTTGATCATCTTGGACATCTTCATCATCTGGAGGATCATCAGAAGCAGAAGCCAGGGCGGACGGACAGAAAGGGCAAGAAACCCTTTGGAAGAAAGAAGAGAAAAGCATCTGGGAGGTCTAAAGGAGTCCAGAGCAATACGTATACTGGAAGGTATTCCAAGGGCCAGCATACACCATTGGACTGGGGAAAGCCAGAGGAATGGTGCTGCAGAGCTAGGAATCTCCAGAGGGTACCTGTGAGGGAGACGGCTGCACTTGGAAGGGACCCTAGGACCCGTGCCAGAAGGTATGTGAAGAGAGATCCAGTGTCCAGGGATCTGGATTGGAAGGCTGGACATAAGAACTGGACTACATACTGGCCAGGCTATTTAGAGAGGAACTCTAACAGCAATGGAAGCTCAGGTATGAACACTGATCTATGCCCTAGCTATAACCTTGAAAGACAGCAGGGAAACAAGTATTCTCCTGAGAGTGCTACATTGAGAAATTCCTCTGTGCCAATCCATGATATTGAACCCATGATTGTTGAAGAAGGGGGAGCGGTCTTAGATACAGGCTGTGAATATATGGATTGCTCTCTGTCTAAACTCCTTTGGTAATTTTCTGTTACAAAGTACAGCAACCATCACAAAGAAATACAAACTTGTTCTTTAATCTACTCAGAAAAGCTCCTGAAGTAGGATTTGAGCCACGGAGTAGGAAGCAAGCCAGCTAAGGGGTTTCAGCTGGGTAACTGCTAACAATTGAGCCTTACCTAATTGCTTGTGAGCTCTGAGGGAATCACTTCTGAGTCTATGTGGGAAGATATAAGAAGTTAACCTGAAAAGAACAGTTTTTCCCTTCTTTGTGGGTTTTGCTTGTTGTTTGAAACACTGCTAAGAAAATATTAGCTAAAGCCTACAGAAAAGACCAGTTTGTTACCAACCAGGTCTTTAGTCTTTTGATTTGATTGCCTGACAAGTTCAACTGTTTTCCTGATTTTGTTTTTCCAAGTTTAACACTGAAAGCAAGTATCCTGTTTTATGTGCTACCAAGCATATCTGTGTTGGGAGAAATAACCCCATAAATAAATATCTTATTGGCTTTACACTCAAGCACAACTAATTATTGTGAGTGGCTGTGGTTGGTGTGAATGGACTGCATTTCCCACAATCCCTTGCAAATCATATTGATATATGCACTTGCCAAGACTGTGAACATTCTCACCCAGGCAGCCGTCTGACAAGCTTTGTATTCAGTAACATCCTTGTAAGACTCAGCTAGGATAATTAGGTGAAAGGTTCCAGATATACACTAGTCCATGTTTATAGAAGATAAGTAAAGGGCAAGTTGTCTCCCAGTCTCAGGTTAGAGATATCAAACTGTCAGTATTAGAATTAATTCCTACATAGTTATGTCTTGGAATATATGCATGTCTTCTCATGATTGCCTATGACGCAGAGATATAGAGATGTATGTTATGGATACGTGATGTCTGACATAGAACAATAACGTGAGAATTATGCTGTATAAGCAAATCTTTACCTATAAATAAAGTGGCCGAAAGCTATGATGTCAGAGTAAACATAGGCAGCGGCCTAGCTTGCTCTCCCAAAGCTTTGGTTGATTTTTATAATGGAAGTGTGTTGTGTATTATTTACTGATTTACCAATTAACCTTCTCATTGCCTTGTGTGTGGATTTCTGTTATACCCAAGAGCCCTGCCTCGTTGTAGGTGAGGGGAGGTGCAGAGTACTTCTTCAGTTTTGTGCTGTGACTCGGATAGCGGAATTCTGCATTCAAGGCAAGGGCAGGTGGTGCCAGAAGATTTGTGAGTATTACCAGTGATGGGTAATCTGTTAAGTAGATAGGCTCTGTCTCAGATGCGTGCATGGCATGACAGAGCTAGGGCTTTAGTATTTAAAAAAAGGTAGCCCTTATTGTATGCTTCTATTGTATGTATGAGAAGCATGGTGATGTAGCCATCGATTCCGTAGCTCATAGGGATTCAGTGACAAAAGGTAATGAGGATTTGCAGTTTCCTTTGGAGGGAGCTTTCTCTGTAGATAAGGTCCATTGCCTGAGATATGAGTTAGCGGCTAAAGGTAAACCGTGCAAATGTGCTTACATGATGGGAACGGATGGTACATGATGATAAACATAGTAATGTTTACGTTTTGAAACAAAAGTTGTTTGTGTTAGGAAATGTAACTAATGACCAGCTGAGTGAGTGAGGATCACTCGTGTAGCAGAACTAAGAGAAAAAGAAAATACTTAAAGAGCAACAGCAGTTAGGGGGAGTAGAATTGTGTATTTTGGATATTTGGAATGTCTCCCAGCTCAAGGAATTGAGAGCACGTTTGTACCAAGAAACGGTAAGTGTTGTACTTGTAATAAGAATCTTAAAAGTAGCAATAGGTCATAGTGTTTCTGTTGCAAAAGAACTGAGTGTTTCTGATGAACTTATTGATAAAAATGAGAGAGATTTGGACAGCTATTATGATTCTTACAAAAAGAGGAGTGTGATCAATTATATTATGATCTAGGCTCTATTCTATATAATTTATGTTCTGCCCCTGTTAAAGTGAAGCAGCTGTGGGAAATGATATTGTGACTACTTAAAGAAGTGTTTGATTTGACTAAAACTTTTCTGAATTACAGGGATAACCCTGGTAGATTTGTGTCTTTATGGTCTCAAATAATTAACAGTTATAATCCCATTTGGGCAGCTCTAGATAATTTGCTCAGAATTGTGTTTTTATAATCCAGCTGATTTTCATAGGGTCACTCATCCAGTTCGTGACAGACCCTGTGATAGATTTCCAAGAATTACACAAAGAGATAATTTTTCTCTACATAAAAACGAAATTGTTAGAATCCCTTAAAGTAGTATGCAAACCTGTAAAGGATTGGTCGAGATTAACATCTCTAAGGCAGGATAGGGGTAAAAAGGTTACAGATTTTCACACTAGGTGTATGCTAGCTTTTAAAGACTATTCTGGCGAGGCAGAAGACTCACCTTCAGGATTCACTAATATTTTTGTAAATGGTTTACTTCCAAGAATAAAAGAAATTTTAGAAACTTCAATAATAGATTGGCCAGCTAGAACAGCTGATGCAATTCTGAAAGGAGCTTGATACAGTGAGTTGAAATTTATCAAGGAACAGGAAGAAGAGCGAACTAAAATAGATGTGAAAAGACTAAATTGCTCAATTTACAGATTGTTTATGCAGCCACCCATGGGCAGGGGGGAAGAGGTAAAAACGGAGGAGGTTATGGGAATCCTCAGCGAGGGCATGGACAGTCCAGAGAAATGCGTACTTGTTATACTTGTGGTGAGATTGGGCATTTGCGGCGAGACTGTCCCCGGAATCGGAATCTTGATGGCCAGAGAGCTGATTTCTCTCCTCCCCCTCCGGTAACAGCTGAATTCACTCCCGTATATCAGTGCTTCTCTAACCCAGAAGATTATGGAGATGATACATGGGATGCATGACTATTGTTAAGTTTGAATGTAACTCCTCAGGGTGAGTTGGAAGCTAAGCTGGGAGGATCTACTTTGAAGTTTGTTATTGATACTGGAGCTACAACATCAGCACTGCATTTACAGGATTTGCCTGCCTGTTATCACACTCACCTAGCACAAACTCCGGTAGTACATTGTGAAGGCATTGAGGGAGACACTTTACCAGTGAATCTTTCAGGTCGGGATTTTCTGACTTCACATCATGCTACTCTATTCTGGATGAGTGGCAAGTTATATTTCCAGCTGTACTCTCTCTTTGAAGTGCCGTCTCCTGCAGATGCCAGTACCATTCATCCTGCTCTTGAAGAACTTCCGTCTAACCTTGTGGGCAGTACCAGGATCTAATGTCGGATGTCTTTCTATCCCGCCTGTGAGAATCACCGTGAAACCTGGAGTTCAGCTTCCTAGACTCAAGCAGCATCCACTGCCAGTAGCTGCCATTGATGGAATTTGTCCTGTGACTGAAGATCTTCAGAAACAAGGTGTCATTTATTCTACAACTTCATCATGTAAGACTCCAATTCTTCCTGTACTAAAGGCTGACAGTAAGACTTATAGATTTGTGCAAGACCTGTGAGCAGTAAATATTGTGATTTTGCCAATTTTTCCCTTGGTACCTAGTCCACATGATATCTGGACACAGATACCTTCAGGGACTACCTGGTTTTCTGTTGTAGATTTGAGTTCTGCTTATTTTTCAGTGAGAATTTGCAAAGAAAGCCAATTTTTTATTTGCTTTCCATTTTGAAAATAAACAAAATATTTGGACCACTTTGTATCAAGGGTACACTGACAGTCCTGCATATTTTTCGCAGGCCCTAAGAACTGCATTATTTGATGTAAGACTCGACCATTCCTCTTTGGTTCAATATGTGGATGATTTGCTTTTATGTTCACCATGTTATGAGTTTGTTTGTCAGATTCTTTGTCTCTATTAGCTCATATTACTAATTTAATTGCACTGGGAAATGCGCCATGTTTATTGTATATGATTATTCTTTACCATTCAAATTGTATGTGGCTATTTCTGATTCCTCTGCTACCTGTGTGCTTTTACAAGCTTTCCCAACTGGTTGCAAGCCGGTAGGCTATTTCTCAAAGCAAATTGATGC
Source organism: Ichthyophis bannanicus (assembly GCA_033557465.1). Lineage (NCBI taxonomy): Eukaryota > Metazoa > Chordata > Amphibia > Gymnophiona > Ichthyophiidae > Ichthyophis > Ichthyophis bannanicus. The sequence goes on along the minus strand of CM066037.1, from coordinate 240,612,010 downwards.
AATGACTTTGGGACTCCCACTATGTCTACGTAGTTTGGTAGCAGTGGCTTTTGCAATTGAAACTTACTGATTTTCTGGTTCTACAGCGCCCTTTTGTTCCGTCAAATCAAGACTCAGCCTTTGTCCTCCACACGTTTATTGACTCTGGAAGTAATACTTTCTCCGCTTTATGTTTCAGTCTGTACTACATCAATATGCAACCCTTCAACACTTGTGGAGGAGGATGGGTCTCATGATTGTTGCCAAACTATTTTGACATTTTCTCGAGCTAGATCTGAACTTCCCCTGTATCTTTACCAGCCCCGGATATAACTTTGTTTGTGAATGGTTCTGCTTTCAGAGACAAGATGGGCTATGCAGTCACAACAATTAATGATGTAGTGGACTCAGCATCTTTGCCATTTACCAGTGCGCAGCTAGCAGAAGTGTTTGCAAAGGGCAACCATTTTGCAGACCAAGAAGCACGGCAAGCTGTTCTTCGAGCATCGGCGTCTCCGACATTGCTGTATTTAACACCGTCTAATATGACTTTGTTTTCCCTTTCATTTCTCTTGCAGCGATATCAAGATACTTTTTTTTTCTTCACCTCTTCCAGCTACTGGGGAAAGGATTATCTGCTTCTTTGTCCTGACAGTCTATTGTTTCCACTTGCCCTGTTCCTGCATCATAAGCATCACCGCTGTGACTATGAATTATGCCTTTGCTGTTCTCCAGTATCGCCTGAAGTTTTTTTGTTTTCTTTCTTTGGCACAGCTTGTCTGCACTGTTTCAAGACTGGCAGAGTAGGGTCAGCTTAGGGTCAGTTATATGTATTTTGCCTTCCGGACTTTTTGATTTTGCAGATCTGCCCTGTGCCAGAGAAGGGAGGTGGTAATTGTTTGGTGGTCACTTGTCTTTTCTCTAAATGGGTAGTGGCTTATCCCACTACCAGTATGACTGCTGGGGTTGCCATCAGATTACTGCTCACTCAGTTTATTCCTGTTTGGGGTGTACCTTTTGTTCTTTCTTCTTGTCTGGGTCCAGCCTTTGTTGCGAGTGTCTGGAAAATTTGGTTTGGTATTAAGAGACAACTGCACACTCCTTATCATCTGCGAAGCTCTGGCCAAGTGGAACGGATGACTAGGACACTCAAAGGTCACTTACGCACTCTGACACAGGATTGGGCTACAGATTGGACAGAAGCCCTTCCTTTTGCCTTTATGGCAGTGCGCAATTCCCCCAGCCTGACACCATATGAAATAGTTACTGGACGTCCAGCTACCTCTCCACATGAATTGGCAGTTATCCCGGATCCTCAATTGTTGCGCAGCGATATTTGGACTTATTGCTCACAATTGCACTCAGTCCTGTCTGTTTCCCCTTTATTGCAGGTGAATCCTCAACGAGATGTTCCGTCAGAATCATCATATCCAGAAGTGAAGTCATCAGGTTGGGTCCTGATTAAGAATTTGCATCCAAAGACACTTCTGGCTCCCAAGTTCCTAGGTCCATTCCTTGTGCTCCTGGTGGGATACTCAGCTTGTAAAGTGGAAGGACACTCTCGTTGGATACATCTTACACAGTGTAAAAAGGCTCCTTCACAGGATCCAGAAGGTGGTTCCCTGCATCAGTGAATCAAGAGATTGCAACGCAGAGACTCATTGAACAACAGTGATATTGCAGAAAAAGACTATCAGGATTTAAGTGTTTTTTTTTAATGAACTAATTCATGCGAAACACCTTCTTCCAGCATCTATACTGCTGCTTAGGTGGATAAAGTTAGTTCGAATTAGTGTTTTACTGATATATATATGCAATGACCTTTTGGCACGTAACCTCTACTTTATGAAAAGTTTGAATTAGGGGTAGTTGTAGCTATAGTATATAGCTTCATCATATTAAGAAAAGTAGGTGTATTTTTATTTTGTTTTAGAACGTTTATTTTTGGAGTAATTATAGTTACAGATATTTTGAGATTTGCTAAGAATGTTTCCTTATCAGGACTTAGTTGTGCTGTGGCATGTTACTGTTAATGAAGCAGTACTGCATTTAGAAGCTTGGGAAAGTTATGGGGAATATCCAAATATTTTTGAGTCACATTTACACTCAGTTACGAAACAGTTTAATCTATCAAATTGTGCGGTTTGCTTTCCAACTGTGACAGCCACTCAGCATGGATTTCTACCATGAGCTAGGCCTAAAGCCTTTAAAGAGTTTCGTGACATAGCTTAATCTAACTACTGTACAATGGTCACATACAAACACAGAACCTAGAGTAGTTAGCGCTACGCCTCAAAATGTCCCCTCCAAAATGTTTTATGGCTCAAAGTACAGGGAAAAAGGTAGGGGACACCCTGTGGAACATCTGTAGAATATTTATTTTATTTATTTATTTACATTCTCTTATATACCGCGCTATTCTGCATCAGCGCGGTTTACATTGAACAAACTGAAATTACATTGAACAGGGCATTATAACTTGGAGATAACTATTTTACAGGGAACATGGGCTATGGAGGGTTAAGTGGCTTGCCCAAGACCACAAGGGAGCACCTGTGGGACTAGAAACCCCAGTCCTTCCGGCCCAAGGTTGCTGTCCTCTAGTGGGATTTGAACCTCCGACCTTCCGGCCTGAAGTACCTTGCCTCAACCACTAGGCCACTCCTTCACTCCATAGTACTGGAATAGTACTGCTACATAATTCTTCTATTTGGTATAAGAAATCCCACGTCAGAAAATCCTATATTTCAGTAGTACAATTACTGCAAGTTCAAGGGAACCAAGTGCATGGGTTTCCCCTTGTTAGGGTACTACCATCCCTGGGAACGTAATTTATCTGTTGGAATTAAAGCAATGAACATTACTCAGTGGGCTTTGAATAACTGTACACAGAATATATCTTGTCCCCACAACCTGATAATTTGGGAAAATGGATTAGTGGCTTTAAAAGGAGATTATTTTGTGTATGGTAATCTTGCATATACGGAATTTTTCAGAGGTTGGTCAGGTACTTGCTATGTTGCCCAGTTAGACATCCCGTGGCGCTTTTTACCTTACAAAAATATTACTTTATTATCAACCCTGAATAATTCTTAAAATGGCATAAAAAGGGATGTTTCCCCTCAGGATAAAGCCATAGCAGCTGTACAACAGCTGGTGGATTCTACAAGTCCTTTAACTAAATCTCAGATAGAAGTATTTACAAGGTGCAGTGGACACGGTGTCTGCTTATGCAGCCTAGAATCGCATGGTTTAGACTATCTCCTAGCGAAGGAAAATGGCATGTATGGATTATTTATTTATTTATTTATTTATTTAATTATTATTATTATTATTATTATTATTAATTATTGTTTGCTTGATGATGAAGGAAAAATAGTGAAAAGCCTACTAAATAAGGTTAGAAATCGTACTTTTGTATCAAGTAGCAGTTATGCAAGTTCTTTTTCTGAGTTTTTTTGATTCTGTTTCCTCTGTTTGGAATTCATTATCTAGGCCGTTGCAAGGCATGTTAGCATCACTATTTGGCTTTTTAGGGATTATTATTTTAGGAGCATTAATTCTCTGTGTAATATCCGCTTGCTGTAAGTAATCAGTGGAGGCACTGACCCATAAAATGATGTTACCGATAGACCCAGAATCTAGTTACAATCCTTCTTTAATATCAATGTCTAAGTTGCCTTACTTTTGAAATGATTCTTTACAGAATCATAGAAACATAGAAACATGACGACAGAAAAAGACCACATGGCCTATCTAGTCTGTCCTTCCATAACAACAACTACAACAGTCCACTTTTTACCTTTAGAGATCCTCTGTGTTGGTCCCATGCTTTTTTGAATTCAGTTACTATCCTCATCTCTACCACCTCCACTGGGAGGCTATTCCATGGATCCACTACTCTTTCTGTAAAAAAATATTTCCGCATTTCACTCCTGAATCTATCTCCCTTCACCCTCATCCCATGTCCCCTCATAGCAGAACTTGCTTTCAATTGAAAGAGGCTCTCTCCCTGAATATTTATGCCACGGAGGTATTTAAACATCTCAATCATATCACCTCTATCCCGCCTTTCCTCTAAGGTGTACATATTAAGATCCTTAAGTCTGTCCTCATATGCTTTATAATGAAGCCCATTAATCATTTTAGTAGCAACCCTCTGCACAGACTCCATCCTGTTCACATCCTTTTGAAGGTGCGGTCTCCAGAATTGCACACCATACTCCAAATGAGGTCGCACCAAAGACTTATACAGAGGCATTATCACCTCCTTTTTTCTGCTAGCCATTCCTCTCCGTATGCACCCAAGCATCCTTCTAGCTTTTGCCGTCGCCTTTTCTACCTGTTTAGCTACTTTAAGATCATCAGACACAACCACGCCTAGGTCCCGCTCTTCTTTAGTGGACAAAAGTACTTCACCTCCTATACTGTATTGCTCCCTTGGATTGCTGCAGCCCAAATGCATGACCTTACATTTTTTAACATTAAATCCCAGCTGCCAAATTCTAGACCATTCTTCAAACTTAGCTAGATCCCTCCTCATGTTATCTACACCATCCTGGGTGTCTACTCTATTGCAGATTTTGGTATCATCTGCAAAGAGGCAAACCTTACCCGACAGCCCTTCCACTATATCACTAACAAAGCTGTTAAAAAGAATCGGACCAAGGACAGATCCCTGGGGCACACCACTGGTAACATCCTTCTCCTCAGAGTGAGCTCCATTTACCTGTACTCTTTGTCGCCTCCCACCCAACCAATTTCTAACCCAAGCAGTAACTTTAGGGTCCATCCCTAGGGTGCTCAGTTTGTTTATAAGTCGCCTGTGAGGAACAGTGTCAAAGGCTTTACTGAAATCTAAATACACCACATCTAGAGCTCTCCCTCGGTCCAACTCCCTGGTCACCCAGTCAAAGAAATCAATCAAATTTGTCTGACAAGACCTGCCTCTGGTGAATCCATGCTGCCTCGGATCCTGTAATCCGCTGGACTCCAGAAACCTCACTATTTTCTCTTTCAGCAGCGTTTCCAATAGTTTACTCACCACCGAAGTTAAACTTACCGGCCTGTAGTTTTCAACCACATCCTTACTTCCACTTTTGTGTAAAGGCACCACATGAGCCTCTCTCCAGTCCTTTGGCATCACTCCCGACTCCAACGAGGCATTGAAAAGGTCAGTCAGTGGAGTTGCTAGAACGTCCCCAAGTTTCCTCAGTATTCTAGGGTGTATCCCATCCGGTCCCATCGCTTTGTCTACTTTAAGTTGAGCTAGTTTCTCACGAACACAGTCTTCTGAAAATTGCTCAAGATGTCCCTCGCTTCTGTTCTTATTTGTGGGTGTTTTCTGAGGTCCTGCTCATGGTTCTTCATCTGTGAACACAGAACAAAAATATTTGTTAAGCAATTCTGCTTTATCCTTATCAGCTTCTACATATTCCCCCCCTGCACCCTTGAGTCTGACAATACCACTTTTGCCCTTCCTCTTCTCACTAATATGTCTTATCCCCCCATTTTATTGCATTGGATATTTCCCTCCTCCTTTTGAATCTTTGCCTTCTTGACTACTTTGCTAGCTTCTCTACGTTTTTCCAAATACAGATGCCTGTCTTCCTCTCTCTGATCTCTTGTATTTCATGAAGGCCTCCCTCTTTTTCTTCACTTTTTCAGCTACTTCCTTCGAAAACCATAGCGGTCTCCTGTTCCTTTTGCCTTTATTTACCATTTTAACAAAAAAGTTGGCTGCCCTTAAAATACCCCCTTTCAGTTTTGCCCACTGTTTTTCTACATCCCCCAGCTGTTCCAATCCCACTAACGACTCCCTGAGGTATTGGCCCATCTTCGCAAAGTTAGTCTTTCTAAAGTCTAAGATCCTCATCTTGGAATGGATTCTAACAGCCCTAGTCCTAATACTGAACCACACCATCTGGTGATCTCTGGATGCAAAATGATCTCCCACTACAACATCAGAAACACTTTCACCATTGGTAAGCACCAAGTCCAGTATGGCCCCTTCACGTGTAGGGTCTGTTACCAATTGCCTGAATAGTTCTCCCTGTAGAGAATCCAGGATCTCCTTACTTCTAGATGATACTGCAGCAGGAATGTGCCAAACAACATCTGGCATATTGAAGTCTCCTATCAGTAGCACTTCCCCTTTCCTAGCAATGCTGCACATGTCTTCAATTAACTCTGTCCACCTCGTCCTCTTTCTAGTTTAACCCACAATGCCTCCTCTCTCCCTTTTAAGCTCTAATTCCAAAGCTTTAATAGTAGTTTTTACTTATAGTGCCACTCCTCCTCCCCTTCTTCCTACCCTGTCCTTTCTGAATAAAGTATAGCCAGGTATAGTTACATCCCAGTCATGGTTTTCTGTGAACCATGTTTCTGTAACTGCCACTAAATCCAAGTCAGCCATTCCCACCAAAGCTTCAACTTCAGGGATCTTATTTCCCATGCTACGGGCATTAATACACACTGCTTTCCATATGTTACCCCTATTACCCATTTCCATAAAGGTATTTAATGTATCACCTACCTGGGGGCTTTCTTCACCCATCCCCAACGAATCTAGTTTAAAGCCCTCTTCAGTAGATTAGCCAGTCTACTACTGAAGATGCGTTGACCTTTTTTGGACAGATGGATGCCATCTCTGCTCTGCAACCCTTGGAACAGCATCCCATGGTCTAGGAAACCAAAACGCTCTCGATGACACCATCCACGCAGCCATGCATTCATCTCCAGGATGCGAGCCTCTCAGGGAGGATTGAAGAGAACACCACCTGTGCACCTAACTGCTTCACCCTCTGTCCCAGAGCCATGAAGTCACTTTTGATACGTTCCGAGGTATACCTGTCAGTATAGAGTAGTTACTCACCTGTAACAGGTGTTCTCCAGGAGCAGCAGGAATCAGTCCTCACATATGGGTGACGTCGGCGCCAACGGAGCCCTCGCGGAGCAATTTCCCCAGCTTTCAAAGAAACCTTTGGGAATTGCAGCGCGCATGCGCGGTCCCCCTTCCCGCCCAAGGGTGCCATCTTGCTCAGTCTGATGACATAGCTAAAAGACAGCAAAAAAATTAGCAAAAACGAAATGATAGGACTGCAACTCCAAGGGGAGGAGGGAGGGTTGTGAGGACTGATTCCTGCTGCTCCTGGAGAACACCTGTTACAGGTGAGTAACTACTCTTTCTCCAGGACCAAGCAGGAAGTCAGTCCTCACATATGAGACTCCCAAGCTTAAGGCTACCGGAGACCTCAAGCACAAAAATGAGCTCCCTCTAGCTCAGCAGCACAGAAGGAAGGAATCTTCTCTGAAAACGCTCCCAATCGGTAGCCCAACACAAGGGCCGGAGGGTAGGAGTTGCCTAAACCTCAAAGAGATTATGGAGGACTGCCTGACCGAAAGCACTGTCCCTGCGGGACTCCCTCTCCAGGCAGTAATGGGCCGCAAAAGTCTGGCTTGAAGACCAAGTAGTGGCCCGGCAGATGTCTGCCAATGGAACAGAGCGGAGATGAGCCACTGACGCAGTCTTCGCCCTAACACGATGAGCCGTGACTCGACCCTCCAACGAGAGGCCGGCTGCCCCATAAGCCCAGGCGATACAGTCAGCTACCCAAATGGACAAAGTACGCTTGGAGACAGGTAGCCCCAATTTATTGGGGTCAAAAGAAACGAAGAGCTGAACAGCCCTCCTATGCTCCCGCGTACGGTCAAGGTAGAAGGACAAGGCCCTCCTACAGTCCAGGGTATGCAGGACCATTTCAGCCCGGCTGGAGTGCGGCCTGGGAAAGAAGGTCGGAAGAACCACCTCCTGGTTGAGATGAAAAGGAGAAACCACCATTGGAAGAAACTTAGGGTGAGTCGGTAAGACCACTCTATTCCTGTAGAACCTAGTGTAAGGAGGATCAGACACTAGGGCCTGCAGTTCACTAACGCACCTAGCAGAGGTGAGGGCTACCAAGAACAAGGTTTTCCAAGAAAGAAAACGAAGAGGGCAGGTAGCCATAGGTTCAAAGGGCGGACAGGTAATCCGCTGCAAGACCACATTCAGATCCCATTCAGGGGCTGGTGGGCGCAAAGGAGGCTTAAGGAGAAGAAGGCCTCGGAGAAAACGAGCCACGAAAGGGTGGTGGGAAAGAGGCCTGCCATCCACCGGTGCGTGATGTGCAGAGAGAGCACTGAGGTGGACCCTGACAGAGTTGGATTTAAGGCCCAGATTGGAGAGGTAAAGCAAGTATTGCAAGACCACAGCTACCAAGCAGGAGAAGGGATTCTCAGACTGCTGAGCACACCAAATGGAGAACCGACGCCACTTAAGAGCGTAGGACGTCCGGGTGGAAGGCCTCCTCGAGGCCAAGACAACCTCTTCCACCTCCCGAGGCAGACGGAGGGGAGCAAGGACTACCCTTTCAGCAGCCAAGCCATCAGATGAAGGGACTGGAGGTTGGGGTGTAGGAGAGACCCTTGATCCTGTGTCAGGAGATCGGGTTGAAACCCCAGAGGAAGAGGAGTGTCCACCGCCAGCTGCATTAGAAGCGGGAACCAAGGTTGTCTTGGCCACCGGGGAGCCACTAGGATCAGCGAGGCTTTGTCTCTGAGAACTTTGAAGAGTGTTCGAGACACCAGCGGCATGGGAGGAAAGGCATACAAGAGGCCTGTGGACCATGGAATCAGAAAAGCATCCACCGCTACTCTGAAAGGATGCGGTTGCCGAGAGCAGAATCTGCGAAGTTGCCGGTTCAGAGGACTGGCAAACAGAATCATGGTGGGGAGTACCCACTTGAGAAAGATCCGCTGAACCACTAATGGATCCAATCTCCACTCGTGTGGTTGGAGGATCCTGCTTAGTTTGTCTGCCAGATAATTTTCCTGACCTGGGAGATGGGCAGTCCACCACGGCATACTCCTCAAAGAGGTCTAAGAGCACAGCCTTCGTGCCTCCTGACAGAGAAGGAAGGAGCCTGTGCCTCCTTGTTTGTTCACGTAGAACATTGCAACTTTGTTGTCCGTCTGGACCAGTACAGACTGGTGAGAAGTGAGGTGGGAGAAGGCTGGAAGAACTAGGCGGATGGCTCTGAGCTCCAGGAAGTTTATCTGCTGCGCAGACTCCCAAGGAGTCCAGAGGCCTTGAGTACATGTCCCTTGGCAATGTGCTCCCCAACCCAGGAGAGAGGCATCGGTTGTTAGTACCTGAGAAGGCGGAGGAGATTGAAAATCCACTCCCAGTAGCAGGTTTGGCAGATGAAGCCACCACCGCAGAGAAGAGACCAGCAGGTCGAAGACCTGTACTGAGTCCGTCAGGCTCCCCGTGGCCTGATGCCATTGAGTGCGAAGGCACCACTGGGCAGGTCGCATGTTCAGTCGGGCATTGGGGGTCACATGGACCGTGGAAGCCATATGGCCGAGCAGTCTCAGAAATTGCCTGGCAGAGACCAGGGAATTGCTGCGAAAGAGGCTGGAGAGATCCATGAGCCTGTGGGACCTGTCCAGAGGCAGGAAGGCCCGCGCCTGAAGTGTGCTTAACCTTGCGCCGATGAATTTGAGATCTTGAGAGGGGAGCAAAGTGGACTTTGCGAAGTTTATGACAAAGCCCAAGTGCTGGAGCAGAGACACAGTGCGATGAGTGGCCTGAGTGGCCTCTTGGGAAGACTGGGCCCTGATGAGCCAGTCGTCCAGGTATGGAAACACAAAAAGGCCTTGAAGCCTGAGATAGGCCGCCACCACTGCTAGGAATTTGGTGAAAACCCTGGGGGCGGAGGATAGGCCAAAGGGCAGGACTCTGTACTGGTAATGATTTCCTCCCACAACAAATCTGAGATATTGTCTGTGGTCTGGATGAATAAGGATGTGAGTATAGGCATCCTTTAGATCTAAGGAGCATAGCCAGTCTCCCTGCTGGAGGTAGGGCAGCAGGATTCCAAGGGTAAGCATTTTGAACTTTTCCCTTGCCAGGAACTTGTTGAGGTTTCTCAAGTCCAGGATGGGTCTGAGGCCTTCTGTTCTTTTTGGTATCAGAAAGTATCCTGGAAAGTAGGATGGAGGTACCTGGTGAAAGTGCAGAAGATAGCCTTTCTGAACTATATGAAGAACCCAGGTATCTGATGTGATGGCTGACCACCTGTGGGCAAAGTGGACCAGCCGGCCTCCTGTGCTGAGAGAAACCAGGTGAGGGGAAGAGGCTATGCTGATGGAGTCAAAAACCCCCACCCTGCTGAGCAGGGGCCGGTGTAGTGGGCTTGGGGGCCTGCTGCCTACGGGACCCATTACCCCGTCCCTTGGCCTGCTGACCCTTTTGGGGAGCTGCTGAGGCCTGATACTGAGGGTAGTATTTATAGGCAGCCGCCTTCCTCGGGTAAAAGGGCTTTTTCCCCGAGCCCTTCTTCTTGCCAAAGATTTTCACCTCTGCAGGGGACATCGACCAACTTGTCCTGGACCCATGGCTCGAGGTCGGATGACTGAAGCCAAGCCTGTCGGCGGGCACCGATGCCGGCCCCGGCTACTCGAGCCGATGCTTCGAAACCATCGTAGGCTACTCGAGAGATAAACTTCGAGCACTCTCGAATACCAGTGGACAAGGCTTGGAACCTCTGCAAAGGTTCCTCGGAGAGACCAGCAGAGAACCCGGCAATTTCTTTTGCCAGATCTCGGAGATACATGCCCATATAGAGCTGGTAGGTCTGGACTCGACAAGCAAGCATAGAGCCCTGAAAACACTTTCTACCGAGGGCATCCAGGCTCCGGGCCTCCCAGCCGGGAGGCACCGAGGAGTGCATCTTTTGACTCTTGAGTCGATGCATGGCCGATTCCACCACCATGGAATGGTGCGGTAGTTGTGCCTTTTGGAACACGGGGCTCTTGCGGACTCGATAAATGGAATCGACCCACTTGCTTAACACCGGCGCCGACGCCGGGCTCTCCCACATGCGGAAGAGAAGTCGTTCCAGCATCGGAGGAACCGGTACAGTAAAGGCCTCCTTCGGGGGAGAGTCATACTGGAGGGCATCGAGCTCCTCGGCTCGAGGCTCCTCCTCGGGATCCGCGGGGAACGCCAAGGCCTTGGCCATATCCCGCACGAAGTCCGAGAACCGGGTGTCCTCCGGGGGGGACCGTCTCCGAGGTTCGGACTCGGGTGAGTCCGATGGGACACACAGAGTCCGAAAACTACCAGGTGACTCTTCGTCCTCCGTTTCCCAGTCGGACTCCTCGGAGGAGGAATCGAGTGGCTCCGGTCGGGCGGGCACCGATGCCCTCCGCCCCGACGTCGAAGGTGTCGGCGTCGACGACCTCGGTCCCGAACGGGAGGCCGAGGGAGACCGCGACCGAGGATCGATTCGAGCTCGTATGGACTCGAGGATCGGCTCAGTCTCCGGGGTCGACTTGGACATTGACGTCCCGGTGGCCGGGGCCGACGCATTGGTGAGGCCAGCGATCAATGCCCGCTGCTGGTCCATGAAGGCAGCCAAACTGCTCTCCAAGACCGTCAACCTGAGTCCAAGCTCAGGAGACCCAGCAGCCCCTGACTCGGGCCCCGACGGCGAGTCCACGAGGACTACAGTACTCACGTGTCCAGGCGACTCCATTTCGAGACGAGGATGTTTCGAAGGCCTCTCCGACTCCAAGGACCCGGGACGGCTATCGGGGCTATGCGACCTGGCCCTCGAGGAACCAGGAGCGTCCACCGACGCCGCCCTCGCGGGTTTTTTCTTCCGATGATGTTTCCGGGTAGGAGACCCACACTCAGAGGAACTCCGACGATACTCAGGACCGGAGCCCCGGGACGTCGAAGCCTCTGACGAGGTCCGGTCCAGGCCGGACGCGGAGTCAGAGAAGATTCGTTCCCGTTGATGCTGCCGACTCCTCAACGCTTTTGAGGACATCTTGCCACACGGACCACAGATCATCGGGTCATGATCGGGTCCGAGGCAGCGGAGGCAGCAGTCGTGTGTGTCGGTAAGAGACATAAGTTTCTTACAGCGATCACGCTTCTTAAACCCGCTGGCAGCCATCGAGGGAAAAAGGGCCCCTGCGAGGTCAAAAGACAGGGCTGCCAGTGAAAAGGGAAAAAATGGCACGAACGCTTGTCACGAAGGACAAAAAACCGAAAAATAAAGAAACGGACCTGATACCGGCATAGCGGGTCCGGGCGGGAAAAAGGATCCGGCGCCTAACTGAGAAAGAATAAAAAATAAGAGAGAAAATCAACTTTTTCAGCGGTGATCAGAAACAGCGTCTGTAGGGCTCCGCGGAAAAAAGAAGACTGAGCAAGATGGCACCCTTGGGCGGGAAGGAGACCGCGCATGCACGCTGCAATTCCCAAAGGCTTTCTTTGAAAGCTGGGGAAATTGCTCCGCGAGGGCTCCTTCGGCGCCGACGTCACCCATATGTGAGGACTGACTTCCTGCTTGGTCCTGGAGAACATTTGTTCCAACATGGATTAGCAACATTGGGTAATAGTCAGTGGGCTTGATGAGTCTCGGCAAACTCTCCGTAACATCTTGGATTTTGGCACCAGGCAGACAGCATACCTCTCTGGACATCAAGTCTGGTCGGCAGATGGATGCCTCAGTACCCCTCAGAAGAGAGTCTCCAACCACCACTACCCTTCGTTTCCTTCTGGTCACTGATTCTGCAACTTTGGGGTACTTGAACTCTGGTCCTTCCCTTTCCAGGGATGCTTTCACCTCCTCCACTTCCAGGACTGCATAATGGTTCTTCAATTCAAGGGCTGGAGAAGTTGGATTGGTGATTTTGCAGGCCCTGGTGACTTGTGTCCAACCATCGACATTCTGTTGGCACCCATCTTTCAGTCCCTTCTCAGAGGAGGGACTGAAAGTAAGCTAGCCTGTACAGGGCTGTGTATACTGCCAGGGCACTCAACAATATGTACTAGCCCTAAGAAAGAGTTAATACCATTCAGAGCTTTGTATTCAGTAACATCCTTGTAAGACTCAGCTAGGATAATTAGGTGAAAGGTTCCAGATAACAAACACTGGTCCATGTTTATAGAAGATAAGTAAAGGGCAAGTTGTCTCCCAGTCTCGGGTTAGAGATATCAAACTGTCAGTATTAGAATTAATTAGAATTAATGCCTACATAGTTATGTCTTGGAATATATGTATGTCTTCTCATGATTGCCTATGACACAGAGATATAGAGATGTATGTTATGGATACGTGATGTCTGACGTAGAATAATAACGTGAGAATTATGCTGTATAATCAAATCTTTACCTATAAATAAAGTGGCCGAAGCTATGATGTCAGAGTAAACATAGGCAGCGGCCTAGCTTGCTCTCCCAAAGCTTTGGATGATTTTTATAATGGAAGTGTGTTGTGTATTATTTACTGATTTATCAATTAACCTTCTCATTGCCTTGTGTGTGGATTTCTGTTATACCCAAGAGCCCTGCCTCGTTGTAGGTGAGGGGAGGTGCAGAGTACTTCTTCATGGGCCACCAAAGGCGCGGGAGGAAACGCATAGAGAAGGCCCTGGTTCCAGGAAATGAGAAAAGCATCCGCTGCTACTCTTAGGGGATGCGGTTGCCTGGAACAGAACCTGGGTAACTGGTGGTTCAGGGGACTGGCAAAAAGATCTATGGTTGGAAGTTCCCATTTCAGAAAAATTTGTTGAACCACTAATGGGTGCAGCTGCCATTCGTGGGGCTGCAGAATCCTGCTCAACCTGTCTGCTAGGAAGTTCTCTTGACCTGGCAGGTAAACCGCCTTGAGCACCATGCTGTGTTTGAGCGCAAAAGAGCAAAGGGCCTGTGCTTCCTGACACAGGAGTCTGGAGCCAGTGCCCCCTTGCTTGTTCACATAAAACATGGCCACCTGATTGTCTGTCTGTACCAGAAAAGACTGGTGAGCCAAGGTGTGAGAGAAGGCCTTGAGGGCTAAGCGAATGGCTCGAAGCTCTAATAGATCGATCTGCTGAGTGGCCTCTGCAGGAGACCACAGGCCCTGGGTGCACTTGTCTGCACAATGAGCACCCCAGCCTTGCAGAGAGGCATCCGTGGTCAACACCACAGTGGGGACAGGAACTTGAAAGGACACCCCCCATAGTTGGGGGGGTGTAGCCACCACTGAAGGGAGTCCAGGAATGACTTGGACACCCGCACTCTGTCAGTGAGGTGTCCTGTGGCCTGCTGCCACTGAGTCCTGAGGGACCACTGGGCTGGCCGCATATAAAGACGAGCATTGGGGGTCACATGCACTGTTGATGCCATGTGGCCCAGAAGCTGTAGGCAAAGCTTGGCAGACACCCTTGGCACAATGAGAAATTGGTGTGCCAAGGTGATGAGCCTCTGTGCTCTGTCCTCTGGTAAGAAGGCCTTCGCCTCCCTGGAGTCCAGCCTTGCTCCTATGAACTCTAGGTTCTGGGAGGGGAGCAAAGTGGACTTTGCCAAGTTTATGACAAAGCCGAGGTGTTGCAGGAGGGACAGCACTCTGGAGGTGGCCTGTCTGGCTTCCTGGTAAGTCTGACCCCTGATAAGCCAGTCGTCCAGGTAGGGAAAGACAAATACCCCCTGATTCCTGAGGTAGGCCGCTACTACAACCAGGCACTTTACGAAGACTCTTGGTGCGGAGGAGAGGCCAAAGGGCAGTACCCTGTACTGGTAATGGTTTCCTCCCACAATGAACCTGAGATACTTTCTGTGGTCTGGATGAATGAGGATGTGAGTGTACGCATCCTTTAGATCCAAAGAGCATAGCCAATCTCCCTGCTGGAGGTAGGGCAGAAGTGTTCCAAGAGTAAGCATCTTGAACTTTTCTTTCACTAAGAACTTGTTGAGGTTCCTGAGGTCGAGAATGGGCTGGAGGCCCCCTGTTCTCTTTGGTACTAGGAAGTACCTGGAGTAGAACCCTTGCCCTTTCAGGTGTGGAGGGACAGGCTCCACCGCCTTGCCCAGAAGCAGGCCTTGAAGCTCCTGAAGGAGAAAGTCTCTGTGTAAGGGACTCCCTATTGAACTTCGCACCATAAGAGACCTCATCCAATTCAGAAAAGAATTAAAGACCTACCTGTTCACTGAACACTTCGAAATCCCCTACTCCCCCAAAGCCAGCTCTACCACAAATGTGGGCACCCATGCACAAACTCCCTTAACCCCAACAATGTAACCACAAGCCTGTCCCCCCCACACACGCCCCAAAGATGACAAAAATAAAAGGAACTAAATTCCAGCACCTACGCCAATCTCTACCCCATACACCACACACACTACACGATGTAAATATACTTTTGTACAAAGTTTGATATGTTTGCTTTAATACCTACAAAGATTTTGCTTTAATACCTTCAAGTTGTTTTTTGTTACAATACCTACAAAGTTTATACTTACTGTTCAATGTAAATAGTTGATTTCTACTGTTCTATGTAAAATGTATACAAATTGTGTACAAGACTGTTAATCTGTTATATGTAAACCGCCCTTGATCTCTGGAAGGGGCGGTATAAAAGAAATAGTTAAATAAAATAAATAAATAAGGGAGGCCTTGGAGGCTCTCCTGGGAAGTAAGCAGGAGGGAACTGTTGGAAATGGAGCATATAGCCCTTGCGGACTATGCTCAGAACCCATGCATCTCCTGTTACTGGTGGCCACCTGTGGGCAAAGAGGGCCAGACGACCTCCTGTGCAGAGAGGGGGCAGCAAAGGAGGAAAGGCTATGCTTAGGGAGTCAAAAACCCTCTCCCTGCTGTGTAGGAGCAGGAGCCGGAGGCTTGGGGGTTGGCTGCCTACGGGGCCCACATCCCTGCCCCTTGGCCTGCTGCCCCTGTTGGGGAGCTGGGGAGGCCTGGTAATGAGGGAAAGGTTTGTAGGCAGCCGCCTTCCTCGGGTAAAAGGACTTCTTACCCGAGCCCTTCTTTTTCTGAGAAGGGGCAGAGGTCTTTCTGGACAGTCTGGTCCGAGTAAGGTGCTCGGTCTCGAGCTCAGAAGCCTTCTCGGCCATGGGTTTGCCGAAAAGATTCTCACCTCGGCAAGGGACATTGACCAACTTGTCCTGAACCCAAGGCTCGAGGTCCGATGACTGCAGCCATGCCTGGCGTCGGGCGGCGATGCCGGCTGCCGCTGCTCGGGCTGAAGCCTTGAAGCCATCGTAGGCTGCTCGGGACATGAACTTAGAGCAGTCCCGGATACCTTTAGACAAGGACTGGAACCTCTGCAAAGGTTCCCAGGAGAGGCCAGCCGCGAACCCGGACATCTCCTTGGCCAGGTCCCGAAGGTACATGCCCATGTACAGCTGGTAAGACTGGACACAGCAAGCAAACCTCGAGCCCTGGAAGCACTTTCTGCTGAAAGCATCTTCTGACTTTTCAGACGATGCATGGCCGATTCCACCACCATGGAATGGTGCGGCAGCTGCGCCTTCTGGAATCCAGGGCTCTTCCTGAGTCGATAGATGGAATTGACTCTCTTGCTCAAAACCGGCGCCAAGGCCAGTGCCTCCCACATCCTGAAGAGGAGCCGTTCCAGCATCGGAGGAACCGGCACAGTAAAAGCCTCCTTCGGAGGAGTCATACTGGAGGGCTTCGGCTCGAGGCTCCTCCTCGGGGTCCGCGGGAATGGCCAAGGCCTTAGCCATATCCCTGACGAACTCCGAGAACCGGGTATCCTCCGGAGGGCACCTACTCCGGGGCTCGGACTGCGGTGAGCCGATGGGACGCACCGAGTTCGGAAGGTATCAGGGGACTCCTCGTCCTCCGTCTCCCAAGCAGACTCTTCCGAGGAGTCGTCGGGGGACTCCGACCGCATGGGTCTCGGTGGCACCCGCCCCGACACCGAAGGCACCAGCTTCGACACCCTCGGTTCCGAACGGGAGGTCGAGGGTGACCGCGACCGAGGACGACCTCGAGCCTTCATGGTCTCGAGTATCAGGTCAGTCTCCGGGGTCGACTTCGACGTCGATGTCCCGGTGGTCGGGGCAGATGCACCAGCGAGGCTGGTCATCAGTACCCGCTGCTGCTCCATAAAGGCAGACAATCTGCACTCCAAGGCTGTCAACCTGAGTCCCAGCTCAGAAGACGCAACAGTTCCCGACTCGGGCCCTGGCGGCGCCAGGCTCAACGTCGGCTCCCTTGGAGGAGAGTCCATGAGGACTACAGGACTTACGTGTCCGACGGGCTCCGACTCTACACGAGGCATTTTGGTCGGCTTCTCCGGCTCCAAAGGCCCGGGGCGGCGGTCAGGAGTCTGAGACCTGGACCTCGAGGAGCCAGGGTCCTCTTCAGACGCCGCCCTCGTGAGCCGCTTCTTCCTCTTGCGTTCCCGGTCGGGGGAGCCCCTGTCCGAGGAACCCCGGCGATGCTCGGGATCCGACTCCCGAGACGTCGAGGCCTCAGACGAGGTCCGGGCCCGGCCGGAGGCAAAGTCCGAAAAAATCCTTTCCTTTTGAAGCTGTCGGCTGCGTGGTGCCTTGGTAGACATTTTACCACATGACCCACAGGACTAAGGATCGTGGTCCGGGCCCAGGCACCGAAGGCAGCAGTAGTGTGTGTCGGTGAGAGACATGAGTTTCTTACACCGATCACACTTTTTGAAACCACTGGAAGCCATCAGGGAAAAAAGGGTCCCCACGAGGTCAAAGGACCGGCTATCCAGGGAAACAGAAAAAAAGGCGCAAACACAGCCACGAAGGGCAAAAACCGAAAAATAGTAAAACGGGCTCGATACCGGTGTACCGAACCTGGCGGGAAGGGGAACCGGCGTTGAACCGGGGAAAAAGCGAAGAATCGCTGAAGAAAAAAGTCAACTTTTTCGGGCGACTAGGACAAGCGCCCGACGGGCTCCACTGGCAAAGATGGCACCTTTATGTGGGAAGGGGACCGCGCATGCGTGCCTGCATTCCCAAAGGCTTTCTTAGAAAGCTGGGGAAATGCTCCGCAGGGGACTCCATCGACGTCGATGTCACCCATATGTGAGGACTTATTTCCTGCTTGGTCCTAGAGAAATATCGATACATCTGGAAGATGTATTACAACTATTAGATAAACTGAAGAGTAGCAAATCACCTGGGCTGGATGGTATACATCCAAGGGTGTTGAAAGAACTGAAATATGAGATTGCAGACCTGCTATTAGTAATCTGTGAACTATCATTAAAATCATCTCTAATACCTGAAGACTGGAGGAACGCCAATGTAACGCCAATTTTTAAAAAGGGTTCCAGGGGTGATCCGGGAAACTACAGACCGGTGAGCCTGACATCAGTACTGGGAAAAATGGCAGAAACTATCATAAAGAACAAAATTACTCAGCATGGAGATAGTCATGGCCTAATGGGAGACAGCCAACATGGCTTTAGACAAGGAAGATCTTGTCTTACTAATCTCTTATGTTTTTTTGAAGGTGTGAATAAACAGGTGGACAAAGGTGAGTCGGTTGATGTAGTGTATCTGGACTTTCAGAAAGCCTTTGACAAGGTCCCTCATCAGAGACTTTTGGCAAAACTAAAGAGTCATGGGATAGGAGGCAGTGCACTATTGTGGATCAGGAACTGGTTAAAAGATAGAAAGCAGAGGGTAGGGCTAAATGGCCAATTTTCCCAATGGAGAAAGGTGAATAGTGGTGTACCCCAGGGATCTGTGCTGGGTCCGCTGCTTTTTGATATATTCATAAATGACCTTGAAAAGGGAATAACAAGTGAAGTTATCAAATTTGCAGATGACACAAAACTATTTAAAGTTGTTAAAACCCAAGAGGATTGTGGAAAATTGCAAGAGGATCTTGATAAATTGGAAGACTGGGCATCAAAATGGCAGGTGAAATTTAATGTGGACAAGTGCAAAATTATGCACCTAGGGAAGAACAACCCAAACTATGGTTACACGATGCAAGGTTCCACATTAGGAACCACCACCCAGGAAAAAGATTTAGGCATCATTGTGGATAACATGTTAAAAACCTCGTCCCAGTGTGCAGCGGCAGCCAAGAGAGCAAATAGAATGCTAGGTATCATAAGGAAAGGAATGGAAAATAAAACAAAAGATATAATGCCTCTATATCGTTCCATGGTGAGACCACACCTTGAATATTGTGTGCAATTCTGGTCGCCGTATCTTAAAAAGAATGTAGCGTTATTAAAAAAGGTTCAGAAAAGAGTCACCAAAATGGTAAAGGGGATGAAAGGATACTCCTATGAAGAAAGGCTAAAAAGGTTAGGACTCTTTAACCTGGAAAAGAGACGGCTGAGAGGAGATATGATAGAAGTTTATAAATTAATGAACGGAGTGGAATGGGTAAACGTAGATCGATTGTTTACGTTATCAGAATATAGAAAGACTAGGGGACATGCAATGAAGCTACAGGGTAAACTATTTAAGACTAATAAAAGAAAATATTTTTTCATTCAACGTGTAATCAAACTCTGGAATTTGTTACCGGAGGATGTAGTAAAGGCTGTTAGTGTAGCTGGGTTTAAAAAAGGTTTGGACAGGTTCCTGGAGGAAAGGTCCATAAACCATTATTAAGAAGGGACCCAGGATATCAATGCTTGACCCAGTACAAGCATTGTGGAACCTGTGTCTTTTGGGGAAACTGCTAGGTACTTATGACCTAGATTGACCACTGTTGGAAACAGGATACTGGGCTTGATGGACCTTGGTCTGACCCAGTATGGCATATCTTATGTTCTTATGTAGCAATGTAGGCATGTGTTAAGCGCCTAGAATTTTATAAAAATAAGGAGTCTACTTGTCTTTATAAAACAGACTTAACATGGGTGTCTTAAAATGTGCTTTAATTAGGAATCCCCTTATAACATTACCCTATTAACATGTTCATTAATTTCAGTAATATCTCCAAATTTATTTTCAAAAGTATATTTAATAGATATTTGTTTCAAATATACTTTTATTCATGGAAAGGAGAATTTTCAAACAGTTTCATCCAGGTAGCTAAACAGATACCCACTGAAAACTGTCCTCTCCCTCTGTAGCAAAGAGTTCCTGTGTTGTGCCACAAGGCCTCTTTTCCTTTCATTAATCTTTTTCTTCTTTCCACTTTCCTTCAACTTCACTCTCGCCTTTTTCCTTCTGCACAATGACAGATCCTTCTCTGCAGCCTGATGGCAGTGAACTTTCTGCACCATGGCCTGACAGTGGTAGAGTGTGGCCGAGGCTTGCACTTAGCAAGTAGAATATTTGAAGGTTATCTATTTCATAACCGCTTGTACCAGAATTCTTTTTTGTGTTAATGGAGCTTAACAGAAGTGGTATAAACACATGTTTTTTCAATAAGAATGTGGTCAGACGTTTTCCTCTTACAGGTAATGCCCAGAACTAAACTTATAGATTTTTTAAATTTTTTATTAAAATGGATATGAAAACACTTGGCTACTAAAAGCTCCGGAGGTTGCAATTTCTTATTTAGTCATAACTGCAAATGACCCCACCTCCTGCATAATCACTCTCCCTCCAGGATAGCCCTTTAAAGAAGTAGTATAATTAGTAAAGAAAAGAAATGGACAGGCCGAGATGGCTCAGTGGCAATGCTATAAAGCTGCCACATGAAAGACTTGGACTTAATTCCAAGACCAGGTCTTTTGCTCTCCAGGAGGGCCAGAGATACTCAAAGCAGTATTCACAGCCCCTGATAAACGCATCCTGATGGCACATATCAGCAACACCTTATGGCTGGACTTAGGGATCCAAGACTGTAGTGTTCTGAATGGTGCACTGGTGCATGGCCCTGGCTGAGCATTGCCACTACAAAGACTGGGTTTGGAGAGTTGGGAGAAAATGTAAGGGAGAATTCTCCAGCTACTTGCAAATGAAGGTGCTCGATTCCAGTCCATTTCTGATTGAGATGGAAGCCCAGAAAGAACACTGGGAACACTGATGGCCAAACAAATTAAGGGGGGGGGGGGTAATTACAGGAAAAATAGAAATATCGGTTCAAGTCTCTGCACCACTACGCATTGTGTGACCTTGAATGCGTCATCTCATGCTTAAACGTAACATTGCTTGGGGAAAGGATCTCATCACAATCATGCGGTTTGAGGTATACTGAATACATTGACAATACCATACAGCTACATACTATTATGGCAAGATACAATAAAGTATTATTGTTAGAAATCTTGTACAAAAAAATATGAATGAAACCATTATCAGCAAAAGTGTTAGAGGCACCCTTTTGCTGATAATGGTTTCATTCATATTTTTTTGTACAAGATTTCTAACAATAATACTTTAATCACCATATCCATTTCTCTCCCCAAGAGCTAAAGCTGCGCACACACACACACACACACACTTATTTGTATAAGCATCACAAGACCCACAAACAACTATGCTTGAGAAATAAGAATGATCTCTTGTTGTTGAAGTTTAATGAATGAAACAATATGCTTTTTTGTTTGGGAGCCTAGCAGTGCCTGCATGAACCCATTTACAGCATATTCCTTTTCTGCCAAGTATGATTCCTCTTCAAAGTTGAGTTTCAGATTATTCAAAATCAAATTTGAAATTTGTCTGTACAGATTTCTTTTACCAAAAACAAATGCCGTTAAAGTAGAATACCCTCAAATTAGGGCTCAAAAAACACAAATCCAACAGGAATATTTTTCTTTGCATATTAAAAAACAGCATATCGGTATTGATTTACTAACTTGTACAAACATATTTAGTGTAGGATTGGACTAGTATAACTGGAGCCATTGAACAGAACATAAAACAAAGCTTTCTAACCTCAGCGCGCTGTTATCTGTACCATTGTTAGTATGCTGTTCACCTGTAAGCTTGTTCAGTTTTCTCCATTCCTGTCTCCTACATATCCTCATATTTCATTCAGTCTCTTATAACCATCTTCTGCTCATTACTATGATTATTTACAGGTGCACCTAATCCCCTGTGATCTCTCTCCCACCTGCCCTTATTTCTTCTGACCTCTATTCTCCTCTCCATCTCTCTTCTATGGCTCTTCATCACTTTCTCTTCCTATTCCTCATACTCCCTAATTGTCTCCGCTTCTACCAATTCCTTCAATCCTCCCCCCTTATCTCTCCTTTACCATCCTCACTTCCCCCACCATCCTGTCCTCTACCCTGTCATCAGCTCTTGAGCTTCACCACTTTCTCATTCTCATTCAGCCATCTCCTCTCCCTAAAACAACCTCACCCTTGCTACCACCATGCTGTCTCCTCCTTACCCTGTACTCTTCTACTTCTTCTCTCGTCCAGAGATATCAACCCCATCCCTGGCCCCCCTAGACATTTGTCACTCCCAAAACTGATTTTCATGCAACACCTCAAATCTTATTCATATCCCTCTCAGATGGTGTACCCCAAGGATCTGTCTTGGGTCCACTCCTTTTCTTTCTCTATATCCAATCTCATGGTGCACTCATCTCTTCCCATGGCTTTCAGTATCATCTTTATGTTGATGACTCCCAGATCTACCTCTCTACACCTGAAATCTCTCCGGCAATCCAGACCCGGATCTCTGCCTGCCTTTCTGACATTGCTGCTTGAATGTCTCACCATCGCTTGAAATTGAACATGGCCAAAACTGAGCTTTTTATTTTTCCCCTTTCCTCCTTTCTCAGTCTCTGTGGATAACTCTCTACTTCCCCTTGTTTCCTCGGCTCACAACCTTGGAGTCATCTGATTCCTTTCTCTCCTCCACACACATCCATCTGATAGCTAAAACCTGCAGTTTCTTTCTTTATAAGAACAAAATTTGCCCATTCCATTCTGAACACACTACTAAGACACTTATCCACTCTTTAGTCACCTCCTGTCTAGACTATTGTAACCTATTCCTTGCTGGTCTCCCTCTGAATCATCTCTCTCCCCTTCAATCTGTTCAAAACTCAGCTGTGCGGTATATCTTCCACCAGCCTCGTCATGCTCATATTACCCATCTTCTCAAGTCACTTCATTGGCTCCCTATCTGTTTTTGCATCCAGATCAAACTTCTCCTGATGACCTATAAGTACATTCACTTTGCAGCTCCTCACTTCCTTTCCTCTCTTATCTCTCCCTAAACCCCTCCTCTGGAAATCTGCTCTTCTGGCAAATCACGTCTATCTGTGCCCTTATCTTCTATTGCTAACTCCAGACTCCTTTCACCTTGCTGCTCCTTATGCTGGAACAAGCTATCTGAGTCCGTACATCAAGCGCCTTCTCTAGCCCTCTTCAAATCCAGACTGAAAACTCACGTCTTCACTGCTACTTTTGGATCTTGACTCACCTGGTCTCCCCTTTGTGTTTCCTTACCATTCCCCCTAGAAGTATCTCATGTCTACAGCTACTATGTTAACTGTCTTGACTAGATTGTAAGCTCTGATGAGCAGGGACCATCTTTTACATGTGTCTGTGCAGCACTGCATACGTCTTATAGCACTATACAAAAGTAGTAATGGGGGCTTCTCTACGGGCAGCAGGATGAATGAGATACACAAACCCACTTGAGTGGCTGATTCATTCTACTTGTAAATTCAGAACTCAAATGCTACAGACCCACCTGCAATTTTATTTCTGCAATTTCCTTGCTCATTTAAAATGCATATTACATTTTCAGTCTTTGGCAACTTGCTGGTGTTTTTATTGGATTAGCACCAGGAATCATTTCTCCCCTCCCTCCAACACTGAATTGACATGTTTATGCTTATCTAGTCTTTCTATATCATCCTTCATCATCACCACCAGAGAGGTTTATAATCATTAAAAAAAGTAAAATTACAAAAAATAATAGTAGAGCGACAAAAACTACAGGACATCAGTAATATTGATCCACAAAGCACATAAAAGGGGTAAGTTTACTAAAGTGTGCTAGCTGTACTGTGACGATCGTGCCAGATGATCGTACCATGGTAAGCAGGTAACATGGGCCAAATGCAAATATTGCAGCAATTTTCTGCAATGTCTGCATTTCATCCGGTAGTGGCAGGCTTGGATGGGATTAAGGCGGAGAGTGGGCATTCCTGCAAATGTAAACATCACGCGGTAATTGCAAAAGTTGCAGATACCACGGGTGCATCTAATGTCACCTCAATGGGTGGCGACAGTTGCATCTGCAGTGCTGGTTGATTGCAATCCCTGCATTTGCACCATATCTCCTGGGGGAATGCTGTACACACCCCCAACAGATACTGTGGGGCCTTACAGCTAAAGCAGTGCTTTTGCAACTAATGCCTGACATTATGTGCAAGAGCCAATCACACTTGAGTAAACATACCCCTAAAGCAGATGTTCTCAACCCAGTCCTCGTGACATCTAACCAGTCACATTTTCAGGATATCCATAATGCATGAGTGCATGAGACAGAGATTCATATACAATGGAGGCAGTGCATGCAAATCTCTATCTCATGCATATTCACTGTAGTTATTTTGAAAACCTGACTGTACAGAGGATTGGATTGAGAACCACTGCCCTAAAGGTTATTAAACACCACATGAGATAACTATGGTTCTTATGTTGTTTAATGTAAGAAATAACCCACAAGCAATATATATAAACCCCCGTTTATTGCGAAAATAATTGAAAAAGTAATCCAAATACAACTTCAGGATTTCATCGATCTAAACGCCCCCCCCCCCCCCTAGATACATACCAATTTGGATTTTGCCCTTTCCACGGTGTGGAAACCCTGTTGATATCCTTAATGGACAATCTTATCAGAGGCACAGACAACCTTAATCGAGCATTTATCCTCCTTTTCATTGATATCGCATCAGCGTTTGACAACCTTAACCACACCACCCTAATAACAAGACTGTCACAAATAGGATTAGGAGGCACAGTTCTACAATGGTTCATATCATACCTCTCAAACCGTAAACTACGTGTCCAAGTAGGCCAGGAAAGAGTAGTTACTCACCTGTAACAGGTGTTCTCCAGGAGCAGCAGGAATCAGTCCTCATATATGGGTGACATCGACGTCGATGGAGTCCTTGCGGAGCATTTCCCCAGCTTTCCATGAAAGCCTTTGGGAATGCAGGCACGCATGCGCGATTCCTTTTCCGCCTAAAGGTGCCATCTTGCTCAGTCAAATGACATAGCTAAAAACAGCACACAAAAATGTAAAAAATAAACTATGTACAACTGCAACTCCCAAGGGAGGAGGGAGGGTTGTGAGGACTGATTCCTGCTGCTCCTGGAGAACACCTGTTACAGGTGAGTAAAGCACAGTTACTTACCTGTAACAGATGATCTCTGGGAACAGCAGGAATTAGTCCTCACCTATGGGTACGTCGTAACCGACGGAGCCTGCGCGGGAAAGCTCCCCAGCTTCCCAGAAAGGAAGCTTTTGGGGCTTCCCACAGCGCATGCGCGCTGCCTTCCCGCCTTCCTGACCAACTCTCCTCAGTTCAAGTTTAAAGCTGAGACAATAGAGAGAGGAAAGGAAAGAGAGAGAGAGAGAGATACAATCCTAGGGGAGGTGGGTGGGTTGTGAGGACTAATTCCTGCTGTTCCCAGAGATCACCTGTTACAGGTAAGTAACTGTGCTATCTCCAGGAACAAGCAGGAATGAGTCCTCACTTATGGGGACTCCCTAGCTGAGATGCCGGGGAGATCTCCCTCCAAGGGTTCCTCATCTTCGTATGGATCTCAGGCATCCATTAAGGGAAGGTGGGCAGGAGTTGCTTAAGAATGGAACAGGTGTCTGAGGACAGCCTGACCAAACAAGGCATCCCGGCGGGAGTCCTTGTCCAAGCAGTAATGGGCTGTGAAGGTATGAACCGAGGCCCAGGTGGCTGCTCGACAGATCTGATCGATGGATACAGAATGAAGATGAGCCATAGATGTGGCCATGGCTCGCACATTATGAGCTGTGACATGGCCTTCCAGAGAAAGGTTCTTACTCTGGTAAGCAAAAGAAATACACTGACCAATCCAATTGGACAGTGTTCTTTTTGTGACTGGAAGTCCTAAATGAGAAGGATCAAAAGCAACAAAAAATTGAGAAGACTTTTGATGTTGCTGTGTCCTGTGGATGTAAAAGGCAAGGGCTCTTTTACAATCTAAGGTATGTAAGTTCCTCTCTGCACCGGATGCAGGAGGAGCTGGAAAAAAGACAGGTAGATATACCTCTTGATTAAGATGAAAAGGCGAGACCACTTTAGGCATAAAGTGAGGATTTGTCCTAAGGACTACCTTATCATGATGGAACCTTGTATAAGGTGGATTAGCCACTAAAGCCTGCAATTCACTGATGCGGCGAGCAGAAGTGATTGCGACAAGGAAAATGACTTTCCAGGAAAGAAATTTCAAGGAGGTAGTGGCTAAGGGTTCAAAGGGTGGCTTCATAAGCTGACCAAGAACCACGTTTAAGTCCCATGCCACCGGAGGAGGCCGAATGGGAGGTTTAGTTAAAGTTAGACCTCTCATGAATCTTGCAATAAGAGGATGAGAGGAAACAGGTTGTCCATTGATAGGCTGAAGAGATGCTGCAATAGCACTCAAATGGACCCTTACAGAATTTGTTTTAAGTCCTGCATTGGAAAGATGCAGGAGATATTCGAGTAAAGACTTCAAAGGTAGTGCTAGAGGGTTAAGACCTTTGTCAGCACACCAAATTGAAAATCTTTTCCATTTAAAAGCATAAGAACGCCTGGTGGAAGGTTTCCTCGATGCATGGAGGACATCCTTCACCTGTTGAGAAAGATTCAAGTCTTGAAGGTCTAGGCCTTCAGTAACCAAGCTCTGAGGTGAAGGGACTTGGGGTTTGGGTGCCACAAAGTCCCCTCCTCTTGAGACAGAAGGTCTGGAGCAGCTCCCAGATCCAGGGAGGGTGTCTGGGAGAGATGCAGAAGTAGAGGGTACCACACTTGGCGTGGCCAGCGTGGAGCTATGAGGATCATGGATCCTTGATCCCTCTGAAGTTTGAATAGAGTCTTGGGAATCAAGGGAATGGGTGGAAAGGCATATAGGAAGGCCTGACCCCAATGAAGGAGGAAGGCATCCTTGGCCTGAGCTCCCTGACACGGAATCCTGGAACAGAACCGGGGAAGTTTGGCATTGTACGGACTTGCAAAGAGGTCTATGTCCGGGGTCCCCCATTCTTGAAAGATTCTGAGTACCTGACCCATGTGCAGGGACCATTCGTGTGGCAGCAGGACTCGACTGAGTCTGTCTGCCCAAGAGTTTTGGATTCCTCGGAGGTACACTGCCAGGAGATGAATCCCATGCTCTCTGGCGAAGGCCCAGAGTTTTAGAGCTTCGTTGCAAAGCGACAGAGAGCCAGTTCTTCCTTGTTTGTTTACGTAGAACATGGCTACTTGATTGTCGGTATGAACAAGGACTGTCATGTTGATGAGGAGGGTATGAAAGACCTTGAGAGCAAGGAAAATTGCTCGCAGCTCCAAAAGGTTGATATGAAGGGTGGTCTCCTGTGGAGACCAAGGCCCTGAGTGGAGAGGTCTTGGAGATGAGCTCCCCAGCCTGTCTGGGAGGCATCTGTAGTAAGAGTTGCTTGGGGTAACACAGGTTGGAAGGGGGCCCCCAACAACAGATTTTGATTGGATATCCACCATTGGAGGGACCAAAAAAGACGTTTTGAGGTTGCTATTTGGTCTGAGAGAGCTCCTGATGCTTGGGTCCACTGTGTGGACAAGGTCCATTGAGCTGCTCTCATATGTAGCAGAGCATAAGGCACTACATGAACAGTGGATGCCATGTGACCTAGCAGTTGTAGCATCTCTCTGGCAGTCAAGTGGCTTCTGGACTGAATTTGAGAGGCCAAGTGCACTAGACGGTTGCAACGGGCCTGAGGAAGATAGGCCCTTGCAGTGGTAGTATCTAGCCAAGCCCCGATGAACTCTAGGGATTGAGTAGGGGTGAGTTGAGACTTTGGCAGATTGATGACAAGTCCCAGATACTGCAATATGCGTCTGGTGTGGTCCAGGGAAGTCTGAGCCTCGGACTGAGATGGAGCTCGGATGAGCTAGTCGTCCAGGTACGGGAAGACAAAGATCCCCAGAGTGCGTAGAAATGCAGCTACTATTGCCATGCATTTGGTAAATACCCTTGGAGCAGAGGCTAGACCGAAGGGGAGTACTCTGTATTGGAAATGTTTTCCCTGGAACATGAACCGTAGGAATTTTCTGTGGGATGGATGGATGAGTATATGTGTGTACGCATCCTTGAGATCTAGAGAACAAAGCCAGTCCTGACTCTGTAGGTATGGAAGGAGAATACCTAGAGAAAGCATTTTGAATTTCTCTTTGTAGAGGAATTTGTTCAATTCTCTGAGATCTAGAATTGGTCTGTATCCCCCTGTTTTCTTGGGAATCAGAAAATAGGGGGAGTAGAAACCTGACCCTTGTTGAGGAAGAGGAACCTCTTCTATTGCCCTTTGGGCGAGAAGAGTGGTCACCTCTTGTCCCAACAGGTACAGGAGAGATGGGGGAGAATTGAATTGTCTCACCATGGTATGGGGAGGAAGGCTGGAGAAATGTAGTTTGTAGCCCTCTCTGATGATAGAGAGGGTCCACGGTTCTGATGTGATTTGTTCCCATCTGGTAGCAAAATGAGCTAACCTTCCTGGAATGGTGAGAGGTTCTGGCTGCTGCAGAGCCAGAAATGGTAAGTTCTCTAGAACCAAGTCAAAAACCCTGAGGAGGTTGGGACTGCTGGGTTGTAGCAGACCCTGTGGCCTTTGTTCTGGCCTGCTTAGGTTGCTGACGCTTAGGAGCAAAGCGAACTTGGGAAGATTGCTGGCCAGTATTAGTAGAAAATCTGGTCTTTTTATAGAAAGTTTTCTTAAAAGGTTTTTTTCTTGGCAGGGGTAGAGGTAGACTTAGAAAGTCTATCTAGAGCAGCATTCTCTGCATCCATTTGAGTGGCTTTGATTTGCCACTCTTTGCCAAAGAGATTTTCACCTGTGCAGGGCAAATTGCCCAAGCCTTCTTGTACCCAGGGTTCCAAATCAGAGGCCTGGAGCCAAGCCAGTCTGCGAGCAGCTATGGCTATGCCAGAGGCTCTGCTTGCTCCCTCAAAAGAGTCAAAGGCTGCTCTGTTGGAGAACTTGGAAATATCTTGAGTATGCTTTAGCAAAAGAAGAAATTCCTCCTGTTTATCCTCTGGGATAAAGGGGAGAAATTGACGTATCTTTAATGCAATCTCTTTCAAAAACATGCCCATATAAAGGCTGTATGAATTGATTCTGGCAATAAGCATGCTAGCTTGGAAGATTTTTCTCCCAAAAGCATCCAGAGTCCTACATTCTCTTCCTGGAGGGGTAGAAGAATGTCTTTTGGTACTCTTTATCTTTTTCATAGCAGACTTCACCACAATAGAGTGGTGAGGAAGCTGAGTTTTTTTAAAACCAGGAGAAGGAGGAACCCGATACATGGTGTCCAAACGTCGAGAATGTGGAGATAGGGTAAGAGGAGCCTCCCATAAATCCATCATGTGTTCTTGAAGAATTTCATGTATGGGTAAGGTGGCTGCCTCTTTAGGAATCTTAGAGTATCCTAAAATATCTAATTTTTTTGCTCTAGGTTCCTTTTCTGAGGATACAGAGATGAAGAGTCCTTTAGCTACTTCAATAATGAAGTCTTGAAAGGACAAATCCTCTGGAGGAGACATTCTCCTTTTTGGAGAAGAGGGCTCCTCAGGAAGAGTGAAAGAGATGTCAGCAGAATCATCTGAGGCATCAGACTCTTCAGAGGATTCAAAGTATCGTCTATTCGCTTCCAGAGATCGATACGCGTACCGATCGGTACCGATATCGGGCGTACCGGGTACCGGAGCAGTATCGAAGAAAGCCCCGGAACCGGGGACCAGAACCAGCATGCTACTGGAAGTAGATGCTCTGGGTACCGGAATCGGTTGCGGTACCAGAATCTGAGTCGGAACCGATTGTCGCGGTACCGATGGCGGTGCAGCATTAAGGAAAGTTAGTAAGGCCTGCTGCATGGATTGTACCGTAGTACTCATAGACGCCACAACTGTCTGGAAGTCGGTACCGGTGTTAGCCGGTACCCCAGAGCAGTCTAACAGGAGATCGGTCGAGGCCGTGCCATCGATGTCTACCTGTAACCCCATAGGAGGAGCTTTGGAAGCCGGAGCTTCCCGCCGGGGTTTTTTGGCTGGGGCAGGGTCCTCAGGGTGAATTACAAGGGCCTCTCGCTGTTTAGAGGGAGATTTGCCTTTTGAGGACTTGCCCGAAGAATGTTTGGTTACCTGAGATCCATCAGGAGCCTGGAGGATGTTGATGCTGGAGTATCAGTAGAAAACAGCATATGAAATTTATTTGCTCTGTTCTGTAAGCCCCTTTTGGACATCAGAGAGCAGGATGGACAATCCGGAATGGAATGGTCAGGCCCCAAACATTTAAGACACCAGTCATGGGTGTCTGTAATTGAAATAGTACCGGTACACTTAGTGCATTTTTAAAAACCAGAAGCTGGTTTGTCCATGAGGGAGACCTGAGAAGGCCTAGAGGCCTCACAGAAAAAATACACCAAGTATAGGGAAGGTAATATATATATATTTGTTTTTTTTAAATAAATGAAAAAAGGACCGTCGGTACCGCTCCGGAATCGGGGAAGGCAGACATGCGGTCAAAGAAACAAATTAAAATAACAATTTCTTCAGCGGTGACAGGAACACGACCTGCTAGCTCCGCGGAAAAAGAAGAACTGAGGAGAGTTGGTCAGGAAGGCGGGAAGGCAGCGCGCATGCGCTGTGGGAAGCCCCAAAAGCTTCCTTGCTGGGAAGCTGGGGAGCTTTCCCGCGCAGGCTCCGTCGGTTCCGACGCACCCATAAGTGAGGACTCATTCCTGCTTGTTCCTGGAGATCTACTCTTTCTCCAGGACCAAGCAGGAAGTCAGTCCTCACATATGGGTGACTCCCTAGCTCTGGGCTACCAGGAACCCAGGCTGAACAAGAGAACTCCCTCTAGTCACAGCATCAAAGAAAGGCTTTTCACTGACAGAACCTCCACCGGTAGCCCAACAGAGGGCAGGAGTTGCCTAAACCTCAAAGAGATTCCGGAGTACTGCCTGGCCAAAAGCACTGTCCCTACGGGACTCCCTTTCCAGACAGTAATGAGCCGCAAAAGTCTGGCTTGAGGACCAAGTAGCAGCCTTGCAGATGTCTACCAATGGTACAGAGCGGAGATAAGCCACTGAGGCAGCCATTGCCCTGACACGATGGGCCGTGACCCGACCCTGCAAAGGAAGGTCAGCCGCCCTGTAAAATTATTAGGGTCAAAAGATATGAAGAGCTGAGTAGCCCTTCTGTGCCCCTGCGTACGATCAAGGTAGAAGGATAAGGCCCTCCTACAGTCCAGGGTATGCAGAACTGCTTCAGCCTGGCTTGCATGAGGCCTAGGGAAGAATGTTGGAAGAACCACCTCCTGGTTGAGGTGGAAAGAGGAAACAACCTTTGGGAGGAACTTTGGATGAGTCCTGAGGACTACCCTGTTCTTATAGAATCTGGTGTAAGGCCTGTCACAGACCAGGGCCTGAAGCTCACTCACTCGTCTAGCCGAGGTTAGGGCTACCAAGAAGAGTGTCTTCCAGGACAGGAAGCGTAGAAGACAAGTAGCCATCGGCTCAAAGGGTGGGCGAGTCAGTTGCTGCAAGATCACATTCAACTCCTACTCAGGAGCAGGAGGACGGATTGGAGGCTTGAGCAAGAGCAAGCCTCTGAGAAACCAGGACACCAAGGGGTGGACCGACAGAGAATGTCCTTCCACCAGTGAGTGGTGAGCTGCTAGAGCTGAGAGGTGGACCCAAACAGAATTGGACTTAAGTCCTTGATTTGATAAGTGCAGTAAGTACTGAAGTACTACTGGTACAGCATAGGAGAAGGGATCTTCTGTACATAGGTTGACACCACACAGAAAACCTTTTCCATTTAAGAGCATAGGTTTTCCTAGTGGACCGTTTCCTAGAGGCTAGGACAACCTCCTCAACTTCCTGAGGGAGGCCCCAGGGAGCCAAAACTACCCTTGCAGCCTCCATGCCATCAAATTGAGCGCTTTGAGATTGGGGTGCAGAAGGGAACCCTGATCCTGAGAGAGAAGGTCGGGTTGCAATCCCAGAGGCAGTGGGGGATCCACTGCCAGCTGAAGCAGAAGTGGAAACCAAGGCTGTCTCGGCCACCTGGGAGCCACCAGCAGGACCGAGGCCTTGTCCTGAAGAATCTTGAACAGAGTTCGGGCCACCAAGGGCGTGGGAGGAAACGCATACAGGAGGCCCTGAGACCAGGGAATCAGGAAAGCATCTGCTGCCAACCGCAGAGGATGCGGTTGCCTGGAGCAGAACTTTGGCAGCTGTTTGTTCAGAGGACTGGCAAACAGATCTATGGATGGAAGTCCCCATTTCAGGAATATCTTCTGAACCACCAAAGGATGGGGCTGCCACTCGTGGGGCTGTAGAATACTGCTCAATCTGTCGGCCAGGTAGTTCTCCTGGCCAGGGAGGTACACAGCTTTGAGGAGCATGTTGTGCTTGAGGGCAAACAAGCAAAGGTCCTGTGCTTCCTGACAAAGGAGCCTGGACCCAGTTCCGCCCTGTTTGTTCACATAAAACATGGCTACCTGGTTGTCTGTTTGAACTAGGACAGACTGATGAGCCAGGGCTGGAGAGAAAGTCTTGAGGGCCAACCGAATAGCCCTGAGTTCTAGTAGATTGATTTGCTGTGCGGCTTCCCAGGGCGACCACAGGCCCTGGGTGCACTTGCCTAGACAATGAGCTCCCCAGCCCTGCAAGGAGGCATCCGTGGTCAACACCACTGTGAACCCAGGAATCTGAAAAGGCACCCCCCTGCAACAGATTGGGTGGATGCAGCCACCAACTGAGGGACTTCAGAAATTGTCTGGACACCCTTATCCTGTCTCTGAGGCTGCCGGTGGACTGTGACCACTGAGTCCGAAGGCACCACTGTGCAGGCCTCATATGGAGTCTGGCATTGGGGGTCACATGTACTGTCGAAGCCATGTGGCCCAGAAGTCTCAGGCAGAGTCTGGCGGAGACCAGTGACCTGCTGAGAAAATGGCTTGCCAAGTTTATCAGTCTTTGGGCTCTGCCTTCTGGCAAGAATGCCTTTGCCAGCAGAGAGTCCAACCTTGCCCCTATTAACTCCAAGTTTTGGTATGGGAGCAAAGTGGACTTTGCGAAGTTTATTACAAACCCCAGGCTTTGAAGAAGATAAAGATACCCTGATTTCTCAGGTAGGCCGCCACCAATGCCACGCATTTGGTAAAGACCCTGGGAGCAGAGGTGAGGCCAAAAGGTAGTACTCTGTACTGATAATGGTTTCCTCCCACAATAAACCTGAGGTACTTTCTGTGGTCTGGATGAATGAGGATGTGAGTATACGCATCCTTTAGATCTAAGGAGCATAGCCAATCTCCCTGCTGGAGGTAGGGCAGAAGAGTTCCAAGAGTAAGCATCTTGAACTTTTCCTTCTCCAGGAACTTGTTGAGGTTTCGGAGGTCTAGAATAGGTCGAAGGCCCCCGGTTCTTTTGGGTACTAGGAAATACCTGGAGTAGAACCCTCGACCTTGTAAGTGGGGAGGCACAAGCTCCACTGCCCTGTCCACCAACAGACCTTGTAGCTCCTGAAGGAGAAGATCTGTGTGCAGGGGAGGCCTTGGAGGCTCCCCTGGAAAGTATGGAGGAGGCAGTTGTTGGAAGTGTAGTGCATAGTCCCTGTGGACTATTCTTAACACCCAATTGTCTCCAGTGATGAGTGGCCACTGGTGGGCAAACAGAGCGAGGCGACCTCCTGTGCAGGGTTGGGAGAGCAGGGACGGAGAGGCTATACCTAAGGAGTCAAATGTTCCCACCCTGCTGAGTGGGAGCAAGGGCCGGAGGCTTGGGGGTCCTCTGCCTACGGGGCCCATTACCCTGCTGACCCTGAGGGGCAGCTTGGGCAGCCTGATATTGTGGGTACTGTTTGTAGGCAGTGCCCTTCCTTGCTTTTTACCTGAGCCCTTCTTCTTGTGAGAAGGGGCAGAAGCCTTTCTAGACAGTCTTGTCCTTGTGAGGTGCTCGGTCTCGAGCTGTGCGGCCTTCTCGGTCATGGGCTTGCCAAAAAGGTTCTCACCTCGGCAAGGGACATCGACCAACTTGTCCTGAACCCATGGCTCGAGGTCCGATGACTGCAGCCATGCCTGGCGTCGAGCCGCGATGCCGGCTGCCGCAACACGGGCCGAAGCCTCGAAGCCATCGTAGGCTGCGCGGGACATAAACATGAAGCATTCCCGGATCCCCTAGGACAAGGACTTGAACCTCTGCAAGGAATCCCCGGAGAGACCAGCAGAGAACCCGGCCAGCTCCTTGGCCAGGTCTTGCAAGTACATGCCCATGTACAGCTGGTAAGACTGGACACGGCAAGCATGCATCGAGCCCTGTAAGCACTTTCTACCAAAACCATCGAGGTTTCGGGCCTCCCTGCCAGGGGGCACAGCGGAGTGTATCTTCTGACTTTTCAGGCGATGCATGGCCGATTCCACTACCATGGAATGGTGTGGTAGCTGCGCCTTCTGAAAGCCAGGGCTCTTCCGGAGTCGATAGATCGAATCGACCCGCTTGCTTAAAACCGGCGCCGAGGCCGGTGCCTCCCACATCCGGAAGAGGAGCCGTTCCAGCATCGGAGGAACCGGGACAGTAAAGGCCTCCTTCGGAGGAGAGTCGTACTGCAGGGCCTCGAGCTCCTCGGCTCGAAGCTCCTCCTCGGGGTCCGCAGGGATAGCCAACGCAGTGGCCATATCCCAGACGAATTCCGAGAACCGGGTATCCTCCAGAGGGGATCTACCCCGGGGTTCAGACTGCGATGAGTGCGATGAGTGCGATGGGACGCACCGAGTCTTGAAGGTGCCGGGGGACTCCTCGTCCTCGTCCTCCGTCTCCCATGCAGACTATTCCAATGAGGAATCAGGGTCCGACCTCGCGGGGCCTGCGAGCACCCGCCCCGACGCCGAAGGCACCGGCGTTGACGCCCTCGGTCCCGAATGGGAGGTCGAGGGAGACCGCGACCGAGGTCGACCTCGAGCCTTCATAGCCTCGAGTATCGGCTCGGTCTCCGGGGTCGACTTCGATGTCGATGTCCCGGTGGTCGGGGCAGATGCGCCAGATAGGCTGGCCATCAGTGTCCGCTGCTGTTCCATGAAGGCAGACAGTCTGCTCTCCAAGGCTGTCAACCTGAGACCCAGCTCAGGAGACTCAGCAGCTCCCGACTCGGGCCCCGGTGGCGCCGGGCCCGACGTCGGCTCCCTGGGAGGAGAGTCCACAAGGACTACAGGGCTTACGTGTCCAGCAGACTCCGGCTGCAGTCGAGGGACTTTGGAAGGCTTCTCCTGTTCCACAGGCCCGGGGAGACAGTCGGGGGTCTGAGTCCTAGCTCTCGAGAAGCCAGGGACCTCTTCCGACGACACCCTCGCGAGCCGCTTCTTCCTCTTGCATTCCCGGTCGGGGGACCCCCTGTCCGAGGAGCCACGACGGTGCTCGGGATCCGACTCCCGAGATGTCGAGGCCTCAGACGAGGTCCGGGCCCGGCCAGAGGCCGAGTCAGAAAAAAGCCTTTCCTTCTGGTGCTGACGACTTCGCAGTGCCTTGGAAGACATTTTCCCACATGGTCCACACGTCTTAGGGTCGTGATCAGGACCGAGGCACCGAAGGCAGCAGTCGTGTGTGTCGGTGAGAGACATCAGTTTCTTACACCGATCACACTTCTTAAAACCGCTGGAAGCCATCGGGGAAAAAAGAGTCCCCGCGAGGTCAAAGGACCGGCCTTCCAGAGAAAAGGAAAAAAGGGCGCAAACGCCAGCCACTAAGGGCAAAAACCGAAAAAAAAAAAAAAGATTGGGCTCGATACCGGTGTACCGAACCCGGCGGGAGGGGAACCGTCGTCGAACCGGAGAAGAAAAAAATAGCGAAGAATCGCAAAAAATCAAACAATTTTCCGGGATGACTAGGACTCACGTCCGGTGGGCTTCATGGAAAACGAGAGACTGAGCAAGATGGCACCTTTAGGCGGGAAGGGAACCGCGCATGCATGCCTGCATTCCCAAAGGCTTTCATGGAAAGCTGGGGAAATGCTCCGCAAGGGCTCCATCGACGTCAATGTCACCCATATGTGAGGACTGACTTCCTGCTTGTTCCTGGAGAAACATCAGATACATTCCCCCAAGACCAAGAGATACCTCAAGGATCAGCACTTTCAGCATTACTTTTCAATCTATACCTACAGCCAATTACTAACATTTTCAAAAAATACAGCATCGAATATTACATTTACTCAGACAACATTATGTTGTCCCTCCCAATGGACAAACATTAACTACAACAAACTCTCAAAATGCATCAAAGAAAGGCAATCCTGGTTGATCACCAACAATCTGAATATAAACCTCAAAAAAACAGAAACCCTATTTGTTTCAAGAAATCAAAATTTCACGCCTCCCCCCCCCCCCAAACAATCACAATTAACAACGCGACTCTCCCAGTTAAGCAGGAGGTAAAATACCTCAGAATAATATTAGATCAATCCCTCAGCATGATACCCCATCTAAAACAAATAGTTAGAACCGTCTACTTCAAGCTAAAAGCTATCCAACACCTAAGACCCCTACTTCATGATCAAGATTTCAGGTCAGTAGTCCACACTCTCATTATGCTCCACATAGACTACTGTAATAGCCTGTTACAGGGCCTACCAGTCAAAACCTTAACAATCCTCCAAAGAGCGCAAAACATAACAGCAAGAATAGTATACAAGGCCCGATTGACTGAACACATAACCCCGATCTTATACAACCTTCATTGGCTCCCAGTAGGGAGCCGAATAAAATACAAGCGACTGATAACATTCAAACTGATCAACAATATAGTCCCTTCATACCTATCTACTCTCATACAAACCCAACAAGACTCCAGATCCCGTAGACAAAATGCAAAACACTCACTGGTAACACCAACCTCCATACGCAAGACAAAACAGTTCACCAGCTCCAGAGCCTTCTCCTACACTGCTCCTAGTCTCTGGAACTCACTGCCATTGTCAATGCGTGCGACCAAAGACCTACAGTTATTCAGAAAAGAAATCAAAACATACTTCTTTACTGAACACTACGATAACATCAATGATAACCCAACCTCACAAACACTTACCTCACCTCACCTCATGATAAGAACATAAGAACATAAGAAATGCCATACTGGGTCAGACCGAGGTCCATCAAGCCCAGTATCCTGTTTCCAACAGTGGCCAATCTAGGTCATACGTACCTAGCAGTTTCCCCAAAAGACACAGGTTCTGCAGTGCTTGTACTAGGTCAAGCATTGATATCCTGGGTCCCTTTTTAATAGTGGTTTATGGACCTTTCCTCCAGGAACTTGTCCAAACCTTGTTTAAACCCAGCTATACTAACAGCCCTTACTACATCCTCCGGTAACAGATTCCAGAGTTTGATTACACGTTGAGTGAAGAAATATTTTCTCTTATTTGTCTTAAATAGTTTACCCCGTAGCTTCATTACATGTCCCCTAGTCCTTCTATATTCTGATAGCGTAAACAATTGATCCACGTTTATCCGTTCCACTCCATTCATTAATTTATAGACCTCTATCATATCTCCCCTCAGCCGTCTCTTTTCCAGGTTAAAGAGCCCTAACCTTTTTAGCCTCTCTTCATAGGAGTAGCCTTCCATCCCCTTCACCAATTTGGTGGCTCTTCTCTGTACTTTTTCTAATAACTCTATGTCTTTTTTAAGATACGGTGACCAGAACTGCACACAATATTCAAGGTGCGGTCGTACCATGGAGCGATACAGAGGCATTATAATATCCTTTGTTTTATTCTCCATCCCTTTCCTTATGATACCTAGCATTCTATTTGCTTTCTTGGCCGCCGCTGCACACTGGGCAGAGGGTTTTAACATGTTATCCACGATGACTCCTAAATCTTTTTCCTGGGTGGTGGTTTCTAATGTGGAGCCTTGCATCGTGTAACTATAGTGTGGGTTGTTCTTTCCTAGGTGCATAACTTTGCACTTGTCCACATTAAATTTCATCTGCCATTTGGATGCCCAGTCTTCCAATTTATCCAGATCTTCCTGCAGTTTTCCACAATCCTCTTGGGTTTTAACAACTTTAAACAGTTTTGTGTCATCTGCAAATTTGATAACCTCACTAGTTATTCCCTTTTCCAGGTCATTTATGAATATGTCAAAAAGTAGCGGACCCAGTACAGATCCCTGGGGTACTCCACTATTCACCTTTTTTCCATTGGGAATATTGGCCATTTAGCCCTACCCTCTGCTTTCTATCTTTTAACCAGTTCCCGATCCACAATAGTACACTGCCTCCTATCCCATGACTTTTTAGCTTTGCCAAAAGTCTCTGATGGGGGACCTTGTCAAAAGCTTTCTGAAAGTCCAGATACACTATATCAACCGACTCACCTTTGTCTACCTGTTTATGCACACCTTCAAAAAACAGATCAGATTAGTAAGACAAGATCTTCCTTGTCTAAAGCCATGTTGGCTGTCTCCCATTAGGCCATGACTATCTACATGCTGTGTAATTTTGTTCTTTATGATGGTTTCTACCATTTTCCCTGGTACTGACGTCAGGCTCACCGGTCTGTAATTTCCCGGGTCACCCCTGGAACCCTTTTTAAAAATTGGTGTTACGTTGGCGACCCTCCAATCTTCAGGTATTACAGATGATTTTAATGAAAGTTCACAGATTACCAATAGCAGGTCTGCAATCTCATATTTCAGTTCTTTCAACACTCTGGGATGTATACCATCCGGTCCAGGTGATTTGCTACTATTCAGTTTATCAAATAGTTGTAATATATCTTCCCGGTGTAGCGATATTTCTCTCAATTCCTCTGCAGTATCACCTTTAAATACCACTTCAGTCTTGGGTAACATCCCTACATCTTCCTCAGTAAAGACTGAAGCAAAGAATTCATTCAGTCTCTCTGCTATAGCCTTGTCTCCTCTTACTGCCCCTTTTACCCCTCTATCATCTAACGGTCCAATTGACTCTCTCACAGGCCTTTTGCTACGAATGTACTTGAAAAGTCTTTATTTCGTGTTTTTGCTTCCGTAGCAAGTTTCTTCTCAAATTCCCGCTTTGCCTGCCTTATCAATGCTTTGCATTTAACTTGCCAGTGCTTGTGCTGTTTCCAGTTTTCATCATTTGGCTCTTTTTTCCATTTCCTGAAGGTTGCTCTTTTGGCAGCAACAGCCTCTCTGACCTCACCTTTAAACCATGCTGGCAGTTTTTTGGACTTTCTTCCACTTTTCTTAATGCGTGGAATACAGCTGGTCTGGGCTTCGAGGATAGTATTTTTAAATAACACCCAAGCTTGCTGTAAGTCTTTAACCTTTGGAACCGCTCCTTTTAGTTTTTTCCGAACTATATTCCTCATTCTATCATAGTCTCCCTTTTGAAAGTTAAAAGGTAGTACTGTGGATTCCTTTACTATCTGTCCTCCACTGATTAAATCAAACATGATCATACTGTGATCACTATTGCCAAGTGGTCCCAACACCCTTATTTCTTGCACCAGATCTGGCGTTCCACTAAGGACTAGGTCCAGTATGGCTTCCCCTCTGGTTGGTTCATGAATCAGCTGCTCCAAGAAGCAGTCATTTATTTCATCTAGAAACTTTATCTCGTTAGCTTGTCCTGCTGTGACACTGTCCCAGTCGATACCGGGGTAATTGAAATCACCCATTATTACTACTCTGTTATGGCTTTTGTTGGCTTCCTTGATTTCTTTGAGCATTTCATCATCCATTTGTTCATTCTGGCCAGGCGGTCGATAGTATACTCCCACTGCCATCACCTTCCCCTTCATAAATGGAATTTCAATCCATAGAGATTCTACAGCAAATTTTGTTCCCTGCAAAACTTTAATCCTTTCTGACTCAATGCCCTCTCTAACATAGAGCGCAACCCCTCCACCAATTTGTTCAGCTCTATCATTACGATATAGTTTGTATCCAGGTATCACAGTGTCCCACTGGTTATCCTCCTTCCACCATGTCTCTGAGAGTGCAATCATATCTAACCTCTCATTTAGTGCTATATATTCTAATTCTCCCATCTTATTGTTTAGACTTCTAGCATTGGCATACAAGCATTTTAGAGACTGTATTTTATTAATATTAATCTGGCTATTGGTAGGCATGGGTAATTGGGAATCTTTATGCTCTGTCTGCTCCTTACTCAAGGGCATTTGGGCTACTATACTCCCTTTTGGAACCTCACTGCTTTTGGTAGTATCCTTCAAGGATACCTTTGTCCGAACCATGCGCTCTTGGGTGACTGTCGGCTTTCCCCTATTTTCTAGTTTAAAAGCTTCTCTATCTCTTTTTTAAAGGTTAATGCCAGCAGTCTGGTCCCATCCTGATTAAGGTGAAGCCCATCCCTTCGGAAGAGCCCCCCCTTTCCCCAGAATGTTCCCCAGTTCCTAACAAATCCAAAACCCTCATCCTTGCACCATTGTCTCATCCACGCATTGAGATTCCGGAGCTCTGCCTGTCTTTTGGGTCCTGCACGTGGAACAGGAAGCATTTCGGAGAACGCTATCCTGGAAGTTCTGGATTTCAACTTCCTACCTAAAAGCTTAAATTTAGCCTCCAGAACTTCCCTACCACATTTTCCTATGTCATTGGTACCAACATGTACCAAGACAGCAGACTCCCCCCCAGCACTATCTATGATCCTATCTAGGCGGTGCGTGAGATCTGCTACCTTCGCACCAGGCAGGCATGTTACCAGGCGATCCTCACGTCCACCAGCCACCCAGCTATCTACATTCCTAATGATTGAATCACCAACTATAACAGCTGTCCTGACCCTCCCCTCATGGGGACATGGCCCTGGAGAAACGTCCTCGGTGCGAGAGGGTTTTACATCACCTGGAGGACAGGTCCTAGTTACAGGATCACTTCCTGCCACACCAGGGTGATGCTCTCCTGTCACGTGACCTCTCTCCTCCATGGCAACAGGGATGCTGCCAGACTGGAGGTGGAACTTCAGGACTATATCCCTGTAGGTCTCGTCCATGTACTTCTCTGTCTTTCTTATGTCTTCCAGGTCTGCTACTCTAGCCTCTAGAGAACGGACTCGTTCCCTGAGAGCAAAGAGCTCCCTGCACTTAGTGCATATGTAGGACCTCTCACCAACTGGGAGAAAATCATACATGTGACACTCAATGCAAAAGACTGGAGAACCCCCATCTCGTTGCTGGACCTCTGTCTGCATCTTAGTTTAAAGTTTGTGTTTAGGTCTTTTAAATTCGGTATATAATAAGGATTGGTATAGATGCTTATACTAATAAAAGTGTATCTAATACCCCTAATACACCCTGTGTACCTGAAGCTTAATTAATCTCAGGTCCTCTGTGTATGACTGATTTGGATTAAGAGCTGCACCTGAGAGCAGCCCCTTTCCTCTAAGATGTGCAAGTAAGTATAAAACTACAATTACCCCAGGGGTGGGTGGGTGCTGGGGAGGGAGGGAGATAAGTCCTATTAAAGAGGGCAGTTACAAGGTACCCTGTCCTGAACCCTCAGCAGGGGGATGGGGGTACCACACAAAGCCCAGTTAGTTGAGAGAGGCAAGGTAAGTACAGCTGAGAAGGCTGAACTAGCACACCACTAAGACAAACAATAAATAATTAAACAAGCAGTTAGACAAACAGTAAATAATTAAATAAACAGCTAGAACTCACAGTACGATGTCCCAGGAGGCAAATATCCACTCACTAGCAGAGCTCTGTAAAAGTACAGCCCCTCTCTGATCAGAGAAAAGCAAACTAAAACAGACTATGCACACGTGGAGAAAACAGGAAGAAGGCTACACAATACCTCAGGGGGAGGGGGAGGGGCAGGATTCACTCAGGCAGGCAAGGACAGGAAAAAAGTTTAACAAACAGCAGGTTCTGGGAAGAGAGATTTAATTCAAAATGGCTACCACACAAAGCCCAGTTAGTTGAGAGAGGCAAGGTAAGTACAGCTGAGAAGGCTGAACTAGCACACCACTAAGACAAACAATAAATAATTAAACAAACAGTTAGACAAACAGTAAATAATTAAATAAACAGCTAGAACTCACAGTAAGATGTCCCAGGAGGCAAATATCCACTCACTAGCAGAGCTCTGTAAAAGTACAGCCCTTCTCTGATCAGAGAAAAGCAAACTAAAACAGACTATGCACACGTGGAGAAAACAGGAAGAAGGCTACACAATACCTCAGGGGGAGGGGGGGGGGAAGGGGCAGGATTCACTCAGGCAGGCAAGGACAGGAAAAAGTTTAACAAACAGCAGGTTCTGGGGAGAGAGATTTAATTCAAAATGGCTGCCACACAAAGCCCAGTTAGTTGAGAGAGGCAAGGTAAGTACAGCTGAGAAGGCTGAACTGATCACCACCCAGCCCTCTGTACCCTCCCCCCCAATCAATAATCACTATTCAAATCTAAACTCACAGAAATACATACAGTAAACTGTAAATAGTTACTAGTCGTCAGTTCAGACAACTATGTATATAAAGCATTCGCTTCATGTTAAATGTACCTATGGATCTATGCAAATAATTCAACCTCTGTTCTTTGTAATAAGTTGTGTTAAATGTAAACCACCCCTGATCTCTGGAAGGGGTGGTATAGAAGAACCAAATAAATAAATAAAATAAATAAATAAAGGACACAGAGCTGGGGGAAAGAAAAGGATCGGGGGGGGGGGGGGAAGGAGCAGAATAAAAGGATGAATGGATTAAAAAAAAAAGGAAAAAACAGCTCATCCTCTCACAGTTATTCCCAAATGGCTAAGACCCTCATTCAGCAGCTACCTGAGCTAAGTAGTAGGGTTAAGGACCCTTAACAGCCTTTTATTAAAGCTAGGTAGAGAGAATTCCACCTGAATACACTGCTAAGGTGCCAAGATAAAACCCCCCAAAAAAACCCATACCTAATAGGGTGTGTCAATTTTAGAAATGTCAGAAAGCACTAGTGAAAAAATGGTACAATTTTGTTTGGCAAATCAACAACTAGCTTTAAATTTTGTGTAATATGTTATTTACCTACCAGAAATTTCTAGGAAATTATGCAAAAATAAACATATTTCAGTAAGCACGCCGCCGGTCTCCTGAGGCAGCCCATAAGAAGGAGGGCGCCATCGGGCGCATCAAAAGCACGCCGCCGGTCTCCTGAGGCAGCCCATAAGAGGGAGGGCGCCATCGGGCGGGCCCGTTCCTGAGGCAGCCCATAAGAGGGAGGGCGCCATCGGGCGGGCCTGTGCCTGAGGGCCTCGCCAGAGGGCCCTTTGGCGGGGAACACAGGCGGAAGCTAACCCCCAAGATCAACGGCCCTGCTCCAGCTGACCAGCCTCTTCGCCGCAGCTCCAGCCCCGATCGGCATCATTGAGGGCGAGTGGGAAGGTAGGCTCCGCCCCGCTCCCCTCCGACAAGGCCTATCGGGGCCCTCTTGCCTTGTTTACAAAGCTGCAGTCTCTCCAGGTGTGCATGTGGGACCACAGGGCGCCCTGCCAGGTACCAGCCCCGATCGTTCACTCCACCACCCCCTGAGCCCTGACTGGCGACAGTAATAGTGCAGAGGGCTGCGACCCCTTCTCCCCTAACTGACACCCAACCTGGACCCAATACCAGCATGGCCATAACCTTACTTGGATCAGCGTCAGGGAATCAAGCAGAGGAACGCTCCTCCCTGATCGGCTCCCCAAAGCCAATCTGGTCCTGCTCCCCACTGCGTGCATAGAACTGCTACCCATTGTTGATTAGATTTGCTACCCATCGCCTGCATAGAACTGCTGCATAGCACTGCTACCCGTCGCCTGCATAGCACTGCTACCCGTCGCCTGCATAGCACTGCTACCCGTCGCCTGCATAGCACTGCTACCCATTGCCTGCATAGCACTGCTACCCATTGCTTGCTCTGACCTTGCTGCCCATTACCATGGCCCCATATCTCATTGTCCTTCTCTTCCTCATCCTCCCCTCCTATCAACACCCTCCCTCCTCTTCTCCCTACCCTCGCTCTAACTTCCTCAGTTCCCCCTACCCTCCCTCTACCTTCCTCACTTCCCCCTCCATTCTGCCCCCTCGACTAGCATCTGCTCTTGAGCTTCTTCACACCATCCCCCCTCTCCTTAAAGCAACCTCACCCTCGCTTCCGACGTACTATTTCCACTTTACCTCGCTCTCTTATACTCATTCTCCTTCTCTCATCAGGTAATATCAACCCCAACCCTGCCCCCCCTCCCCGATTTCCTTCTCACACTAAAAATAGTTCCTCACGTACCCCATCTAATCTCATCCACATCCCACTCCTCCCTCCTTCCACCCTCCCCCAA
This sequence comes from Ichthyophis bannanicus, assembly GCA_033557465.1. NCBI lineage: Eukaryota > Metazoa > Chordata > Amphibia > Gymnophiona > Ichthyophiidae > Ichthyophis > Ichthyophis bannanicus. Next base: position 240,567,744 of record CM066037.1, on the reverse strand, counting down.
TTCATCCCACAGCCACTCATTCATAAATATCAACTCCAACCCTATCCCCAAAAATAATCCCTCATACAACCTACTGGATACCATCAATTTACCTCACATTTCCCCTCCCTCATGTTCCCCCTTGGAGAGCACATACACCCAGACATACCCACCCACACCCTGCTCCCTCTAAATCTTGGTATTACCCTAGAAATAGATCCCCACGCTACTCTGATAAGAATTCCACACGTAACTTATCCAACCTTATCCACATCCCTCTCCTCCACCCCTCTGCTCTCCCGTTTTCATGCGCCCTATGGAACGCATGATCAGTCATTTTAAAAAAACACTTATCCACGATCTTTTTATCTCTAATGCCCTACCACCAGTGGTCCTCAACCCAGTCCTCTGGGGCCCACAGGCCAGTCAGGGTTTCAGGATACCCACAATGAATATGCATGAGATAGATCTGCATATTCATTGTGGTTATCCTGAAAACCTGACTGGCCTGTGGGCCCCCAGAGGACTGGGTTGAGGACCACTGCCCTACACCTTCTTGCCTTGACTGAGACCTGGCTCCCCCCAGACGATACCGCTTCCATTGCCTCTCTCTGCTATGGGGGCTACCAGTTCTCCCATGCACCTCGATCCACTGGTCATGGTGGTGGCGTTGGCCTCCTTCTCGCTCCCTCCTGCCAATTCCAACCCCTCCTGCCACCCCAATCACACTCCCCCCTTTCCTTCGAAGTCCACTCCATTTGCCTCCTCACACCATTTCCCCTCCGAGTAGCTGTTATTTATCGCCCACCCGACAAATCCAAATCAACCTTCCTCACCGACTTCGCCTCCTGGCTTTCTGCCTTTATGGATCCCTCCTCCCCTACTCTTATTCTTGGCGATTTCAACATTCACATCGACAACCCCTCCGACCCCCATGCCTCTAAGTTCCTCGCTCTTACCTCCTCGTTCGACCTCCAACTTTGTTCCACTGTTCCCACACACCTACACAGCCACTGCCTTGACCTAATACTCTTCTCCAATTCCTCTCCCTCAAACGTCCGCAAATCAATCCTTCCCTCATCTGACCATCACCTCTTAACATTTACTCTTCAGCTTCCACCATCCCAACCTCGCCCTGTCTCCTCTGACCTATTTAGAAACCTTAATATTGATCCCCTGACTCTCTCCTCCACCATTTCTCCATTTCTTTCCTCCATTTTATCATCCGAGTTCGTCGACGAGGCACTGTCTTCATACAATGTTACACTATCCTTGACACTCTTGCCCCTCTCACCCCATGTCCTGTAAAACGATCTACTCCCCAACCCTGGCTTTCACCCACAATCCGTTACCTACGTATCTGCGCCCATTCTGCCGAACGAGTTTGGTCCAAATCCTGCTCCCCAGAAGACCTTTTACACTTCAAATTCATGCTTGGCTCCTTCCAGTCAGCCTTGGCACTTGCCAAACAAGATTACTACATCCGTCTGACCAACTCCCTTGCCTCTGATCCTCGCCGTCTTCTTTAATACCCTCAATTCTCTCCTCAAGGTCCCCCCGACCCCAAACCCGCCCTCCCTTTCTGCCCAAACCCTAGCCGACTACTTCCATGACAAAATCCATAAAATTACCCTCCAATTCCCTACCCCCCCATCTACCTCCCCAATTCTCCTCCCCCATCCATCCTCCACCCACCTCCTCCCCCATCCATACCCCCCCACCACCCTCTCCTCTTTCCCTCCGATCTCTGAAACCACACTCCTCCATTCCTCCTCCAAACCCACCACCTATTCATCAGACCCTATCCCCACCCATCTCCTACGTTCTATCTCCATCACCATTGTCCCCTTCATCACTCATATCCTCAACCTCTCTCTCTCCACTGCAACTGTCCCCGTTGACTTCAAACATACTGTTGTCACACCCCTCCTCAAGAAACCCTCACTTGATCCCACATGTCCCTCTATCAACCCATCTCCCTCCTTCCCTTCATATCCAAACTATTAGAACGAGCAGTCCACCATCGCTGCCTCGACTTCCTCACCTCCCAGGCCCTCCTGGACCCACTACAATCCGGCTTCCGTCCCCTACACTCCACTGAAACGGCACTCACAAAAGTCACCAACGACCTGTTCCTGGCCAAATCTAAGGGCCTCTATTCTATCCTCATCCTTCTTGACCTTTCTGCTGCCTTTGATACCACTGACCACAACCTTCTCCTCACCACCCTCTCCTCGCTTGGCTTCAAGGACTCTGTACTATCCTGGTTCTCCTCCTACCTCTCCCATCACTCATTCAGTGTATGCTCTGGTGGCCTCTCCTCCTCTCCTACCCCGCTCCAGGTAGGTGTACCTCAGGGATCTGTCTTGGGCCCCCTCCTTTTCTCTCTCTATACCCAAGGCCTCGAAGCGCTCATCTCTTCCCATGGCTTTCAGTACCATCTCTATGCTGACTCCTCCCAAATTTACCTCTCTACACACCTAATATTTCTCTGGCAACCCAGTCCAAGATCTCTGCCTGTCTCTCTGACATTGCTGCCTGGATGTCTCGCCGATTGAAACTGAACATGGTCAAGACTGAACTCCTTGTCTTTCCACCCAACTCCTCCTCCCCCCCCCCACTTCCCCCTCTCTCTCAGTCCAGGTGGATGGATCTACTATCCGTCCTGTTCCCTAGCCCACAATCTAGGGGTTATCTTTGACACCTCTCTCTCCTTCTCCGCTCATATCCTGCTGGTAGCTAAGATCTGCCGCTTATTTCTCTACATCATCAGCAAAATCCGCCTCTTCCTCTCTGAACACACTACCAAAACGCTTATCCACTCCTTAATCTCCTCTCGCCTCGACTACTGCAACCTACTCCTCACTGGTCTCCCCGTTAGCCACCTCCTTCCCCTTCAATCTATACAAAATCGTGCTGCTCGACTAATCTTCTGCCAGCCTCGCCATGCCCACATTACTCCTCTTCTCAAATCACTTCACTGGCTCCCTGTCCTATTCCGCATCCAATTCAAGCTTCTCCTGCTGACCTATAAATGCATTCACTCTATGGCCCCTCAATACCTCTTATCTCTTCCCTAGGTCCCCGTTCGAAATGTGCACTCCGCCAACAAATTACTTCTATCAATGCCTTTCACCCGCACTGCGAACTCCCGACTGCGCTCCTTTCACCTTGCTGCACCATACGCCTGGAACAGCCTACCTGCATCTGTGCGCAGGCACCCTTCCCTGGCCCTCTTCAAATCTAGGTTGAAGACCCTCCTCTTCACCGGTGCATTCAGATCCTGACTTCCATCCTCATCTTACCCTAATCCCCGTCAACGTTTACGACCAAACTATAGACAAAACTGTACCACACCGTACCTTCAGCAGAACTGACTAATGCTCTGTTCTAACTAGATTGTAAGCTCCGATGAGCTCTGATGGGCAGGGACTGTCTCTTGTATGTTGGCTACCTCTTGTAGGTTGGCTGTGCAGCGCTGCGTGCGTGGCGCTTTATAAGTGCTAAATAGTAGCAGTAGTAGTAATTTGAGTAAGTGCTCTGATTATAGTTTTATGTGTTTGCATTGCATATTAATGACTTTTGTGCCTCAATTATCAATTTATGTTACTTATTTCTGTATTGGTGTTTATATGGTGAACTGGTTCAATATAAAAATAAATAGCAATTGGACACAAGGTCCCAGACAGCTCCTTTTCTAGCTGCAACTGTTGAAAGAACAGTGTAAAGAGGTAAGGAAGACAGTCATGCCTACAGTGAAAAGGTCAGCTTGGTATGGTTAGAGCAAGTCTGTTCTGCAACCTATGTTGTGCAGTGAAGAGGAACAGGAGAGAGGAGATGCAGTGGAGAAGATATTGACAATCAGAGGTGAAAGATGAAAAGACTCAGCTTACAGACAGCAGTGTGAGACCCAGGAAAACACCATCCATTAACACTGAGGCAACTATTTGACTATGCTTGAATACTACTTTTTGCCAGGTCAAATCACCCAATTACTTGACTGGAGCTCCAGAGTCTAAGCCTCCTCTTACCTGTACCATGACAATAGCAAAGAAAGTTATTTCTCAGCAAGCTCATGGTGGTTTCAGACTAGCCATCACACACCCAGTCCACAGAAAGGTGTGTAAAAATGATAACTGAAGCTGCTGGTCATGTGTACAATCAGAAGAGGAGGGAACATTATATTAAGGGTCAGATGGTCAGCAGGGAACTTATGAGCCAAAAAGAAGCAAACAAGATATGGCTTTTTTGCTGGATTTTGTTAAACATTAAATTAACAGCATAAATGACATTTTAAAGACAATTATGTGGTTACAGGTATTGTTCAGACTATTTGTACGTTCAAATAAATATTACTTAATTTCTACATATTTCAACAGTGATTTGATGTAGGTAAGACTCACTTTAAGCAGTTTCTGAAGATAGCTTTAGATTCAGCATGCAAAACTGCATAATTTGGTCACTAGTAGTTTGTAAAGTTTGAAATAAAAATCTATCCCTAAAATTAATAGGCCCTAATACCTAATATTGATCCACAAAGCACATTAAGGGATTGTGTTTGAAAGACGTTTGTACAAATTCCAAACCATTATTAAAGAGGACAGAGGAAATCCACTGCTTACACATGGGACAAGCAGCATGGAATCTGTATACCTTTTGAGAACCTGACAGGTACTTACGACCTGGATTGGCCATTGCTGGAAAACAGAATACTGGGTTTGATGGACCCTTGGTCTGACCCAATATGGCATATCTTATAATATATTTGAGTTACACCCCATAGCAGTGCTTCTCAACTGGTGTGCATTTGGAAGAGGCTCGTGTGTCTTGGGGGGGTCACAGGTAGTGGTGTGGTTAGGCATGGGTTCATGAGCATCTTGTCCCAGAAAATAGTCTTCTTCCTACTCCAGCTTCTCTCTTCAGAGGCAGCTTGTAGAAAACATGAGGGGAAGGCTTGAGTCTAGAACAGACAAAGCAAGGAGCTGCTTTGCTCCCTAATCTGTACCTCTCCTGCTTTCATAGTAACATAGTATATGACGGCAGATAAAGACCACCATGGTTCATCTAGTCTGCCCAGTAAGGTGGCGAGAGTAGATGCACCTGCTGCTCTGTGCCTGCCCCATGCCTTTGTTTAAGGGTGTACCCACCACTCTGTGCAGGTCACCCCTATTTGTTGAGATAAAAGAAATAGTTAAGTTTATTTTGATTTAATCCTGTTGCTATAAAAGGATCCACTGTATCTGTCCCATGCCGTTTTGAATTCTGTCACTTCCATTTCAAGCATTCACCACTCTTTCAGTGAAAACTTATTTCCTGACGTTGCCTTTCAGATTACCCTTTTGCAGTTTCATGTTATGCCATCTAATTTTACAGCTTTCCCGTCTTTAAATAAGGTTTGTTTGTTCAGTATTTAAAGGCCTGTATCATCTTTCCCCTGTCCCTTCTCTCCTCTAGTGTATACATATTTAGGTCTTCAATTCTCTTCTCATACGTCTTCTGGTGCAGGCTCCAAATCATTTTGGTCGCCTTCCTCTGAACCGTTTCTAGTCTTTTTATATCCTTGGCAAGATATGGTCTCCAAAACGGAACACAATATTCCAAGTGAGGCCTCACCAGCGACTTGTACAATGGCATTAGTACCTCCTCCTTTCTGCTGGTAATTTCTTTCTGTATGCAACCCAGTATCCTTCTGGCTTTGGCCACCGCCTTGTCACACTGTTTCGCCACCTTGAGATCCTCAGAAACAATCACTGCTAAGTCCTTCTCCTGGTCCATGCACACCAAATTCTCACCCCTTATTGCATACAATTCCCTTAGATTTCTGCATCCCAAGTGCATGACACTGCACTTCTTCACATTAAATCTTAACTGTCAAGCATTAGCCCATTCTTATAGCTTTTGTTGCAAATTTTCATGTCATCTGCAAAAACAGACTTTTCCATTCAGTCCTTCAGCAATATCACTCACAAATGCATTGAACAGTACCGGTCTCAGGACCGATCCCTGAGGCACACCACTAATCAGTTTCCTTTCATCAGAGTGCATTCCGTTTACCATCACCTTCTGTCGTCTGTCAATCAACCAATTTCTGATCCAGTTCACCACCATGGGACCCATCCCCAGGCTGTGCCATTTATTGATAAGCCTCCTGTCAGGAACAGTATCAAAGGCTTTGCTGAAATCTAGGTAGATCACATCCATCAAGCACAGTTACTTACCTGTAACAGGTGATCTCTGGGAACAGCAGGAATAAGTCTTCACATATGGGTACGTCGGCACCGACGGAGCCTGCGCGGGAACGCACCCCAGCTTCCCAAAAAGGAAAGCCTTTGGGAGCATCCCACAGCGCCTGCGCGCTGCCTTCCCGCCTTTCCTAACCATCTCTCCTCAGTTCGAGTTTAAAGCTGAGACAATAGAGAGAGAGAGGAAAGGAAAGATAGAAAAATACGGATTCAGAAAAAATCATGGGGTCGAAACCCTGCTTTTGGCACTGCTTAACAACCTCCTCAAGGGCCTGGAAGACAGAAAGAAAATGTTTATCCTCATTTTCATCGACATCTCTGCTGCTTTCGACACTGTCCATCATCTAACCCTCCTTAACAAGCTGGCATCAATTGGAATCTTAGGAACAACCTTGAAATGGTTCTCCTCCTACATAACGGACAGAAAGCCGCAGGTCCAATTCAACGGAGAAAGAGCTGAAGCCTTCACTCAAACTCAAGGCATACCGCAGGGCTTGGCACTCTCGGCACTACTTTTTAACATTTACATGCAACCCCTCAGTGGAATATTCAGGAAATATGGCATTAACTACCACATATACGCAGACGATATCATGCTGTACACCCAATTGGAGGCTGCAGACCCTAATTACGCTCAGCTTGAAACCTGTATGGGAGAGATGTTGGGATGGCTAAAACAAAACAATATGTCGATTAATCACAAGAAAACGGAAGTAATGTTTATATCCAGTAAACCTGACTTCGAACCACCTCCAACAATCACATTGTGCAACAATACTTACAACACTAAAAATGAAATTAAATATCTAGGAGTCACAATCGATAGCAAACTAAAGATGGAAAAACACCTCAGCAACACCAACAAAGCCATCTTTCACAAGCTTAGAGTACTACGACCCCTGCGGAATATACTTGAACCATGTGACTTCCGGTCGGTTGCACAAGCGCTCATCATGCCTCACCTAGACTACTGTAACGCCATCTTACAGGGTCTACCAAAGAAAACGACCAATATATTACAATTGGCACAACACGTCGCGGCAAGGATCATCATGCGATCAAGCGTCACTGAACATATCACACCTGTATTGATGGAACTGCACTGGCTACCAGTCATTGCCAGGATTCAATACAAAACATTGGTAACTACATTCAAACTAATACACAACTTAGCCCCCTCATTCCTATCCACCCTTATCTCCACGCAACAAACCACCAGAAGCAGGAGAACCATCAATTCAGACACACTAATAGTTCCAAACGGCATCAGACATGTAAAAGTCAGTACCAGCCACAGAGCGTTCTCTTTCTCTGCCCCCACTTTATGGAACCGCCTACCACACGAGCTGAGAGCAATTCCAGACATAGTTGACTTCAGGAAGAAATTGAAAACGCATCTGTTCAATTGTCACTACGACCAGATGTAAATCCAAGAAGATAAAAGAGGAAGTGAATAGCTGTATGTAAAAATGTAAATAGATGAAGGACAATCTCTTTTGTAAATGTATGTTGGTACATTAAGGTCTATATTTAGACCCTATTATGTGTGCTGTGTATTACCCCTATTCTCTCTATCTATGCCCCAAATTTTCTGTCTTGATTTGTGACAAATCCCAAAATTATAATCAAACCGCTTCTGATCGCTGGAAGTAGCGGTATATATGTGTTTACTAAATAAATAAATAAATAAATAAATAAATAAATAAAAAGAGATACAACTCCTAGGGGAGGTGGGAGGGTTGTGAAGACTAATTCCTGCTGTTCCCAGAGATCACCTGTTACAGGTAAGTAACTGTGCTATCACCAGGAACAAGCAGGAATGAGTCTTCACATATGGGGACTCCCTAGCTAAGATGTCTGGGAGATCCCCAAGGATATGACACCCTGGAGAGGGGTCTACTTCCTCCTATGGATCTCAGGCATCCATCCAGGGAAGGAGGGTAGGAGTTGTTTAAGAATGGAACAGGTGTTTGAGGACAGCCTGACCAAACAAGGCATCCCGGCGGGAGTCCTTGTCCAAGCAGTAATGGGCTGTGAAGGTATGAACCAAGGCCCAGGTGGCTGCTCGACAGATCTGGTCGATGGACACATTATTTAGATGAGCCATAGAGGTGGCCATGGCCCTCACATTATGAGCTGTGACATGGCTCTACAGAGAAAGGTTCTTACTCTGGTAGGCGAAAGAAATACACTGAGCAATCCAATTGGACAGTGTTCTCTTAGAGACTGGAAGTCCCAAATGAGAAGGATCAAAAGCAACAAAAAGCTGGAAAGACTTTCTATGTTGCTGTGTCCTATGTAAGTAAAAAGCAAGAGCTCTTTTACAATCCAGAGTATGAAGATTCCTCTCTGCACTGGATGCATGAGAAGCTGGAAAAAAGACAGGTAAATATACCTCTTGATTAAGATGAAAAGGTGAGACCACTTTAGGCATAAAGTGTGGATTTGTCCTAAGGACTACCTTATCATGATGGAACCTTGTATAAGGTGGATTAGCCACTAATGCCTGCAGTTCACTGATGCGGCGAGCTGAAGTAACTGCAATGAGGAAAATAACCTTCCATGAAAGAAACTTCAAGGAGGTAGTGGCTAAGGGTTCAAAAGGTGGCTTCATGAGCTGAACAAGAACCAAATTTAAGTCCCATGCCGGAGGAGGCCTAATGGGAGGTTTAGTTAAAGTTAGGCCTCTCATCAATCTTGCAATGAGAGGATGAGAGGAAATAGGTTGTCCATTGATGGGCTTAAGGGATGCTGCAATAGCACTCAAATGGACTCTTACTGAATTTGTTTTAAGGCCTGCATTGGGAAGATGCAGGAGATAGTCTAACAGAGAATTTAAAGGTAGTGCTAGAGGGTCAAGACCCTTTTCAGCACACCAAATGGAAAACCTTTTCCATTTAAAAGCATAAGAACGCCTGGTGGAAGGTTTTCTGGAAGCATGGAGGATATCCTTCACTTGTTGAGAAAGATTCCAGTCTTGAAGGTCTAGGCCTTCAGTAACCAAGCTCTGAGGTGTAGGGACTTGGGGTTTGGGTGCCACAAAGTCTCTTCCTCCTGGGACAGAAGGTCTGGAGCAGCTCCCAAGTACAGAGAGGGGGCTTGGGAGAGATGTAGAAGTAGAGGGTACCACACTTGGCGTGGCCAGCGTGGAGCTATGAGGATCATAGATCCTTGATCCCTCTGGAGTTTGAACAGAGTCTTGGGAATCAAGGGAATGGGTGGAAATGCATACAGGAAGCCCTGACCCCAATGGAGGAGGAAGGCATCCTTGGCCTGAACTCCCTGACACGGAATTCTGGAACAGAACCGGGGAAGTTTGGCATTCCACGGACTTGCAAAGAGGTCTATGTCCGGGGTTCCCCATTCTTGGAAGATTCTGAGTAACTGATCCATGTGCAGGGACCATTCGTGTGGAAGCAGAACTCGACTGAGTCTGTCTGCCCAAGAGGTTTGGACTCCTGGGAGGTATGGTATACTGCCAGGAGATGGATTTGATGCTCTCTGACGAAGGCCCACAATCTTAAAGCTTCGTTGCAAAGCGACAGAGAGCCAGTTCCTCCTTGCTTGTTTATGTAAAACATGGCTGCTTGATTGTCCGTATGAATGAGGACTGTCTTGTAGCTGAGGAGGGTATGAAAGACCTTGAGAGCTAGAAAAACTGATCGAAGCTCCAAGTGGTTGATATGAAGAGAGGTCTCCTGTGGGGACCAAGTGCCTTGAGTGGAGAGGTCCTGTAGATGGGCTCCCCAACCCGTTTGGGAGGCATCTGTTGTGAGGGTTGCTTGGGGCAACAACTGTTGGAAGGGGGACCCCAGCAACAAATTTTGAGTGGACATCCACCATTGGAGAGACCAAAAGAGACGTTTGGTGGTTGCTATTTGGTCTGAGAGAGCTCCTGAAGCTTGAGTCCACTGGGTGGACAAAGTCCATTGAGCTGCTCTCATGTGTAGGCGAGCATAGGGTACCACATGCACTGTGGAAGCCATGTATCCTAGCAGTTTTAGCATCTCCCGGGCAGTTAGGTGGCTCTTTGACTGAATCTGGGAGGCTAACTGCACTAGACGTTGGCAACGGGCCTGAGGAAGGTAGGCCCTTGCAGTAGTGGTATCCAACCAGGCCCCTATGAATTCTAGGGACTGAGTAGGGGTGAGCTGAGACTTTGGGAGGTTTACCACAAGTCCCAGATACTGCAGAATGCGCCTTGTGCGGTCCAGGGAAATCTGGGCCTCTGACTGAGATGGAGCTCGGATGAGCCAGTCATCCAGGTATGGGAAGACAAATATTCCCAGAGTGCGTAGAAATGCAGCAACTATTGTCATGCATTTGGTGAACACTCTTGGAGCAGAGGCCAGACCGAAAGGAAGGACTCTGTATTGGTAATGTTTTCCTTGGAAAAGAAACCGTAGGAATCTTCTGTGAGAGGGATGGATGAGGACATGTGTGTACGCATCCTTGAGATCTAGAGAACAAAGCCAATCCTGACTTTGAAGGTATGGAAGGAGAGTGCCCAGAGAAAGCATCTTGAACTTCTCCTTGCATAGAAATTTGTTCAATTCTCTGAGATCTAAGATGGGCCTGTATCCCCCTGTCTTCTTTGGAATGAGAAAATAGGGGGAGTAGAACCCTGACCCTTGATGAAGAAGAGGAACTTCTTCTATTGCCCCTTGGGCAAGAAGGGTAGCTACCTCTTGACCGAGAAGGTCGAGAAGAGATGTGGGAGAATTGAAGTGTCTCACCATGGTGTGGGGAGGAAGGTCTGAGAAATGAAGCTTGTAGCCCTCTCTTATGATGGAGAGGGTCCACTGCTCTGATGTTATTTGCTCCCATCTGGGAGCAAAATGAGCCAACCTTCCTGGAATGGTGAGAGGCTCTGGCTGCTTTAGAGCCAGAAAGGCTAAGTTCTCTAGCAGCAAGTCAAAAACCCTGAGGAGGTTGGGCCTGCTGAGTTGCAGCAGCCCCTGTAGGCTTAGGCCTGGCCTGTTTAGGTTGCTGACGCTTATTGGCAAAGCGACCTGTAGAAGATTGTTGGCCAGAAGTAGAAGGAAATCTGCCCTTTTTAAAGAAAGGCTTTTTAAAAGGCTTTTTCTTGGCAGGAATGGAGGTTGACTTTGAAAGACTATCCAGAGCAGAGTTTTCTGCGTCCATTTGAGTGGCTTTTATTTGCCATTCTTTGCCAAATAGGTTTTCACCTGTACAGGGAAGATTTCCTAAGCCATCTTGAACCCAGGGCTCTAAATCAGAAGCCTGGAGCCAAGCAATTCTGCGAGCAGCTATGGCAATGCCTGAGACTCTGCTGGCACCTTCAAAGGAGTCAAAGGCTGCCCTGTTGGAAAACTTTGGAACAGACTGCTTTATTGAGGATGGTCCCTACGCGTTTCGGCTTGCGCCTTCTTCGGGGGACATACAGCAATGTTGTATAGGGTGGAATGTCTCAAGGACACTTTGGTGAAGGCACTATGTATGGATAGAGCCGTGTGTGATGAGCTTGTCTCTTAAAGACAGTTGGGTCGTAGCACTATATAATAGTGGCAAATGCAATTCCACAGTGTCCATTTATAAGCGGCGATTTGCAAATCGCCGCTTATAAATGGACACTGTGGAATTGCATTTGCCACTATTATATAGTGCTACGACCCAACTGTCTTTAAGAGACAAGCTCATCACACACGGCTCTATCCATACATAGTGCCTTCACCAAAGTGTCCTTGAGACATTCCACCCTATACAACATTGCTGTATGTCCCCCGAAGAAGGCGCAAGCCGAAACGCGTAGGGACCATCCTCAATAAAGCAGTCTGTTCCAAACCTGCTCTATTCTCTTGCTCTGTTTGTTCTCCTGTACACCTGCAAGAGTTACGCTCCTCCTTCCTATCCTGTTGGAAAACTTTGAAATGTCTTGGGTATGCTTAAGCCAAATGAGGAATTCCTCCCTTTTATCCTCTGGAAGAAAAGGGAGGAAAGTGTGCAACTTCCTTTAGAAACATACCCATGTAAAGGCTATATGAGTTGATTCTGGCAATAAGCATACTGGCTTGGAAGATTTTCCTACCAAAGGCAGCCAAGGTCCTGCATTCTCTTCCTGGAGGAGCAGAAGAGTATCTCTTTGTACTCTTTATCCTCTTCATAGCTGACTGCACCACAATGGAATGGTGAGGAAGCTGAATTTTCTGAAATCCAGGACAAGGAAGGACACGATACATAGTGTCTAATCTACGAGAATGAGGAGAGAGAGAGCGAGAGGAGTCTCCCATAGATCAATCATGTGTTCATAAAGAATCTCATGAATTGGTAAGGTGACCGCCTCTTTAGGAGCTCTAGAATAGCCTAAAATATCCAATTTTTTAGCTCTAGGCTCTGATTCAGAAGTTACTGAAATAGAAAGTCCTTTAGCTACTTCTCTTATGAAGTCTTGAAAGGACAAGTCTTCTGGAGGAGACATTCTTCTTTTTGGAGAAGAAGGCTCTTCAGGAAGGGCTATGGATACTTCAGGAGACTCGTCTGATGTATCAGAATCATCAGAGGAATCGAAGTATCGCCTGTCAGGGTGCTCTTCCAACGCTCGATACGCGTATCGAGCAGTATCGACATCGGGCGTCCCCGGTACCGGATCGGTACCGGTAAGCAGCCCTGGACAAGGAACCGCTGCAGCCGGTATCCTGGTCGATGTTGATGCAGTCGGTACCGGTATCGGTGCTGGTGCCGATACTGGAGCCGATACCGAGAACGGAGTTTGTTTCGGTACCAGCGGCGTCGCAGCTTGAATGAAGGCCGTAATAGCCTGCTGCATGGACAGAACATTGTGATCCATCGACGCCATGAATGCCTGGAAGTCGGTACCGGGAGATTGTGCCGGTACCCCAGAGCATTCTAACAGGTGATCGGTCGAGGCCGTGCCATCGATGTCAACCTGTAACCCCATAGGAGGAGCTTTGGAAGCCGGAGCTTCCCACCGGGGTTGTTTTGCTGGCGCAGGATCCTCGAGGGCAAGCCCGGAGGCATCTCGATGCTTAGAGGGAGATCTACCCTTCGAGGACCTGCTAGGTTTATGTTTGGTTACCTGAGATCCATCAGGAGAAGAAGACCTGGAAGATGTCGATGCTACCGACGGTGCATCAGCGGGAAACAGCACATGGAGCTTGGCTGCTCGGTTCTGTAACCCCCATTTAGACATTAGAGAGCAGGACGGACAATCCGGAATGGAGTGTTCAGGACCCAAACATTTAAGATACCATTCATGGGTATCTGTAACAGAAATAGTACCGCTACACTTAGTACATTTTTTAAACCCGGAGGCTGGTTTTTCCATGAGGGAAATTTTCTTGTAGGCCCGGAGGCCCAAGAAGAGAATACACTAAGTGAAGAGAAAATAGATTTTTTTTTTAAAGAAAGAAAGAAAGAGAAAAAGACCGGCAGTACCGGTCCGGAGTCGGGGAAGGCAGACACGCGACCAAAGAAATAAAATAAAATAAAGAACTTCTTCAGCGGTGACAGGGCTCGACCTGCTGGCTCCGCGGCAAAGAAGAACTGAGGAGAGATGGTTAGGAAAGGCGGGAAGGCAGCGCGCAGGCGCTGTGGGATGCTCCCAAGGGCTTTCCTTTTTGGGAAGCTGGGGAGCGTTCCCGCGCAGGCTCTGTCGGTGCCGACGTACCCACATGTGAAGACTCATTCCTGCTTGTTCCTGGAGATCATTCTCTTGATCTACTTCTCTGGTCACCCAGTAAAAGAACTCAATCAGATCTGTTTGGCATGATCGCCCTTTGGTAAACCATGTTGCCTCAGATTGTGCAACCTATTGGTTTTGAGGAAGTCCACTATTCTCTCTCAGGAGCACCTTCATTAACTTTTCCTGCCACCGAGGTAAGGCTCACCAGCCTGTAGTTTGTCACTTCTTCCCTATTGCCACTTTTGTGAAGAGGTACCTAATCAGCCCTTCTCCAGTCCTGTGGAACTTCTCCTGTCTTCAAGGATCTATTACAAACATCCTTTAAAAGGCCCTGCAAGAATCTCTCTGAGCTCTTTCAGTATCCTAGGATGTATCCTATCCAGTTCCATGGCCTTGTCCACTTTCAGTTTTGCAAGCTGTTCAAACACGTCATTTTGTGTGAGAGGTGTATTATCTACTCCATTCCTATTTGTATATTTGTCAATCACAGGCGGTTCTTCTCAAGGATTTTCTTTAGTAAAAATAGAACAGAAGTATTTGTTTAGCATTTTTGCTTTTTCAATGTCACTTTCCACAAATCCATTCTCAGGACTTTGGAGCCTTGCAATTCCACCTCTGATCTTCCTCTTCTCCCGAATATACCTGAAAAAAGTTTTGTCTCCCCTCTTCAAATCTTTAGCCATCATTTCTTCTGCCTTTGATTTTGGCATCCTTCTCTCTCTTTTAGCCTGTATTCTGTTCTGTGTTCCTCTGTTTACGAACTTCTGAATTTTGTGAAAGCTGTCTTTATTTGTGCAGCTATTTAGCTATTTCTTTGGAAAACCAAATAGGTTTCCTTTTCCTCTTTTTTTTTTTTACACTTTCCTTTTATTGCTTCTAATTTAGCTCACTGCAATTCTACTTCCCTTACCTCCTCCCACAGGCACTTGGCTATTTTATTGAAGTCAGCATTTTTGAAGTCTAGGACTTTCAGCTTGCTGTGATTGGACTCTGCCTTGGTTTTTATCTCAAACCACACTGTATGATGATCACTGCTGCTCACATGGGCACCCACCCAGACACTCGACATGCTTTCTCCATTGGGGAGTACTAAAATCCAGCATTTAACTTTCCCTGGTCTGTCCATCACCATTTGTCTTAGCAATGCATCTTGGAAGACATCCACAATTTTTTTTTTACTTCTTTCCAGATTTGCAGAAGGAATACTCCAATCCACATCGGGTAGACTAAAGTCTCCCAATATGATCACTTCCTCCTTCATGGCTACCTTTGCAATATCAAGTCTCTCTCCATTTCTAAGTTTGGGTTGGAGGCCTGTAAAACTATGCCAGTATGGATGATAGTGTCATCTCCTCTTTCTAACACAATCCACAGTGCTTCTTTTCCCCGTGTCTCCTGCATTTCATCAGCTTTAATAGTGTTTTTGACATATAGGGCTACTCCTCCTCCTTTTCTGCCTTTATCTCTTCTAAATAAATAATAGTCAGCTATGGTTATATCCCATTCATGCGACTCATTAAACCATGTTTCTGTAATGGTGGAAATGGACTTGGGCATTGTGACCATTAGGGCTTCCAGGTCAGGAACTTTGTTGGCTAGGTTGCAAGCATTTGTGATTATTGCTTTCCAACATTTATTGACTGGCTTGCCTGTATTTTGCATGGATTTTGTTCTGCATGCCTCTTCCCACTTGCCACTGGTGTGTGGATTAATAGTGGGGCTGTTTCCAATGTTATGTTTTTGCTGGGAGTGACATCCTGAACTCCTCCAATCATCAATCCCCTTTCCCTAGTTTAAATGCCTCTCTACATAATGCTTGATTTTTTTTCACTTAGGATCCTTTTCCCTGCAACAGAGAGATGTAAGTCCATCCACAGAGTATAGCCTCTTGTTGTTCCTTCTATTTCCCCAGTCGCCAATATATCTAAATCCTTCTTGTTTGCTCCAGATTTGGAGCCATGTATTAAAGTTGACTATGTGATGCTGCCTTTCTGACCCCCTTACCAAGAACAGGTAGAACTTCTGAGAATGTTATAGTGTTAACAATGGATTTGAGTTTCTCTCTCTGAATCTAAAAGTCCTTTGAACTGTAGAGGCACTGTTTCTAGTCAGGTCATTTGTACCCAGGTGGATGATGATAAATTTTAGAGTGCTCACTTTCTGCACTAACTATGCCAACAATTTAGTTTGTATTCCTGCTGGCTGAGCCAGTAGTATGAAAAACAAGGGAGAAAGCAGGCATCCATGCCTTGTCCCACTAGCCAGATGAAACTCTATGGAATATCCCCCATTCACTCGTACTCTTGCTGTAAGACCGCTTATACAGTGCTCTTATCCATCCTATAAAATTAAGTCCAAATCCCATACTTTGCAAAACTCCAAACACAAATCCCCACTCCACTCTGTCAAAAGGTCAGTGTCTCACTGGGATACCCTACCAACTCAAATGCTCTCCCACACTCTGCATTTTATTCCATTGCAGTTCCAATCTAAATTCCATGGCTGTCCTCCCCCTACACACTAACTCCAACATCTGCCCTTTCCCCTTGCACACAGTTCATGCATACAGCCAGCAACCCCACATGCTCCCATTACTTGCATTCCCCCACCCACCCAGCCATCATTACCCTACTGAAACCCTCACAGCAAAAGGGTATAGTCATTTTATGACCTAGCAGAACAAAGTAACCAAAGAAAAAACACTGTCCCAAGTTCAGATTTCAGTCATTAGAGTCCGAGGTAGTTCTCCCTCAGTCTGCTCCCGAACTGCACTTTAGTCGTCCCTTTCCCTTCACCACACATTGCCACCTCACCAGCGTTTTCTGCAATGGTTTCTCTACTGCGGATGAGTCCTCGAAGTCTGCAATCTCCAACTCTTTCAAGACCTTCACTGCTTCCAATCTAGTTTTAACCCGGCATGGTTTACCATCCTTGACTATGGCAAGGGCAAATGGAAACAAGTAGTTCCCTCTTGCAACTTCTTGGCTATGTCCTGCAATTCCTTTCTCCTGCGGAGTGTTGTCACAGATAGGTCATCAAAGATCTTGATTTTGTGCGAGTTCTACTTGAGCTCCTTAGTGGCCCGGGCCTTAGCAGTGACCTTTTCCTTAAGAGAGGACTGGTGAAAACACACTACTATATCCTTTGGCAAATTAACCCAAGGAGCCCCCAGCGCCCAATCAAATTCAACCAACAATTTAGGCTCTCCTTCCACCCCAGGTGCTAGCAAAGATTTTTCAATGTTGGTCACCATCTCTGGACAATCATATGCTGGCTCCTTGGGTATCCCCCCGAAACCATGGGTTACTGTGCCTCGATCAATTTTTGAGGTCTTCCAATTTATCCATCTGTATGCTGTTCACTTGTTGCAGGTGGGACACTTATTTATCTCTCTCTATCCACCATAGTCTCTTCATGCTCCTCAAGTTGCGATTCAAGCTCTTCCACTTGCCTCCCAAACTCTGCCAACTCCTCTCTCAATTCCACTCCCAGGCTGACAATATTGTTATGGACTCACCTAGATCAATTTTCCAATCCCAGAGCCAATGCCGAAACTTACTAGATGATATCTGTTTCTTCTCTCCCAAATATGTAACACACACTCTCTCACACCAGTCCCTGCCACCTCTTCTCGGCACCAGGGCCTCACCGGGTGCAACCTTCCCTCTGTCTCTGTGTACTTTGCTCGCACTGGTACAGGAGAATTCTTTCAGATCTACTGCTGTAAGGTTTTTTTTTGGTTTGCCAACCACCTCCAGTGCCACCAGATTCTTCAGCTTACAAGACAACCCCAAGGCTCCGCAGCTCCGAAGCAAAAATAAGTGCAGAACTTGTCCTAAGCTACTATCCCCCTTCATTTCACTTTCTCTCTGATTTATTTAATATTTATAAATTGCAAATCAGTTTCTAAGCAGCTTACAAAAGAAATATTAAGATACATATACAAACATTACATAAAAAACACAAACATATAATGTAGTCATCCATCTAACAAAATAAACGCAGCAAATGAAAAACTGAGTAAAAAAAGCCACGTCTTCACATATTTTCTAAACTTCAAATAATCAGGCTTCAGTTGAACCTCCACTGGTAAAGAATTCCACAACAAAGCTGCAACACAAGCAAAACCTGTGCATGTGTTTCTTCTTTACGTAACACAGGAAAAACCACTAATGAATTAGTACCCACAAAGCACAAAGAACGTACCAATTCAAACTTCTGGAAAAGTGACCATAAACAGGACTCAAAGCAGGCAAGGCCTTAAGCACAATAAGTCACCTTAAAACGGATCAAGTATTCCACCAGCAACCAATGCAACTCCTCAAGAAAAGAGCAAACAGGGTCATAACGTGAAAGAACAAAAATTAAACCCACAGTGGTATTCTGAGTAATCTGTAAGGCATGAAGATATTTGACTCTATTAGGGGCTTCGATCCTCATCCTCTCCAAGCAGCCACAGCACCGGAGAGCCTACAGCAACATCAGAGGTGAGCCATCTGTTCCTGAACTGCTCCTCTCTCCTCGATCGCTAACATGCGGTCTGCCGCTCCGCCCACAGCATCATCGCTGGCAGAGGAGGGTGCCCTTAAAAGCAGCACGCATCAGAACAATCCCCCTCTTTGACTCCATCGGGGACTCCGATCCTCATCCCCTCCAAGCAGCCACAGCACCGGAGAGCCTACAGCAACATCGGACGTGAGCCATCTTGTTCCTGAACTGCTGCTCTCTCCTTGATCGCTAACACACAGTCTGTCGCTCTGCCCACAGCATCATCGCCGGCAGAGGAGAGTGCCCTTAAAAGCAGCATGCGACAGATGGGCCCGTGCCTGAGGACCTCGCCAGAGGGCCCTTTGGCGTGGCCCTTAGGAGTGGCTGTTCGGTGAGGAAAATAACCAAAGTAGGCACATTTGTGTTAGGTCTCTCTAACTGCACTTACAATGTCACATTGCAATATTTTACAGCTAGTATGATTGCGCAGGACTCAGTTTGGTATTAATGATAGTAATTCTAACATCCAATTTAACCTTGAACAAGCTAGAACATTTTGAAGCCTTAGCCCATCTGACAAAAATACAGTCCTTTAATATATTATCTAAGAGCATTATTACTATTGTATACACGTTTGTAATTCAACTTAAAAGCAACATAATCTGATGATGGAGTTCCTTAAAATGTTGTTAAGCCTCTAACTCTGTTTTATCATGTACACAAAAATGAGTCTATCATACGCATATACCTACCCTTTAAGTGCACTACCCAGTCCCATCTAAATTCAATATCCAATACAATACATTCAAAGGACACCTGACAGATACACTCAGTATAACACATACCACCCAAAATCAAAACCAAAGAAACCATATTCAAGAATACTCAAAATTAAAACTATTTCAAACCTAATACCACATAGCACCATCCCAATAACCCCTCTAAATTGTTTACTAATTAATGCCAGGTCAATCAGGAATAAAATCACCTTTATTCAGGACCTCATCATTGACGAAAAGCCAGATTTACTATGCATTACTGAATTCTGGCTTACAGAGATGGCCACAGTTCTTCTTAACCAACTAAGGAAACCAGGTTACAATCTATTTAATTGTCCTTGCACCAATAGGAGAGGAGATGGAGTAATAATAATAGCAAGAGCTACCTTAAACCTATCCACCTGCACACAACTCACTGGAAGGAAAGAGTAGTTACTCAGCTGTAACAGGTGTTCTCCAGGAGCAGCAGGAATCAGTCCTCACTTATAGGTGTCAGCGACGCCGATGAAGCCCCAGCGGGTGTCATCGACGCCGATGAAGCCCCAGCAGAGCATTTCCCCAGCTTTCCATGAAAGCCTTTGGGAATGCTGGCAAGCATGCGCGGTTCCCTTCCCGCCTAAAGGTGCCATCTTACCTCAGTCAAATGACATAGCTAAGAACAGCACACAAAAATGTAAAAATTAAACTATGTACAACTGCAACTCCAAGGGGAGGAGGGAGGGTAGTGAGGACTTATTCCTGCTGCTCCTGGAGAACACCTGTTACAGGTGAGTAACTACTCTTTCTCCAGGACCAAGAAGGAAGTCAGTCCTCACTTATGGGTGACTCCCCAGCTCTGGGCTACCAGGAAGCCAGGCTGAACAAGAGAACTCCCTCTAGTCTCAGCAACATAGTAAAGGCTTTGCAAGGACACACCCTCCACAGGTAGCCCAACCAGAGGGCAGGAGTTGCCTAGACCTCAAAGAGATTCTGGAGTACTGGTTGGCCAAAAGCACTGTCCCTACGGGACTCCCTCTCCAGACAGTAGTGGGCTGCAAAAGTCTGGCTTGAAGACCAAGTAGCAGCCCTGCAGATGTCTTGCAATGGAACAGAGCGGAGGTGAGGCACTGATGCAGCCACTGCCCTCACACGGTGGGCCGTGACCCTACCCTGCAAAGGAAGGTCAGCTGTCTTGTAATCCCAGGTGATACAGTCAGCCACCCAGATGGACAAGGTACGCTTGGACACAGGCCTCCCCAGGTTATTGGGGTCAAAAGAAAGGAAGAGCTGAGAAGCCTTCCTGTGACCTTGCGTACGTTCAAGGTAGAAGGATAAGGCCCTCCTACAGTCCAAGGTATGGAGAACTGTTTCAGCCTGACTTGCATGAGGCCTAGGGAAGAAAGTAGGAAGAACCACCTCCTGGTTGAGGTGGAAAGAGGAGACAACCTTAGGAAGGAACTTAGGGTGAGTCCTGAGGACCACCCTGTTTTTATAGAACCTGGTGTAAGGTCTATCACAGACCAAGGCCTGAAGCTCACTCACTCTCCTAGCCGAAGTAAGGGCTATCAGAAAGAGAGTCTTCCAGGAACGGAAGCGTAGAGGGCAAGTAGCCATAGGCTCAAAAGGTGGGCGAGTCAGTTGCTGTAAGACCACATTAAGCTCCCACTCAGGAGCAGGAGGACGTATGGGAGGTTTGAGCAGAAGCAAGCCCCTGAGAAACCTAGACACCAAAGGTGCACAGACAAGGAATGGCCCTCAACTAGGGAGTGGTGAGCTGCCAAAGCAGAGAGGTGGACCCAAACAGAGTTGGACAAGTGCAGCAGGTACTGAAGTACTACTGACACAGTACAGGAGAAAGGATCCTCAGCATGCAGCTGACACCACACAGAGAACCTTTTCCACTTGAGAGCATAGGTCTTCCTAGTGGATTGTTTCCTGGAGGCTAGGAGAACGTCCTCAACCTCGGGAGGCAGGCCCCAGGGAGCCAACACTACCCTTGCAGACCATGCCATCAGATTGAGAGCTTTGAGATTGGGATGCAGCAAGGAGCCCTGATTTTGAGAGAGAAGGTCGGGTTGCAATCCCAGAGGCAGAGGCAGATCCACTGCCAGTTGAAGCAGGAGGGGGAACCAAGGCTGCCTTGGCCACCTGGGAGCTACCAGGAGGACTGAGGCCATGTCTCGGAGAATCTTGAACAGTGTTCGGGCCACCAGAGGGGTGGGAGGAAATGCATAGAGTAGGTCCTGAGTCCAGGGAATCAGAAAAGCATCTGCTGCTACTCTCAGAGGATGCGGTTGCCTGGAGCAGAACCTTGGCAGCTGGTTGTTCAGTGGGCTGGCAAACAGATCTATAGAGAGAAGCCCCCATTTCAAGAAAATCTTTTGAACCACTAAAGGATGTAGCTGCCACTCATGTGGTTGCAGAATCCTGCTCAATCTGTCGGCCAGGGAATTCTCCTGGCCTGGAAGATAGACTGCTTTGAGGAGCATGTTGTGCTTCAGGGCAAAGGAACAGAGGTCCTGGGCCTCCTGGCAAAGGGGCTGGGAACCAGTTCCACCATGTTTGTTTACATAGAACATGGCTACCTGGTTGTCTGTCTGGATCAAGACAGACTGTTGTGCCAGGGAAGCAGCAAAGGCCTTGAGGGCCAAGCAGATAGCTCTGAGTTCCAGTAGACTGATCTGCTGGGACGCCTCCCAACAAGACCACAGGCCCTGGGTGCACTTGTCTAGGCAGTGTGCTCCCCAACCCTGCAGAGAGGCATCGGTGGTCAGTACCACTGTATGAGGTGGGATCTGAAAGGGCACCCCCACCAGCAGATTGGTGGGGTGTAACCACCAGTTGAGGGAGGCCAGGAAACGGTGGGACACTCTGATCCTGTCTCTGAGACTGCCTGAGGCTTGTGACCACTGAGTCCGAAGGCACCACTGGGCAGGCCTCATATTGAGCCTGGCATTGGGGGTCACCTGTACTATCGATGCCATGTAGCCCAGAAGCCTGAGACAGAGTCTGGCGGAGACCAGGGACCTGTGCAGAAACTTGCTGGCGAGGTCCATGAGCCTTTGTGCTCGGTCCACTGGTAAGAATGCTCTTGCTAGCTGAGAATCCAGCCTTGCTCCTATGAACTCCAAGTTCTGGGAGGGGAGCAAAGTGGACTTTGCGAAGTTGATGACAAAGCCCACCTTTTGGAGCAGTTCTATGGTCCTGTTGGTGGCCTGTTGAACTTCTAGGGAAGTCTGGCCTCTGATGAGCCAGTCATCTAGGTAAGGAAACACAAAGAAGCCCTGATTTCTCAGGTAGGCTGCCACCACTGCCAGGCACATGGTAAACACCCTGGGAGCGGAGGTCAGTCCAAAAGGCAGTACTCTGTACTGATAATGGTTTCCTCCCACAATGAACCTGAGGTACTTTCTGTGGTCTGGATGAATAAGGATGTGAGTGTAAGCATCCTTTAGATCTAAAGAGCAAAGCCAATCTCCCTGCTGGAGGTAGGGCAGAAGTGTTCCAAGAGTAAGCATCTTGAACTTCTCTTTCACTAGAAACGTGTTCAGGTTTCTGAGATCCAAAATGGGTCGAAGACCACCGGTTCTTTTTGGCACCAGGAAATACCTGGAGTAAAACCCGTGACCTTGGAAGTGGGGAGGCACAGGCTCCACCGCCTTGTCCAGCAACAGACCTTTTAGCTGCTGGAGGAGAAGGGCTGTATGCAGGGGAGGCCGGAAAGGTTCCCCTGGGAAGTGTGGTGGAGGCAGTTGGTGAAAGTGCAGGGCATAGCCTCGATGGACTATGTCCAGCACCCAACTGTCTTGGGTTATCAAGGGCCACTTGTGGGCGAACAAGGCTAGGCAGCCTCCTGTGCAGGGCTGGGTCTGCAAGGGAAGTATGGCTATACTCAAGGAGTCAAAAAACCCCACCCTGCTGAGTGGGAGCAGGGGCTGCAGGCTTGGGGGTCCTCTGCCTACGGGGCCCATTACCCTGGCCCTTGGCTTGCTGACCCTGGGGGGCAGCTTGGGCAGCCGGATATTGTGAGTACTGTTTGTAGGCAGTGCCCTTCCTCGGGTAAAAGGACTTTTTGCCCGAGCCCTTCTTCTTATGAGAAGGGGCAGAGGTCTTCCTTGACAGCCTTGTCCTCGTGAGGTGCTCTGTCTCACGCTGAGCGGCCTTCTCGGCCACAGGCTTGCCAAAAAGATTTTCACCTCAGCAAGGGACATCGACCAACTTGTCCTGAACCCATGGCTCGAGGTCCGATGACTGCAGCCATGCCTGGCGTCGGGCCGCAATGCCAGCTGCCGCTACTCGGGCCGAAGCCTCGAAGCCATCGTATGCGGCGCAGGACATGAACTTAGAGCATTCCCGGATCCTCGAAGACAAGGACTTAAAACTCTGCAAGGGTTCCCCGGAAAGACCAGCAGAGAATCCGGCCAACTCCTTGGCCAGGTCTCGTAAATACATGCCCATGTACAGCTGGTAAGTCTGGACATGGCAAGCAAGCATCGAGCCCTGAAAGCACTTTCTACCGACGCCATCAAGGCTTCGGGCTTCCAGGAGGCACCGCGGAGTGCATCTTCTGACTCTTCAGACGATGCATGGCCGATTCCACAACCATAGAATGGTGTGGTAGCTGTGCTTTCTGGAAGCCAGGACTCTTTCGGAGCCGATAGATGTAATCGACTCGCTTGCTCAAAACCGGTGCCGAGGCCGGTGCCTCCCACATCCGGAAGAGGAGCCATTCCAGGATCGGAGAAACCGGGACAGTAAAGGCCTCCTTCGGAGGAGAGTCATACTGCAGAGCATCGAGCTCTTCGGCTCGAGGCTCCTCCTCGGGGTCAGCCGAGATAGCCAGGGCAGCGGCCATATCATGGACTAACTCCGAGAACCTAGTATCCTCCGGAGGGGATCTACTCCGGGGCTCAGACTCTGGTGAGTCCGAAGGGACACACCGAGTCTTGAAGGTGTCAGGAGACTCCTTGTCTTCGGTCTCCCAAGCAGACTCATTCGATGTCGAGTCGAGGTCCGACCCCGCGGGGCCTCTAGGCACCGGCGTCGAGACCCTCGGTCCCGAACGGGAGGTCGAGGGAGACTGCGACCGAGGACGACTTCGAGCCGCAAGGGGCTCGAGTATCGGCTCGGTCTCCGGGGTCGACGTCCCGGTGGTCGGGGCAGATGCACCAGACAGGCTGGCTATCAGTGCCCGGTGCTGATCCATGAAGGCAGACATTCTGCTCTCCAAGGCTGTCAACCTGAGACTCAGCTCGAGTGACGCAGCAGCCCCCGACTCGGGCCTCGGCGGTGCCGGGCCCGACGTCGGTACTCGGGGAGGCGAGTCCACAAGGACAACAGGACTTACGTGTCCAGCAGACTCCGGCTCCATGCGCGGAACTTTAGTTGGCTTCTCCTGGTCCACGGGCCCGGGACGACAGTCGGGGGTCTTAGACCTGGCCCTCGAGGGCTCAGGAACCTCCTCCGACGCCGCCCTCGCGAACCGCTTCTTCCTCTTACGTTCCCGGTCGGGGGACCCCCTGTCCGAGGAGCTCCGACGCCTCTCAGGATCGGAATCCCGAGATGTCGAGGCCTCAGACGAGTCCAAGAAAAGCCTTTCACTTTGTTGCTGACGACTTCGGAGGGCCTTGGAAGACATTTTTCCACATGGCCCGCACGTTTTTGAATCGTGGTCCGGGCCAAGGCACCGAAGGCAGCAGTCGTGTGTGTCGGTGAGAGACATTATCTTCTTATACCGATCACACTTTTTAAAACCACTGGAAGCCATCGGGGAGAAAAGGGTCCCCGCGAGGTCAAAGGACCGGCCTTCCAGGGAAAAAGAAAAAGATTTGGCGCGAGCGCTGAGCCACTAAGGGCAAAAAACGAAAAAGGAAAAAAGGGATTCGATACCGGTGTACCGAACCAGGCGGGAGGGGAACCGACGTCGAATCAGAGGAAAAAAGCGAACTAACGCCAAGAAAAAACTTCTCTTTTCCAGGAAAAAAAGGACACATGTCCGATGGGCTTCACGGAAAAAAAGAGACTGAGGTAAGATGGCACCTTTAGGCGGGAAGGGAACCGCGCATGCGTGCCAGCATTCCCAAAGGCTTTCATGGAAAGCTGGGGAAATGCTCCGCTGGGGCTTCATCGGCGTCGATGACACCCATAAGTGAGGACTGACTTCCTGCTTGGTCCTGGAGAATAGGTATACTCAAAATTGAGAACAGAATACTTACAATCTGCCTCATATACAGACCCCCCTTCGCCTAACCATGAAGTACTAGCAACTGTACTAGAAACCGTATGTGCAACACCAATAAGAAAACTCCAGATTATTAAGGGATATCAACTTAGTCTCTCCAAAACACACTCTTAGAAGCAATGGACCAAATGGGATACCAGCAAATAATACAAAATACCACGCATAACAAGGGAAACATACTTGACTTGGTATTCCTACCTAAGCCGTCTTCCAGCCACACAGACATAAACTCCCCACCCAACATAACACAGGTTCCATGGTCTGACCATTATCTAATTCAATTTACATTCAATATGTCAATGCACCCCTCTAATCAAGAATCAGCATCTCATGCACAATGCGCAAACAAGTTCAAAAGCTTTGATAAAGACGCACTAATAAGATCAATTAACTCATGTAAACGCTGAACAATCTGACCTTGAGGTACTAATAAATCAGTGGAATACAGGAATAGAAGCAGTCACAAAGCAACCATGTAAATAATTCTAAGAGGACCACAACAGCCCGCTACACCCAAGAATGTACATAGTTACCCTGTTTAACCCTGTATAATGAACCTGTTTACTGTAAGTCCAGTAAGGCCCTTGCCTACACTAGACAAATGTGTTACTTGTAAACTGCGCTGATTTCAAATAGTGCGGTATAAAAGAAACATAAATAAATAAATAACCACCTAAGTTACTACCTAAACTACAAACCAAAATAAAGAAAAAAAACAGAAGCTTGGTGCACCTCAGACTTATTCAAGAAAAAAAAAGACCTTAGAAGAATGGAAGAAGAATGGAACAAAAATGGAGAGCTATAAAGACCTCAGAAAACAAAACACAATACATGTCATTGCTCATAAATTACAAAGAGGCAATCAACACATTAAAAAAGAATTACCACACCAAAACACTAAATAATGCTTTAAACAGACCAAGAGAATTGTTTGAGCTTATAAAATCCATTACCAAACCCTCTCAGGACAGCAATACAAAATACTCAATACATTCACAAACTCTGGCTGACTATT
This sequence comes from Ichthyophis bannanicus, assembly GCA_033557465.1. Taxonomy (NCBI): domain Eukaryota; kingdom Metazoa; phylum Chordata; class Amphibia; order Gymnophiona; family Ichthyophiidae; genus Ichthyophis; species Ichthyophis bannanicus. Next base: position 240,541,358 of record CM066037.1, on the reverse strand, counting down.
ATGCCAGTAAACTAAATCCCAAAGGAATAAACACTCCTCAACAGACAACAACTATGGTCCCCCAACAGACAACAACAACTATGGCCCCCGCAGAAACTTGGCATATCTTCCTCCCTATTGACTCAAGACAAATATTGGACATAATCTCAAACTTAAACACTACTACTTCTCCATTAGATCCCTGTCCAGTAGCCTGGATCAAGGCAATGAAAACAGAAACTGCTCCTATTATACTAAATATAGTAAACCAATCATGCCAGCAAGGAACTATGCCCTCTGAACTCAAAAGATCCCTCATATGACCAATTCTAAAAAACAAAACACTTAAAGACGACCCCTCTGCATACAGATCCATTTCAAGCATCCCTTTTATAGCTAAAACCATTGAAAAAAAAAACAGCCTAGCATCAGTTACAAGACTATATAGATTCTACAAATGCACTTGATGACCAACAATATGGATTTTGTCTATTTCATGGAGTTGAAACGCTCCTACTAGTACTATTTGAAAATAAGCTAATAAAGGGTCTTGAAAATACCAAAAAAATGTTCATCCTAATATTCATTGACATAACTGCGGTATTCGACACAGTAAATCATAGGACTCTTATCACAAGACTTGAATCCATAGGAATAAAAGGAACACCCCTAAAATGGTCCCCCTCTTATATAACCAACAGGTACACTTTGATCAAAAAACATCTAACGCATTCCCACAAACCCAAGGAATATCCCAAAGGTCAGCGTTATCTGCCCTCTTATTTAACGTATACCTAAGGCCTATTTGCACAATATTTCAAAAACACAAACTCAATTTTCATCTATATGCAGATGATATAATGCTGTACACCCAACTGGACACAGTAAACATGTAAACAATGTTTACTGTTATAATGTAAACCGCTCCTGATCACTGGAAGGAGCGGTATAAAAATGTAACCAAATAAATAAAATAAAAATAAATAAATTTGGTAAGCCCAAAAAATAGAATTACAATAATCAAAGTGCGGTAAAATCAATAAATTGAATATTCAAACTAAAGATTTCTTGAGATAAAAAGGCTTTAGTGGGCAAACAGGGCAATTTTATAGAAAACAGCCTTTAAAACAGTCTTCAAATGAGGCCGGAATGTAAGCTGGTCATCAAGAGTTAATGCTAAATATTTGATCTCTGAACAAAAAAGGATTAAAGTATCCTTAACCAAAATCCCATCAGGAAGCAATTGAACTCTACCCAGAGTAAAAAACATGGCCCCAATCTTTGACAAATTCGTAGACTGCTTATTTTCCTGCAACTATTCATTATCCATTGAAGAACAATGGATAAGAAGCCTATCCAACTGGTCACTCAAAACCCACAAAAAACAATTTCTCAGAAAAGGACTCAACTTCAATCTCAGCAATGCAACCTACAAAAAAACTTTCTAGCCACCTTGAAAACAGACTCAAATGAAATCACCTTGGCGAGGATACCCAACACTACATACGCCAAACCATCGTCCCAGCTCTGAAACAAAACCAAAAATACAATGCACTCTTTAAACAAGAGAAACAAGTGCTCCAATCCCTGAAGACCAACCACACCATCATCATTCTCCCTGTTGACAAAGGACGCATGACGGTGGTACTGGACAAGGCAAAGTACATATGGAAAATGGAACAACTATTAGAGAACACATCAACTTACCAGCTCCCTGATAACCACCAGACTGTAAGGCTCATCAACAGGATCAACAAAACCTTAATGAAACTTGAACATTCTCACAAGATCACAAGGAGAATGCTGGCAAACGACAGCGATCGAATCCAACATTGCACAGTTCTATGGACATCCAAAAGTGCACAAAGGCGGCGCACTATTCTGGCAGATCGTCTCACTCCCAGGCACACCAACTTACAATCTAGCCAAAGACATGTGGAGTTGCCTCAAACACCTGAACTACAGGCCACAATATTTTATAAACAATGCCCAACAGTTTCTGAACCAACTAAAAGACCATTGCATCGACGAAAATGAAGAGATATCATTCGACATCATAGCACTATTTACATCCATCGACCAAAAACTGGCAGTCAATATAATCGCAGACCAAACGACGCAAACAGGGTCGCTCACAACACAAAGCATATGCAAACTTCTCAAACTGTGCCTATCAACTTACTTCGAATTTGATGAATCAATCTATGAACAACTGAAAGGATCACCAATGGGATACCCCTATATCCGGCCTATTTGCTGAGATTGTGATGCAAAAACTCAAAAGCATTGTCTTCCCATAAGTAAACCCAAAACTGTGGGTATGGTATGTTGATGGCACCTTCGTCATAATAAAAATGCAACAAAATCGAAGAAACATTCCACCAACTCAACAGCATCTTCAAGGACATCCAGTTAACAATGGAAACGGTCAAGGACAATGAACTCCCATTCCTGGATGTTCTGGGCATGTAAACCAAAACCGGTTAATTCCATACATCAGTCTACATAAAAAACACACACAGATCAAATCCTGAACTTCTACAGTAACCACCCGAAGTGCCACAAACAAAGCTGCATAAAAACGCTATTCAGAAGGATAGAATTCCACTGTAACACAACAGAACCTAAAACAGAAGAAGAGAAACATCTATACAAAGTGTTAGCAAGGAACGGATACCCACAGAACTTCATCTGCAGATGCCTGCAGCCAAAAAGCCCCAACCTTCAGACCAAAAACACACTCCAATGATTCACCCTCCCTTACATCCAGAACACCTCCAAAACGATTGCAAGACCACTAACAGACCACGGCATTACAATAGCCAGTAAACCAACTGCGACCCTGAGAAGAATTCTGTCAAATCCGAAAGGACAACCAGAGAAATATCAAAGAACAAACATTGTGCACAAAATTCAATGCGGTGACTGTGACAAGAACTACATTGGCCAAACAAGAAGAAAACTATCCACGAGGCTATACGAACACCAACTAGCCAGCAAAAGACATGACCCACTCTCCCTGGGCTCAATCAATGAAGATGTGGAAGGACACAAATTCAACTGGAATACAACCAAAATCATAGCACGAGCACAAACAAAAAGAAAAAAGAAAATTCCTGGAAGCCTGATTTTCCACCACAAAATCGATAAACAGACATATTGACATAGACCTGATCTACCAATCCCTACAGACCAAAAGAGCTGAGGCACCACTAATACCTGGGTACATCCACACTGCAGCAACCCTCAGGGAAACCAACCAATCAATCCCTGTGGACCAATGAGCTGAGTTATGATCAAAAGGGCTCAGAAACAGCAACCACACCCCAACAACACTTAGGGAAACCAATCAACCAATCCTTGCAGCCAAAGAGCTGAGTCACCACCAACCCCAATATAAGTACAAATGCATGCATTCAAGCACATAACCATCTGGAACCCCGCACTGATGATGTCCCCTTGAATGGTGATGAAACGTCTGCAATCAAACCATCAAGCTTGGAAAGCAATCCAACATCATGATCACCAACTTGAGCTACCAGTATTTACAAACATTTCTAACAAACTATCAGTATTACCCGTCTGGCATGGAGCTCTTTATGAGCCAGTCGTCTAAGTAAGGGAAGACGAAGACCCCTAGGGTCTGAGGGTAAGCGGCGACTACCACAAGACATTTTGTGAAGACTCTGAGGACTGATGCCAATCCGAATGGAAGTACTCTGTACTGGACGTGCTTGCAACCCAGCATGAATCAAAGGTACTTTCTGTGAAGAGGATGGAGCGGGATGTGTGTGTACGCATCCTTCAGATCAGAAGAGCACAGCCAATCATCTTGGAGAAGGTAAGGGAGCAATGTCCCCAGGGAGACCATTTTGAACTTCTCCCATACTAAGAAGCGGTTGAGGTTCCGGAGATCCAGGATGGGCCAGAAACTTCCCATTTCTTGGGAACCAGGAAGTACCAGGAGTAGAAGCCCCATTTGACCTCAGCCGGATGCACCAGCTCGATCAACAGGATGGTGACCTCATCCTGGAGAAGAGAGCAATAGTGCAAGTCCAGAGGGTACTCTTCGGGGAAGAAGTGAGGTGGTAGCTGGGCAAAGTACGAGTACAGCAGGTACCTGCTCCAGAAATCTGCAGGATCCAGGTGTCCGTGATGAGAGGCCACCTGTGCATGACATGGACGAGCCATCCCCCCATTTGGGGGAGGCCACCCTGTCGTGGACCAGATGATTGGCTATGCTCCTGAGAAACTAATCAGCTTTTGCTGAGGCACAGTTTGGTTCTTCTGAGGCTTGCCACGCCTCTGCTGGCACGAGGCCTGTGCTTTCGCCTGGGCACTCCAAAGGCTTTGGTAGTGTCAGCACTTTTGCTGACAAAAGGACAAATTTCTCTTGGTATTTCTTCCTTGACAGGTCAGCAGTCTTACATGAGAGTCTCAAGATAGTGATATTTATTTATTTTATTTATTTATTTAACAGTTATTTATATACCGCTCTTTCCCATGTTTCAAGTGCGGTTTACATGTAACAGTAGGTTAATTGGTATGAGATATACCAGGACATTTTACATAGAACAGATAATTATAAATTACAAGGAAAATTGTAACATTACAAGTATAACATATTTGAACTTATATAGATGGCTAGTTATTTTAATAATCATCATGTATTTGAGTGTGTAGTATGGTTAAATTAGTGTATTAGTGTCGTTTATTTTTGAAAATAGGGTATATAATATTAAAAATAAATGTTAGCCTGTATCCCTTTGAGAATTCTGTTTTGGGAGTGTATTATAGTGTATGCTCCTTCTCAATCTCACCTGCCCTCTCTTTCACTGGCTTGCCAAAGAGGTTCTCTCCGTGGCACGGCACATCTGCCAGCTTGTCCTGGACCCACTGCTCCAGGTCCGAGGACTGGAGCCAAACAAGGCGATGTGTCCCGATGCACACAGCCACCACCCAGTCAGCCAACTCGAAGGCATCATAAGTGGCATAAATCTTGTACTTCTAGCAGTCCTTGCCATGGCCCACCAGCGTGCCGAAGGAATCAAGGCGCTCCGCCGGTAAGCGAGAACTGAACTTGTTCAGGTCCCCTATGATATCCCCTTCAGGAACATACTCATGTAAAGTTGGTAGGAGAGCATGCAGGCAACCAGCATGGAGTCCTGAAAACATCTCCTTTTGAAGATATCAAGGGTCCTGGCCTCCCGGCCTGGTGGCACTGAAGAATGGGATTTGATGATCCCCTTCATGGCAGACTCCAAAACTAAGTTGTGTTGTGAGTTGTGGGGTAGCTGAGGCTTTTCAAAGCCTGGAGCCTTCTGAACCATATATATGGAATTGAACCGCCGATTGATGTCCGGCACCGTCAGGAGGTTCTCCCACATCCTGAGCAGCAAACGCTGTAGGATCCAGTATACAAGCACTATGATGGCCTCCTTGGGATCCAAGGGGCATTGAAGGATCTCCAACACCTCCTCCTCCTCTAGCAAGAATGGAATGACCTTCGCCATGTCCCGAACAAAGTCCTGGAAGGTCATGTCCTTCGGGGGCAGCTTCCGTCTCTTCTATGGAGGGGGAAGGGTCCGAAGGCATGTCCAGAGACTCCCGCTTGGAGAGTAGCGATTCTTCATCTCCCATATATCGAAGTCTGACTCAGAGGGGAAGTCAAATAGCGCTGGGTCTTCTCCCAACGTCTCTGCCGCTTGGGCAGGGAAAACAGGCACCAATGGGACTGATGGTGCTTCTCACAAGGGCGCCAGTGCATCATAAGAACATAAGAAATGCCAAACTGGGTAAGACCAAGGTCCATCAAGCCCAGTATCCTGTTTCCAAGAGTGGCCAATCCAGGTCACAAGTACCTGGCAGAGTCCCAAAAAGGTATGCAGGTTCCACAATGCCTGTTCTGGGATATGCAGTGGATTTCCCAGGTCCTCTTTAATAATGGTTTATGGACCTTTCCTCCAGGAAGTTGTCCAAACCTTTTTTAAACCCAGCTACACTAACAGCTTTTACTACATCCTTTGGTAATGAATTCCAGAGCTTGATTACTCACTGAGTGAAAACAATTTTTTTCATATTAGTCTTAAATGGCTCACACTAACTTTATTGCGTGTCCCCAAGCCCAAGACGCTGGACAGAGAGATGGCAGTCGGAACCTATGTGGACCCTGACCAACGACCCCGCCTCGGCAAGGAGTACATAGGTCTCCAAGATTGGTTGTATGGTATGCAGCGACAATACCAAAGGCAGCGGAGTCATCAGGGTCCATGGAGCCAGGATCATCCCCATGTATGCCTTGAGGGCCCAAAAGCGCTCTGCTAGCACTGCCATCTCAGAGATCATCAGGGCCAAGATGACAACTTCGACCACTGACTCCAGCACCCATCTTGGGATCTCCACAGTAGCTAATGCATAGGGAGACTGCCAGTGGACCTCCAGGCCCTTGGGAGTTGCCTCCTCCCACTGGGGCAACTTGGCAGGCTGCTCCTGGACATCGCCCTTGACATTGTGTTGAGAAGGGCTCCGGTGTGTACGTCCATGGCCTTTCGCTTGGTTCTCAGATGCCCCTTTCGACATTGACAGAGTGGATGACTGTTCTTTCCATGGCGCCGACAGGAGGTTGATGGACAGCCTCCGCTCCAGGGTACCACGGCCCTTCAGCTCTAAGTGAACACTGGCACGGCACGATGCCAAAGCCTCTGCAGGTCCCTGCGAGGGTATCGATGCCGAAGTTGTTGCTGGGTCCGATGGCCCGAAGAGGAACTCTCACTGCTTTTCCTGGCCCTTTAGGCTCTTCCTGGTCATCTGCAAACAGGAGATTACAGGAGGAGGATTCAGTTGGGCCAGAGGCACTGAAGGCACCAATTATATCAGTCGGTGACCGAAACGGTGCATGCACACTGTCATGAGGCTAGTACTAATAAAGATGCAAAGTTGAAAAGAAACCCTGTTTCTCACAGAGATCTAGATGTGCAATTACCTCAAAGCACAACTAGAGGGGGCAGGAGTGATCATACAGAAGCTAATGAGGCTAGGAGATCTAACCAGTTGCACCTGGGAATGAGCCCGGGAGATTCAAAGAGAAAGCGGAGTTACTTACCTGTAACAGAGTTCTCCGTGGACAGCAGGATAAGTCAGCCACACCTGGTGTCGTCCCCCGACGGCGCCATGACGGAAGTGCTCTATAGCTCAGAAGCTTCTGAGCATGTGTGAGGTGGTCCCACCTCCCCAGCCCACCCCTAGCCGGTCAGTTAGTGACTAGCTATGCCCTCGCGGCTAGGTGCGGAGTGTGCGCAGGCCGTCCTCATGCGGGGGAGGCGGGTGGGATGGTGTGGCTGACTTATCCTGCTGTCCACGGAGAACTCTGTTACAGGTAAGTAACTCCACTTTCTCCTAGGACAAGCAGGATGTGTCAGCCACACCTGGTGTCTCCCAAGCTAGATCAACGCTGAGGAGAATGAGGGAGGCATGCGTAACTTGCAATTTTTTTATTTTAATTTTTTTATTATGGAGACAACAGGTATAAGATTAACTGTGCAAATCAAAACTGTGCAATCAAGTGAATAGTGCGATCAGATAAAAGTGCAATATAACAACTGTGCAGTCATAACTGTGCAATCCAGTGAATAGTGCAAAAAAACAGTGAACAGTGCAAACAACAACTGTGTAGCCAGAGAGTAGTGCAACAAACAAGTGCATCAATGATGTAACTCTTGTGATCAATATTCAGCATTAGTCTCATTGCATTTTTGGTCCTTTGGTTAGTCTTACACGGTGCTCGCATCCACTGAAGCCGTGGCAGCAGATAGGACTGCTCGGCCAAATGATCCATCATTCGCCGCGTGGGTGTCGAGGCAGTAGTGTTTCTGAAAGGTGAGGTGAGAGGACCAGGTGGCGGCTTTGCATATATCGCTCACCGGGATTTCCTGTGCGCAGGCCAGAGAAGCGGCCAACGCGCGTAGCTGGTGTGCACTCGCCTTGTTTGCTGGGAGGGCACCCGTCCGCTGTAGACAAAATGCAATGCATGCCGAGATCCAAAGGGATAGTGTGCGCTTGGCAACAGGTCTCCCTGGTTTGTTCGGGTCGAAGGAGACGAACAGCTGGGTCCCTTGGCGAATAGCAGATGTCCTTTCAATGTAGATGCGTAGGGCACGTACGCAGTCTAAGGAGTGAAGCCGTTACTCTTCGGGGGATGAGTGTGGAGCTGGAAAGAAGGATGGTAGTTCCACTGCTTGGTTGACATGAAAAGCAGAGGCAACCTTAGGCACAAACTTGGGGTGAGTCCGCAAGGATGCCCGGTCATGGTAGAGTTTCGTGTATGGCGGATGTGCCATGAGAGCCTGCAACTCGCTAACCCTCCGGGCGGAGGTGATTGCGACGAGGAAAAGGGTCTTCCACGAGAGATATTTTCCTGCTGCTGTTGCCAATGGTTCAAAGGGTTCTTGCGTGAGCTGCTGTAAGACGACGTTAAGGTCCCAGGAGGGTACTGGTTTCTGTACCGGGGGTTGCAGATTCCTGAGTCCTCTCATGAAACGCGTCACAATAGGGAGGGCTGCAATAGAGCCTGACGTTGTACCTTTTGAGCGCTCGTGGAGAGAGGCCACGGCCGCAAGGTGTACCTTGATGGATTGAGGCTTCAAACCTGAGCTGAAGAGGAAAGCCAGATACTGCAGGATCGTGGGAATCGGGCAAGAGGCTGGGTCGACTCCTTGATCCCGGCACCAGAAGCTGAAGCGTTTCCACTTGAAGCCGTGCGCTCTTCTAGTAGATGGTCTCCGGGAGGCCAGGAAAATCTGTTGTACCTCCTGGGAGAGGCGTGAGCCATTGAAGGTTATCCTTTCAGCCTCCAAGCTGTCAAAGCTAGCGTCTGGAGATTGAGGTGCCAGGTTAGGCCCCCGTTCTGTGTCAAAAGGTCTGGTCTCAGGGGTAGTCGGATTGGAGGTTCTTGAGAGAGTTGCAGTAGCAGGGAGAACCACATCTGTCGTGGCCAATAGGGGGCGATCAGAATCACCTGCGCTTTCTCCTTGATGATACGCTGGATCGTGGTAGTCAAGAGAGGTGTTGGAGGGAAGGCGTATAACAGCTCCCAGGTTCTCCACAGAATGGCGAATGCGTCCGCGGCTACCCTCTGCTGTGATGGGTGCTTGGAGCAAAACAGGGGACATCTGGCGTTCTCTTTGGTTGTAAAGAGGTCGATCTGTGGGGTTCCCCAGCGCTGGAAGAGATGGAGTATCACTTCCATGTGCAGCACCCACTCGTGAGGTTGAAGCTGTCTGCTGAGCCTGTCTGCCAAGGCGTTCTGATCCCCTGGGAGGTAGGTAGCCTGAAGTGCGCAGTTGTTTTTCAGGGCCAAGGTCCATGTGTCGAGGGCTTCCTTCCATAGTGATCGGGAGCCCGTGCCCCCTTGCTTGTTTATATAGAACATGGTTACCTGGTTGTCCGTCTGCACCAAGACTGTTTTCCCCACCAGGTGGGGCATGAAAGTCTGTAGGGCATACTTGACAGCCCGGAGCTCTAGAAGATTGATGTGGAGGGATTGTTCCGCTCTGGTCCATGCTCCTTGTGTACTGAGGTGCAGAAGGTGGGCACCCCATCCCGTGGTGGAAGCATCCGTGGTGAGGGTGAGTTGATGAATGCGTGGTCGCAGACACTTGCCCACTGAGAGGTTGGCTGGTTGTGTCCACCAGCGTAGGCCTTGGACAACTCGAGGAGATATTGGTATGCAGGTGCTGAGTGGTTGGGAGAGTTGTTTCCAGTGCGTCCGTAGGTGCCACTGCAGGGCGCGCATATACAGCCTTGCCAGTGGAAGGACTGATGTCGTCGCAGCCATGTGACCGAGAAGGCGCAGGATCTCGCGGGCTGAGGTTTGTTTCCCTGCAGCCATTCTTCTGGCAAGGCAGATGATGGTGTTGATCCGGAGTTGGGGTAGAAAAGCCTTGCAGGCACTGGTATCGATTACCGCCCCGATGAACTCCGTACGTTGCACCGGTTCCAATCTGGACTTTTCTTTGTTGAGCAGGAATCCCAATTTGGCCAGTAAGCGCGTAGTCTGGAGAGCTGCCCTGCGGAGGTCGGGGGCAGACTTCGCTGCCAGGAGCCAGTCGTCCAGGTAGGGAAAGATGGCGATTCCTTGTTTTCGGAGATGTGCTGCGGCCACTGCCACACACTTTGTGAAAACTCTGGGAGCCGGGGATAGGCCGAAAGGAAGGACCCGGTACTGGTAATGATTTCCCAGTGCTGTGAATCTCAGAAATTGCCTGTGTGAAGCGTGGACAGAGATGTGGGAGTACGCATCCTGGAGATCCAATGTTGCCAGCCAGTCCCCCGCTCTGATGAGGGGGAGGATGGAGTTGAGCGAATACATTCTGAACTTCTCCTTTTTGATGAAGTTGTTCAGTTTCCTGAGGTCGAGGATGGGACGAAGGCCCCCCGACTTCTTGGGGATAAGGAAGTACCGGGAGTAGAAGCCAGTGTTGACCTCGTCCGGGGGCACCCGCTCTATCGCCCGTGCTTGGAGAAGCAGCTGTATGAGTTCCATAAGAGGCTGTTCCAAGTGTTGAGGAGGCTGGCTGGTTGGTCGCTTGTGTTGGATCGGGGGGGAGGAGAAGGGCAAGCGGTAGCCCGATTGGATGATCTGAAGGACCCACTTGTCGGTGGTGATCTCCTGCCAAGCAGAGAGGAATAGAGATAGGTGACCCCCCACCGGGGGATAGTCAGAAGGAGGAGGTGTCTTTCCCCGAATGGGTAGGGTTGGACTGCTTCTGTTTACGTTGTCGCGGTTGCTGTCGCTGAAAGGGCGACTTGTGATAGGTCTGCTTGAATTTGGGGGCCTGCCATTGTCGGTTGGATCCATAGTATTGTTTTGAGGTGGAAAAGGGCTTGCGGAAATAGCTCCCTTTTTGTGACCAAGAGGGGCGTTCGAGTCCGTCCGCTGCCAGCGTCTTTAGAGTGGTGCAGTCCTCTTTTAGGTCCTTGACAGTATCGGCAACTTTTTCCCCGAAGAGTGAGTCGCCAGAGCAGGGTGCATCCGCAATTCGGTCATGGGTGTTGTCTGAGAGCCCAGAGGCACGAAGCCATGCCCAGCGCCGGGCAGATATAGCCGTGCCCGCTGTCCGGACAGCTGTATCAAAGGCGTCAAAGGCTGTACTCATCAGGTGCTTGCTGCATTCGGCTAGTTCTTGTATGGAGCTTGTCGCAGATATACGTGAGTCCTTGGGAAGGTCCTGTAGCAGTTTTTTTAAGGTCAGCCAGGAGAGCATCCTGGAATAGGACCATGCTGGAATTGATGGGCCGCTATCTTGGCGTTGAGCATGGCCCCTTGAAACACCTTCCTCCCCACGTCGTCTAGGCGCTTGGGGTCCCGCCCTGGCAGGTGTTGGGTACGTGTGGACTTAGATCTCTTGAGCGCTGAGGCCACAACGATGGACTGGTGTGGTAACTGCGTCTTAGCGAAACCCGGGCCCGAGTGGACGATGTATTTACTGTCCAAGCGTCTGGAGAACGCATGCCCAGACGCTGGGGATTGCCAGAATGTCAACTGCTTGTCCTTCAACCTGCGGTGGAGGGGAAGAGCCATGGCTGGCTTAGGACCGTTGAGGTATTTCATGACCTCTGGTTCCTTCTCGTCCGGTGCCTCCTCCGTGACTAGCCCAAGTTTGGAAACTACTTTGCGGAAAAATTTTGGATATGTGAGGTCCTCAGGCACTGTTGCCGGAGGATCCTCTGTCTCTTCCGTTGGGCTCTTGAAGGAGTCAGAGCCTGGACCCGAATCCTCCACCTCCGAGGCTTGTCCCAGCTCTTCTGCATCGCTTTCACCTGAGTCCATCTGCACTGGGGAAGGAGATCGCACTCTGGAAGCTGCAGGGGAAGGGGTTCGCAATCTAGGTGAGATCCTGGGGGATCTGGGGGAGTGAGCCCGATCCGAAAAGGTCCTTTGTGGGGTGTGATCCCGGTCCGACCGCAGAGGGGCAGTCTGCTCCACCAGGCGGGACAGCAGGCTTAGGATTGCGGAAGAAGTAGACTCAGAAGATCTGCTTCTTCTGTGTCTTTTACTGTGTCGAGAATGGGATCTCTTGCTCCTCTTGTGCCTGCTGGAGGACTCATCTTGCAAATCCCTTCCCTCTGAGGGAGAGCGGTGTCTGCGCTGTTTTGATGCTTTTTTCCCTCCAGTCTCGGCATCAGCGCGCTGACTGTGGGATTGCCTGCTGTCAGCGCGGTGATCGTGGCTTTTGCCTCTGGCGTTGTGCCACAGAACCCTCCTCTCCTGTTTGGCGCTGAGTCTGTGGGTGCAGGCTGTCACCGCGCTGATGGGAAGCTGCCCGATGATGAGGAGAGGCTGCCCGGCATTGCCGCGTTGAAGCTGAAGGAGCCGAGACTGGATCGGCACGGTCTCCCTCCTTACATTTGCTCCGTGGTTCCCCATCAGCACGGAGGGACGTGCTGGGCCGGGGGGAGGGCTGCCTGCGGAGATCGCTGGAGGAGGCGGGGCAGGAGCCGCTGCGTCCAATCCGGCGAGAGTGGGAGTGTCCGGAGGCGGTGCCAGGTGAGGCCACGAGGGCAGCGCCATCTTGGCGAGGGCCGCATGGCAGGGAAGCGTGCTCCGAAGTGCTGCGAACCAGAGAGGGGCCTACCGAGACGGCAGAGGCCTCTCCGGGAGCAGAATAGACAGCGGGAGTGTCCTGGAGATTAGTGCTGGGCTTTTTTTGCGGCGCTTTCCCCGAGGTAGTATTGGAACGCTTAAGAGGTTTTTCAACAGACCTGTGGAGTTCTTTTTGCTGCGGGACCTTGGACGTTGACGGAGCAGGAGAGAGCAAGTCTTGCAGGGAGAGCTCGCGGTGTTTCCTTGCCCTGGGAGACATCCGGCCGCAGCTAGCACAGTTTTCCACTTGGTGAGACGTGCCCAGACATCTGATGCAGAGTTGGCGAGTGTCTGAAGTGTTCATCTTTCTGCTGCAGCCTAGACACTTTTTGAAACCAGGTTTAGGCATTGTAGATTGTAGAATTGTAGGAGAGCTAAGAAGTCCGTCTTGAGGCAAGGCGGAAGGAGTAAAAACTGACTGGCTAGGAGCGGGCTGGGGAGGTGGGACGCACCTCACACATGCTCAGAAGCTTCTGAGCTATAGAGCACTTCCGTCATGGCGCCGTCGGGGGACGACACCAGGTGTGGCTGACACATCCTGCTTGTCCTAGGAGAAAATCCCTTTATAAGCAGAATTTTAATTCTAGCAAAGCTGAGTGGGAGAGAAAAAGCCAAGCAGTAAGGAGCACGGCTGCAGAAAGGGAAGCAGCAGAACAAGGAGCAGAAGGACTTGGAGAAGGAACAAGGAGCACGGCTAAGGAAAGAAGGAGAGACCTGAAGGAAGGAATCCTCCTTCAGCAAGCCCAAGGGAACGGAATTCACAGAGGTGGAGTTCAGAGGGGCCAAGCTACCAGAGCAGCTGTTCAGAGGGAGTCTGCTGGGGAAAGCAGTCAGGCTGGAGAGTGTGCCACTCCCTGCTCAAGCAACGTTCCTGAGTCCAAAGCTGAGAGACGTATCCAGAGAACCAGGTTTGGAGGAAGACCTGCAGTCACTGGAACCTGCTGGTCAAGTTTTACCAGGTACTCGAGGAAAAGGAGTTTCTAGCAAGGCTACTTTACCACTGAAACATAGAGCTGAATCCATACCAGGTTTTGCTAAGCTGCCAGGAAGCACAGCACTGCCCAGAAGCTACCGGCAGAAAAATTGTTGCAAAAGAGACGTTCTTGGGAGAGAAGGCTCCAGGGAGTCCAGCTACAGAAACCCAAGGTATGAAAGCTTTATTCCTGCTAAGGAATGCTTAACTCCTAGAAGCACTGCTAAGGCAAATAATCACTTTGTAAGAAGAAGGAAGAAACCAGAGTGGTTTCAAGAATTACCAAGAGAACTTAAACCCAGTCTTATTGGAGGCAGGTCAGTGGAGACAGTCCATGTAAAGCTGTGACAGCCCGGGACAGTATTTACTCCACGGGGGAAAGTAGTGAGGCAGAATCTATGGACGTAGAAGAGATAAATGCTATTCCCATGCCTCAGGAAGAAGATATGGATTGTGGGTTGTGTATGGCTACTAGCCTAGAGTCTATTGCCACCGTGTAAATAAGAAGAAAACTTGTTTAATTGTTTTGTTTGTAATGAACTGAATTCCTCCATTTTCCTTGGCACTAATTGTGAAGCTACTAACAGCACACCTGTTTATTACTGGAACCTTTTCAAACAAAGGACATTCTTTGATTTCCACTGTCTTAATTGAACCCTTGCACAGATGGGGAATAAAAGCCTTGTTTCCCTACACTCTTGGCTGAATTATTATGTGCACACAAGGAGCTGAAAATAGATAAGACCAAACTCCATTTTTGGCCTTACATTATACCACGCTCTGAAAATAAATACATCGTGGAGCATGCCCTTACTGCCCTTGGCCACTAGGGGCTGCCACCACGACAACACCTAGTGCACTTTTTAAATCCGTTGGCTAGCTTAGACATGACTGGGAAGATGGCCACCAAAAGGTCAAACTGCTCAATGTCTCCAGCCAGCAAAATTGCAAAGAAAAAAAAAGAATCATGAAAAGCACGAAAAGTTGAAAAAAGAAATTTTGAACAAGTGGCATCAGCGGGAGCCGACTCACCCGACGATAGGTGGTAGGGCACTAGAAAAAAAAATCCATGATGGGGCAAGAAAAAAATCATTTTTACAGTAATGATAGGAAAACGTCCTAAAGGCTCCATGGAAAAAGACAGCAGGAATCAGTCCTTACATATGAGTGACGTCGGTGATGACAAAGCCTTGCGGAAGCGTCTTCCCAGCTTTCAAAGACAGACTTTGGGAGATGCCACCATGCATGTCATCTTACTCAGTCAGATGACATAGCTAGAGCCGACAAAAGAAGATGGCAAAAATTGTACAGCAACTCCAAGGGGAAGCGGGAGGGTTGTGAGGACTGATTCCTGTTGTCCTTGGAGAACTACCTGTTACAGGTGAGTAACTATGCTTTCTCCAGAAACAAGCAGGAAGTCAGTCCTCACATATGGGACCTCCCTAGCTACAGGCTACCAAGAGCCTGTAGAAAAACAGCCCAGCTGTGAGCAGTTGCAAGCGAGTCTAAGGACCCCGAGATATCCAGGGAGGACCATCGCTCCAGTAGCCTGAACAAGAAGGGTTGGAGGCAGGAGTTGCCTGAAGTCCAAACAGATTACAGAGTGCAGCCTGGTCAATGGCAATGTCCCGTTGGGACTCCCTCTCCAGGCAGTAGTGAGCTGCAAAGTTGTGAATTGAGAACCAGGTGACGGCCCAGCAGATGTCTGCCATAGGGACAGATTGTAGGCTTGCAACAGAGGTCGCCATAGTCCTGAAATTGTGTGCTGTGACTTGGCACTCCAACAAGAGCCCAGCCTGATCATAGGTGAAGGCAATGCAGTCTGCTACCAGGTGGACAGGGTCCGCTTGGTAACAGCCTCCCCCAGTCGACTGGGTTCGTAGAAAACGAAAAGCTGCGAGGCTTTGCCATGTCCCTGGGTACGTTGCAGGTAGAAAGGACAGGGCCCTCTTACAGAGTATGGAGAACGGCCGCCACCTTGTCCGCGTGAGGCCATGGAAAGAAGATGGGGAGCACTATCTCCTGCTTGAGGTGGAAGGCAGATACCACCTTCTGAAAGAATTTAGGGTGGGTGTGAAGCACGACCCTATTCTTGTAGAACCTGGTGTAAGCTGGCTCGGCCACCAAGGCCTGAAGCTCACCGACTCTGCAGGCAGAGGTGAGCGCCACCAGGAATGCGACCTTCCAGGAGAGAACGCAAATGGCAGGTAGCAAGAGGTTCAAAAGGTGGCTTGGTGAGCTGCGTCAGAACCACGTTGAGGTCCCATTCTGCCAGGGGCAGGCGAATGGGAGACTTAGAGAGCAGAAGGCTCCACATAAATGGGGTATTGAGGGGCTGTGCAGAGAGGTTTGCCCTCTATGGAATGATGGCGCACCAACAGCGTGCGGTCAAGTGCACTCTGATGGAGTTGGACTTGAGTCCGGTTTGCGAAAGGTGAAGCAAGTAATGCAGCACCTGGCAAGAAGACGGGTAGACCCATTGCTCCACACCCCAAACTGAGAATCTGTGCCACTTGAAGGTATAGGCTTGTTTCATGGAGTTCTTACGCCAGGACGACTTCCTCCACCTCCTTTGGGAGGTTGAAGGGTGCTAAGCACCCGTTCAGCAGTCACGCTGTTAGCAACAGGGACCTCAGGTTGGGGTGAAGGAGGGAGCCCTCCTCCTGGGTCAGTAGCCCTGGGGCGTTCCCCAGAGGGACCAGGAGCTCCATTGAGAGGCAGGGCAACAGGGGAAACCAAGGCTGCCTGGGCCACTGTAGGGCCACCAGGATCATAGAAGCCTTGTCCCGTAGAACCTTTAAGAGGGTCCAAGTGATTAGTGGCGTGGGAGGGAAGATGCAGTATAGAAGGCCCTCCGACCATGAGATGAGGAAGACGTCCGCTGCTATCCGGGACAGATGCGATTGGGGACAGCAGAAACAGGGCAGCTGAGCATTGATCGGGCTGGCAAAGAGACGTGGGGTTCCTCAGAGTCGGAATAGCCGCTGTGCTACCCTGGAGTCTAGACGCCATTTGTGCAGCTGGAGAACCCTGCTCAGCCTGTCCGCTAGGGCACTGTCTTGGCCTGGACGATATTCAGGTGCATTCCCTGACCAATCGCATACGAGTAGAAGGCTACTGTTTTCTGGCAGAGGTGCTGAGACCCTGTGCCCCGCCTGCTTGTTCAGGTAGAACATCGTGACCTGGTTGTCCATTTGGACTAGCACTAACTGGTTACACAGGCGGTGGTGGAAGGCCTTGATCGCCAGAAGGATGGCCTTGAGCTCCAGCAGGTTGATCTATTGCTGGCTCTTTGCCAGGGACCAGTTGCCCTGCATGCAGTTCTTCACAGTGGGCATCCCAGCCCAGTAGGGACGCGTCTGTGGTGAGGACCATCTGGGGGTTTGGGGGCTGGAAGGGCATGCCCTTCTGTAGGTGCCGTGTGCTCTGCCACCAGTCAAGCGACTCTTAGTTGATGGGACACCGAGACCCTGTCCCCGAAGTCTGCCCATGGCTGTATCAACTGTGAGTGGAGACACCACTGAGCTGCCCACATGTGGAGGTGGGCGTTGGGAACCACATGGACTGTGGATGCTATATGGCCTATTAGGCGGAGCATGGACCATGCTGACATTGTGTAATGGTGCTGTACATTGGTGGCCAGGGCCCTGAGGCAATCCACCCTGTCCATGGGGAATGAAGGTCCTGGCCTGGAGAGTGTCCAGACAAGCTCCTATGAACTCCAGATCCTGTGTTGGAATGAGGTGAGATTTGGGGTGGTTTATCACAAACCCTGAAAGTTGCAGGACCTTGATGGTGCACCTCTGTGGCCGTGTCCTCTTTCACAAGCCAGTCGTCCAGGTATGGGAAGACGAAAGGCCGCCTTAGAGACTGAGGTAGGCGGCCAACACTGCCAGGCATTTGGTGAAGACTTTTTGTGCGAAGGCTAGGCCGAAGAGTAGTACCCTGTACTGGTAGTGGTTGCCCCTGACCATAAACCTTAAGTACTGCCTGTGACTAGAATGAATAAGGATGTGGGTGTAAGCATCCTTTTAGGTCCAAGGAGCACAGTCAATCTCCCTGCTGGAGGTAGGGCAGCAATGTTCCAAAGGAGAGCATCTTGAACTTCTCCCACACCAGCAACTTGTTCAGGTTTCACAAGTCCAGAATGGGCCTTAGGTCTCATGTTCTTTTTGGGACCAGAAAGTATTGGGAGTAGAACCCCATGCCCCTGAGGTGGTAGGCTACTGACTCCACAGCCTTGTCCCTGAGGAGGCCTGCAAGTTCCTGCAGTAGTAGGGCCTGGTGCAGGGGTGTACGAGGGGGCTCTCCTGGAAAGAAGGGAGGAGGCATCTGGTTCAGGTGAAGGAGGTAGCCTTCTCTGACCACTTGGAGTACCCAGGTGTTGATGGTGATGGCAGGCCACCAATGGGCGAAATAAATCAGATGCTCACCTGTTGGCAGCTGCTCCCCCATGGGTGGAGATGCTATGCTCAGGGAATCAAAACCCCAACTCAGCCTGGGCAGGAGCCGGTGTTTGGGGCTTAGAGCCCTTAGGCTTGCATTGGCCTTTGCCCACTCTTTTGCCCTGGTGACCCTGCTGTGGGGTCTGGGGGGCCTGGTATTGTGGCTAGCCTTGGTAAGGCTAGTCTCTCCTGTGGAAAGGAGGCCTTTCCCCCCGATGTTTTTTTCTTGGGAAGGGTGGCGGTCTTCCTGGAGAGCTGATTCCTAGTGACGAACTCTGTCTCGATCTCTGCCCCCTTATCCTCCATTGGTTTGCCAAAGAGGTTTTCACAGAGGCAGTGGACATCTAGGAGTTTTTCCTGGACCCACTGCTCAAGATCTGATACCTGGCATCATGTGTGGCATCAGGCACCGATGCCTGAGGTGGCCACCCTCGCGTTAGACTTGAAGCCGACGTAGGCGGCTCGAGACATGTACTTTGGAAGCGCTAGAGGTGATCTCTGCCGAGATCTGCCGAGAAACCTGTGAGTTCTTTTGCGAGATCTCGGAGATACATGCTGATATACAGCCAATAGGCTTGTATTCAGCAACCCAGCATCAAGCCTTGGTAGCATTTGTGTCCAAGGGCATCAAGGGTGCAGGACTCCCTGCCCGGGGGCATGTAAGAGTGTCCCTTTGGGCTTTTCTGCCGGTGCATGGTAGACACCACCACCATAGAGGTGTGAGGGAGTTGCAACTGGGTCCCGATAGACCCGGTACATGGTGTTGAGGCATCGGCTAACAATCAACATCGACGCCAGTGTCTCCGACATCTGAAGGAGTCGCCGCTCAAGGATGGTAGGGACGGGGACCATCATGGCCTCCTTAGGTGAAGCTTCATATTGTTGGATTTTGAGTTCCTTTGTGCGAGGGTCCTCCTCAGACTCTGTGGTGAGACAAGGCCTTCGCCATGTCCCAGACAAACTCGAGGAACGAGGTGTCATCGGGAGGGGACTAGTGTCTTGATGCTGAGGAAGACAGATCCAAGGGGGGGGGAATCATGGTGCTTACGCATCTCTGGGGAAGCCTCATCCTTGAAATCCTGAGGTGTCAGGCTCAGATCGGGTTTTTGATGATCCACGGCGGCTGCTTGGCCGGAGCCACAAGTGCTTGCCGGGTAGGATCTCGCTCCCAAGGACTGGGAGTGGGATTAAGACCCTCGCCAAGGATCAGCTTGAGGCTCAGGGCTCTCGAGGATCGTATCGGCAGCCCGAGGAGTCCTCGATATTGAGGTCCCTGCTGTCTCCACACGAGCACCGGTGGGGCCAGGTATCGACCTTTGCTGCGAGACTAGGAAGGCAGTGACACTGCGTTCCAATGCTATCATCCTGGCTTCCCACTAAGGAGTTGCAGCCTTTGATGTGAACACCAGGGTGACTGGGTCCGGCGTTGGTGAAGAGAGGAAGTCTTTGACATGACAGGACTCGGGGGTCCGTGATCTGTCATCGGAGGCCTATGCGTCTCTTCTGGGCACCTTCGCCGGCTGCTCTGACTTCACAGATACACTCCGGTTGATATTGTGTATCTGGACTTTCAGAAAGCCTTTGACAAGGTCCCTCATGAGAGACTTTTGGCAAAACTAAAGAGTCATGGGATAGGAGGCAGTGTACTACTGTGGATCAGGAACTGGTTAAAAGATAGAAAGCAGAGGGTTGGGCTAAATGGCCAATTTTCCCAATGGAGAAAGGTGAATAGTGGTGTACCCCAGGGATCTGTGCTGGGTCCGCTGCTTTTTGACATATTCATAAATGACCTGGAAAGTGGAATAACGAGTGAGGTTATCAAATTTGCTGATGACACAAAACTATTTAAAGTTGTTAAAACCCAGGAGGATTGTGGAAAATTGCAAGAGGATCTTGATAAATTGGAAGACTGGGCATCAAAATGGCAGATGAAATTTAATGTGGAGAAGTGCAAGGTTATGCACCTAGGGAAGAACAACCCAAACTATGGTTACACGATGCAAGGTTCCACATTAGGAACCACCACCCAAGAAAAAGATTTAGGCGTCCTTGTGGATACCATGTTAAAACCCTCGGCCCAGTGTGCAGCGGCGGCCAAGAGAGCAAATAGAATGCTAGGTATGATAAGGAAAGGAATGGAAAATAAAACAAAAGATATTATAATGCCTCTATATCGTTCCATGGTGAGACCGCACCTTGAATATTGTGTGCAATTCTGGTCGCCGTATCTTAAAAAGGATATAGCAATTTTAGAAAAGGTTCAGAGAAGAGCCACCAAAATGGTAAAGGGGATGGAAGGCTACTCCTATGAAGAAAGGCTAAAAAGGTTGGGGCTCTTTAACCTGGAAAAGAGACGGCTGAGGGGAGATATGATAGAAGTCTATAAATTAATGAACGGAGTGGAACGGGTAAACGTAGATCGATTGTTTACCTTATCAGAATATAGAAAGACTAGGGGACATGCAATGAAGCTACAGGGTAAACTATTTAAGACTAATAAAAGAAAATATTTTTTCACTCAACGTGTAATCAAACTCTGGAATTTGTTACCGGAGGATGTAGTAAAGGCTGTTAGTGTAGCTGGGTTTAAAAAAGGTTTGGACAAGTTCCTGGAGGAAAGGTCCATAAACCATTATTAAGAAGGGACCCAGGATATCAATGCTTGAACCAATACAAGCATTGTGGAACCTGTGTCCCTTGGGGAAACTGCTAGGTACGTATGACCTAGATTGGCCACTGTTGGAAACAGAATACTGGGCTTGATGGACCTTGGTCTGACCCAGTATGGCATATCTTATGTTCTTATGTTCTTATGACCTTGCACGGGACTTGACATTTGTGTCCGATTCCCAGGAAGAGGTTCTCGAGGATTTCTTCTTCTTGCGCTCCCACTCCAGAGAACCTTTGTTGGAGTGTTGGCAGACCCAATCAGGTGCCACAGGGACTTTACATGACTCCGAGGATCCATTCAGGGCCTTAGAGCGCAAGATTACTGGGGACACTGGGGCAGAATCTGACCTATGGAAGATGTCATCCTGTTTCTGCCAATGACTTTGGATGGCCTTGGCGGACATCTTTTTGCACAGGGTAGAAACCTCTGGGTCATGGTCGGCACCTAGATACCAGAGGCAGCAGTTGTGTGTATCAGTTAGGGATTTGTTCTTTGCACACTGATCACACTTTTTGAACCTACTGGCCATTGGGGCAAAAAGTCCCCTGTGAGGTCGAAGACCCTCGACGCGGCCAGCGGTAGAAAAAGGTGTGAAACCACGCTGGAAGAAAAAAACAACTAAAAACTATTCCAAGACTCGAAGCCAAAGCAACGGGGCTCAGAGGCAGGAAAGGGACAGATGCTAAGCATAAAAGAAAAGCACTATAATACACAAGAGAAATCAACTTTTTTTCAGGAAAAGAAGATGGATGTCTGTTGGGCTCTGTGGAAAAAGGGAGATTGAGTAAGCTGGCACCCTTGGGTGGGAAGGGGACCACACATGTGGTGGCATCTCCCAAAGGCTTTCTTTGAAAGCTGAGAAAATGCTTCCGCGGGGCTCCGTCAGCACCGATGTCACCTATATGTGAGGACTGACTTCCTGCTTGTTCCTGGAAAAGACTTTCTACCTTTATCATTTGGACATTATTTTTCTGATAACTTTGGTCCTGGTCTCTTTTATCCAATGGTCATTTTTAACTCCTTTTGCAGAGTCTACTGTCCATTTTCCATTTCTTCTCCTCTCCTATTTCTGACAATAAATTTTCACTCATTGTCTCATTTTGCTCTATTTCTTCTCTTCTCAGACTACACCTCTTTATGTACTCATAGGTCCTGTCATCCACACACAAAGTCTCTATCCAGTCATCCCCTTTCCCTATGCTCCCTTTCTAGTCATTGCTTTTCATCCGTAGTCCCATCTCTCTCTCCCCCTCCTTGCCATCTCTCTGGATCTTTGTCTTGTATTCACCTAAGCCCCTTCCCATGTGTGATTTAACAGATCCATCTCTCTTATTCCACCTTTTCATATCTTACCCACAATTTCTCTCTCCCACTTCTTAATCTCTTTCTTATCCCTTGTCTACCTATTGGCTTTCCATCTTCCACTGTATTGCTCTTTCCAGCCCATCTTCCCTTTTTGTCCCTACTTTCCCCTCCCTTTTCAATCGCTACTCTCCAATCTGTGCATTCCAGTTGCAACCACTGCAACCCTGCTCAACCCCTCTAGCCAACAGTTAAGTTCCCGAATTAGTCTTCCCCCCCTTAATTGCAGCATTCCCTGCCCCCTCCTCAGTGAAATTCAAATTCCCACTCTCCCCATCATAGTCAGTTTCCATCTTATCCTCTCCCTTCAATTCTCCCAGCCCCCAATCTTACCAGTCCCTCTTCCTCAATAATATCTAAATTCCTGCAATTCCCAGTCTTCCCTCCCCCCCCACACTTGACTAGCAGCTATGCTCTATTTCTTTTCTTTCCTATATCCAGTGGAGAAGTAGCCTAATAGTTAGTGCAGGGGCTGAGAACCAATGTTGAAATTCCACTGTGTGATTTTGCACAGGTCGCTTAACCCTCCATTGCTCCAAGTACAAATTTAAGCTTGTAAGCCCTCCAGGTCATCAGTGTAGTTTGCCTTCTTTTGTTGGCAGGGGGAAGGGGGGAGAGGCAAAAGGGTAAGGATGTCATGTTGGCAGTGGGAGCAGAGGAACAGGTTCACCTTATGTTCCTGAAACATTTGGGGGAGCACAGCTCCCATCAGATCCCCCCCCCAAACTACACCTATGCTCCAGGTATAGGCAAGAATTTACTGAACCTGAATGTAACTCGCCATGAACGTCTGAGAAAAGCATGAACTAAATCTATTTCACTTCTCTTCCCTATTTTCCTCCATACAGAGTCCCACCCTCTTTCCTCCTATCCAACCATCTGCCTTCTCTTTCTAACCCACCAGCCCATTCAGCATTTGCCCTCACATTCGTCTTCCCTCCCCTATCAAGGATCTGCCCTCACTTTCTTCACCTCCCATATCCAGCATCTGTTCTCACTGTCCCTCCTTCAGGAAGGCCCTGGGCTAGGCATGGGCCTTTAGCAACAAATACAAAAAGGCAGGGCAAGGCCTCAGAGGGCCTCGGATCCCATCTTCTCCTTCAATACAGGCTCTCTATGCAACTTTGGCATGTGCATCTTTCTGGATTTAGAGTGATTGAAGTGGCAGAAGACCCTAGTGAAATAAAAGCCATAGGAAAATGTGGATGCAGTGCCCAGAGCCACAGGAGCCCAAATGAGAGTTGCGGTACTGAAGAGAAGCTGCCAATAGCAACAGAAGAGAAAGACAACCACAATCACTAAAGTGGCAGAAGCCGGCATGTAAACTGCTGTAATGAGTGACTCACCTGCAAGAGAGATCAGTGCAGGGCCTCTGAGTCAATGAGCAGATGCACTCACTGTTCAGCTTAAAGCCACTTTGGTCCCGCCTCCTCCTTCGGCACAGGCTGTTAACTTAAAACCTGTATAAAGGAGGGGCCAGGGCAGTCTCATTCACTAGGCAGCTGCCTAGGGTGGCAGACCTGTGTGGGCGGTGTGCTTCGGCACACTTGGTCTACCACTTGACAGGAAATTATGTCAGGAAGGGGTCAGAAGCAGCAGGCCATGTGTGTTGAAGCACATGGCCTGCCGCAGGCCGCTCCACCCTCACTGATAGCACAGCACAGGGGGGGGGGGGGTGGGAGGGGAGGGACAGCAGAATCCTTGGGCTGGCTCTGGGAGGGATGAGGCTGTTGCGGCTTTGAGCAGGTGCACTGGTTCAACTCAGAGGCCTGGCGCTGATTGCTGTTGCACAAGGGGCACTCATTGCAGCAGCCTGCATGCCAACTGCTGCCGCTTTTAACAGAAAGCCTGGGATGAAAGGTTTTGAGCAGATGCATCTGCTCAGAGGCCCTGTGCTCTCTTTTGCATTACACAAGAACATAAGATATGCCATACTGGGTCAGACCAAGGTCCATCAAGCCCAGTATTCTGTTTTCAA
This sequence comes from Ichthyophis bannanicus, assembly GCA_033557465.1. NCBI lineage: Eukaryota > Metazoa > Chordata > Amphibia > Gymnophiona > Ichthyophiidae > Ichthyophis > Ichthyophis bannanicus. The sequence goes on along the minus strand of CM066037.1, from coordinate 240,517,310 downwards.
CAGTGGCAGGTCATAAGTACCTAGCAGTTTCCACAAAAGACACAGGTTCCACAATGCTTGCATTGGGTCAAGCAGCGTATATTCTGGGTCCACTTTAATAATGGTTTATGGACCTTTCCTCCAGGAACTTGTCCAAACCTTTTTTAAATCCGGCTACACTAACAGCTTTTACTACATCCTCCGGTAGCAAATTCCAGAGTTTGATTACATGTTAAGTGAAAAAATATTTTCTCTTATTAGTCTTAAATAGGTTACCCTGTAGCTTCATTGCAAGCCCCCTAGTCTTTCTATATTTTGATGGCATGGTTCTTGGACCAGACATGCAGAGCAATCTTTAAAACACATCTGCAGCATTCACGACTTTGCTCCTGTTGTCAGCTACTCCACTTTGCAGCCAAGTGACCAGCTTTAGTAGCCCATCGGGGCCTGCTCAAATGCCTGATAGGGCAGTCTGCTCCTGTTTTCCAGTAGTTCTTAAAGGTGAGTTATATTCCAGTACAGTAGATATTTTGCTGTTCCAAGAGGGCTTACAAGCTAAGGCTGTACCTGAGGCAGTGGAGGGTTTAGTGATCTGCTCAGGACCACAAGGAGCATCAGTGGGATTTGAACCCCGGCTTCCCTTGTTCCAACCCACTGCTTTAACCAGTAGGCTACTCCTCTGTCTCCATTGCATGCTGAAGATGTTTTGTTACTCCTTGAGATTGTCATCACTAACATTTAAAAATATGTCTAACAGTCTGGAGGCACTGGCAATGCTAGTTTTTCTGGAATGTAATATATCCCATTCGGAGATCTCTGAAGAAAAGCAAAGCAAACAGTTTTGTACCTGCTTACTAGACAAATGGTTCTCATTTGGCTTTTATTCATGCCAGTGGTTACATGTGTTGCTTATGTTTGAACGCTTCTCTGTTAACTTTTAAATTAGAAAAAAGTTAAACACAACAAATTAAAAAAAAAAATCTGAAAACAGAATGGGAGGCATTTTCAGCTGTGGCAGCCAACACACTTAAAGTGGCTGGCCATTGCCACTTTCAATATAACTTGGATATTCAATCTCATGGCCATATCTGGCTACCAGCTTTGAATATCCGGGTTGGCTGGATAGTGCCGCAGCTAACGATGAAAGTTAGGCAAGCTTTTCAGATGCCTGACTTTCACTGCTTTGGGACAAGAGACTAGCCGGTTATCCCTGCTCCATCCCCAGAATGCCCCGACGTTAGGGCATTTAATGGTGGCACCCAGGGATGTCAAGCGCCATTTAGCAAGTCTGCAAACCGTCTAAATGGCTTTGAAAATCTCCTCTCCCCCCTCCCCCCAATATTCATTTCAGGATGGAAGACAGCTTTTAATCAAGAGGTATTTGTGATTTCTTTTCAAACTATTTTGTCATGCTGCCCATTCCTCTTGGTTAGAATATATAAGGCAATATCTGGCATATACACTTAAAACCTAAATTATAGCTCATACTACACATTTATTGTATGTCTAAATGGAAACCATTTTTATTCCTGGTGCAAAGAAATGTAAATGTTATTAAACTGGACTACTTAAATAAGATGAAATTAGACTTACCTGCTAATTGTAGTTCCTGGAGGAACTCCAGTCTAGTCCCGGAATCTCTGGGTTGTCAACCTCCTCCAGCAGCTTTGGCGACTGAGAAACGTCATCCTTTTGATGACCCTGGTATAAATACAGAGGGACCGCCTCTTCACTCCAGTAACCTATTGACAAAGCAGGCTCACCGGAGCAACAATTAAGTAACAACTCGTATTCAACAAGTATAAACTAACTGAACTAGTAACCATTTCGGGAGACCCCTGAATCAATGGGATCCCCCTCACTCCCTTTTATTCTGGGCAAACCCTCTCAGGGCCGCCCCCTCCCCTCCAGGAGCAAAGCGACCTCCTTACCACTGTTCTGATTCCAAACTCTCCTATGTGACCAGAGTCCACATGAAGTGTACATTCAGCTTACCTGTGAAAAACCTGCTTCCTTCAGGCTCCAGTCCAAAACCACGAATCGGGCAGGATATGGGACTAGACGAGTTCTTCCAGGAACTACAATTAGCAGGTAAGTCTAATTTCATCTTCCTGATCGTACCTCCAGTCTAGTCCCGGAATCTCTGGGTATGTAACACAGCAGTAGAACAAATCAACGGGAGGGACCTGCTATCCCCGCCTGAAGCACTGCTGTGCCAAAACAGGTATCCCTCTCAGCCTGTACGTCCAGACAATAGTGTCGTGCAAAAGTACTTAAGGACGACCAAGTCGCCGCCTTACAAATATCAATCACCGGTACCAACTTGTACTCCGCCCAGGACACTGGTTGGGCCCTGGTCGAATGAGCTTTCAGCCCTTCTGGAACTCGTTTGCCTTTCAAAAGATACGCCGATGCTATCGCTTCTTTAATCCATCTGGCAATGGAAGCCTTTGACGCCGCTTCCCCTTTCCTTGCACCACAAAAAGCCTATCCGACTTTCTGAACTCTGCCATCCACTTCAGATACTTCTTTAAAGCTTGGCGGACATCAAGACGATACGAATGCTCCTCTGACGAAGACTCGGGACCTCCACGAACACTGGCAAAGAAACTACCTGATTCACATGAAAAGGTGACACCACCTTAGGTAAAAAGGACAGAACCGGCCTCAATACCACCTTAGACTCAGAAAAGGAAAGAAAGGGCTTTCGGCAAGACAAAGCCTGCAACTCTGAAATTCTCCTAGCTGAACAAATCGCTACTAAACACCACCTTGAGAGTTAGATCTTTCAAGGAAGACCTTGCCAAGGGCTCAAAGGGTTCTCGCCCTCACGCCTCCAAAACTAAGGAAAGATTCCACGTCGGAACCACCTGACGACTCGGTGGTCTCAGCAGTGACACCGCACACAGAAACCGCTTCACATCCGGGTGTGCTCCCATAGCCACCCCTGTAACCTTACCCCTATAACAGGCCAGCGCAGCCAGCTGTACCCGCAAAGACGAAGCCGCCAAACCTTTCTGAAATCCATCTTGCAAAAATACTAGAATCTGCGGAATCAAAGCCTTTAGAGCCTGCACTTCCTTCTCTGTGCACCAATCCTCAAAAACTCGCCATACTCGCACATACGCCAATGAAGTAGACCTCCTTCGTGCCTTCAGCAATGTCGCCACCACTGCTGCGGAATATCCCCTCGCTTTCAGCCTTGCCCTCTCAAGAGCCATGCCGTAAGCGAGAATCGATCCACCTGAGGCATGCGTAGTGGTCCTTGAGACAACAGGTCTCTTCTGACTGGAAGACGCCAAGGGCGTTCCAACAACAGTCTTTTGAGATCTGCATACCACGGCCGCCTTGGCCAATCCGGGGTTATCAGGATCACCAATCCCTGGTGTCACTTGATGTGTTGAACCACTCGGCCTATCAATACCCAAGGAGGAAACATGTACGAGAGTTGCTCCTTTGGCCAATCCTGAATGAGAGCATCCAGGCCCTCCGACATCCTTTCTCATCTTCGGCTGAAGAACCGACTGACCTTTGCCGAGTGAAACGTTGCCATGAGATCCATTACGGGCGACCCCCATCGATGTACCACCAACTCGTATACTTCCGGATGAAGAATCCACTCCCCCGGATCTACCTTCACCCAGCTCAAGAAATCTGCCTCGACACTGTCCACCCCTGCCACATGTGCTGCCGATAGCGCCCCGAGGTTCCGCTCGACCCACTCGAACAACTGTTCTGCCTCGGCTTCCAGCGCCACACTGCTTGTGCCTCCTGTCGATTGATGTAGGCCACCGTGGTCGCGTTGTCGGAGAACACCCGAATCGCCTTTCCGTGCACATAAGGCCGAAACTCCTCCAAGGCTAACGTTACCGCTCTGAGCTCCAGCCTGTTGATGGACCAGTGCCTCTCCTGATCAGACCATTGCCCTTGCGCAATTCTTCCCTGCAAGTGAGCTCCCCAGCCCATCAGGCTAGCATCCATTGTTAGGGCTATCCATTCGGGCGTTTCCAAGGGCATCCCCTTCTCCAGATTCCCTGGAACCAACCACCATCGCAGCGCCTTCCTCGTCTCCTTCAGGCAAGGCAATGTGCGAGACAGCTCATCGCTCTGGTGACACCACCGCCGGAGCAGCGTCCTTTGCAATGGTCTCATATGGGCCCTTGCCCACAGCACCAGCTCCAGCGTTGCTGCCATTGTCCCCAGCAATTGTAGATAATGCCATGCCGTGGTAAGCAGTCTCTTCAGAAACTCGCAAACCAACTGTCTGAGCCCTGACGCCCGATGCAGAGGAAGAAACACTCTGCCAACTGCCGTATCGAACCTCGCTCCCAAGTATTCTAAACTCTGAGATGGAGTCAAGGTACTCTTTTCCGCATTGACTACCCAGCCTAGGCTTTGGAGACACGCGACAACCCGGGCCGTAGCCTTCTCGCTCTCATCTTTTGACTTTGCCCAGATTAACCAATCGTCCAGATAAGGGTGTACCAGAATGCCGTCCTTTCTGAGCGCCGCGGCTACCACTACCATCACCTTGGTGAACGTCCTTGGTGCCGTAGCCAGCCCAAACGGCAATGTTCTGAACTGAAAATGCCCCATAGGCACTTCAAACTGGAGAAACCTCTGGTGTTCCTGCCGAATGGGAATATGCAGGTACGCTTCCGACAAGTCTAGGGAGGAAAGGAACTCCCCTTTCCTTACAGCTACTATGACCGATCTCAACGTTTCCATGTGAAAATGAGACACCCTGAGGCAACGATTTACTCTCTTTAGATCAAGAATTGGACGATAAGTGCCCTCTTTCTTTGGGACCACAAAATAAATGGAGTACCGACCGGAACTGCATTCGTCCGTGGGGACGGGCACTATTGCCTTGAGGGCTACTAGTCTCTCTACTGTCTGTTTGATGGCTTCCACTTTGGGGTATGCTTTGCAGGGGGACTGGACGAACGAGTCGGTTACTGGCCGCAGCAACTCCAGAGCATAGCCTTCGCGGATAACCTCCAGAACCCACTGGTCCGACGTTATCTGGGCCCAGGCAGGATAAAATTCTCGCAATCGACCTCCTACCGGTACTATTCCTACCTGGGCCCCCCTCACTTCATTGCATCTTTTTAAGATTTGAAGAGGCCGCGAAACCTCTGCCTGCTCCTCGAAACCCCCGAAAGCTCTGACTGCGATAGGGAAAATGCCCCCTCTGGTTTTGATTGAACCTTGGAGAACGAAAACGGCGAAACTCCCGCTGTGAAGCCCTAGAAGGCCCTCCTTGGCACCCCGGCTTCTGCTTATCCTCCAGAAGTTGCCCCCCTTTGGACTCACCGAGGTCCTTCACCAGCTTATCCAAATCTTCTCCGAAAAGCAGTTTTCCCCTGAACGGCAGCTTACTCAGCCTAGCCTTAGATGAACTATCTGCTGCCCAATTGTGCAGCCATAACTTCCGCCGTGCCGCCACCACCGAGACCATACTGTTGGACAAGCCACAGATAAGGTCGTAATGGATATCTGCCAAGTAGGCTGTACCCGACTCTAGCCGGGCTGCCTCTGCGGCCGCCGCCGCCGCCGCCCCCGCCCCCAGCTGATCTCCGTGAATCCGCTGCGACCAACGCAAGCATGCTCTAGCAACCCATGCTCCACAAATAGAGGCTTGAATGGACAGCGCGCTGATGTCAAATACCTGCTTCAGTAAGGTATCCAATTTCCTATCCTGGCTTCCTTAAGAGCCGCGCTACCCTCTACCGAAATGGTAGTCTTCTTGGTAACAGCCACCACAGCCGCATCCACCTTCGGGGCCTGAAACAATTCCTTATCCTGCTCTACCAGCAGGTAAAGGCGGGCCATAACTATGGAGCCCTTAAGAGCCGGCTCTGGCAAAGCCCATTCTCCCTGAATCATTTCCTTAACAACCTTGTGGATTGGAAATGCCCTCTGCGTCTTTCGAAAGGTCTGCAACAAGGGATCTTCTAAAGGCTCATCCTCTGCCGCCACCGCCCCGCCCCCCCCCCACGCCGCCAGCATATTAAGCGCCTTGAGGGTCTCTGAAATGAGAGCTGGTAACTCCTCTCTGCAGAAAATCCGGACCACCCTAGCCTGATCCTCCTGTTCCGCGATCTCTCCTTCCTCTAACTCCTCTTCGTACTCTATGTCCTGATCTCCCTCATCCGACAGGACCGCCTCGGACACCACCGAGTGGTATGTGTCCCTGTCCAACTTTGCCCTCTTAGTTGGGACCCTTGCTGCACCCACCACCCCGGGGGTACCTGGCCCCTTTTTCTCCGGCAGCCCCTCCAAAACTGAGATCGGGAAGGCTCTTTTAACTCCCCAAACACCTGTTGTATCAGTGTAACGAAGGCCGGGGAAAAAATTGCCTCCAGACCCCCCAGCAGAGGCGTCGCCGGGGCAGGGGGAAAATCTGGAGCAAATGAAGTCCCTGCTACAGGCTCACTCTGCTGCTCGGCCGGAGACTCGGGCTCCTGTGACGGCTCTATCACCCCTTCAGAACCCGCTGAGTCTACTTCTATTGCCTGCTCCATTGTGCTCACCTCCAGCCTACAGCCTCTGCACACGCCCGTGTCCGAGACTGTCCCGCTCCTAGCCCCACAGAACACACACTGCGGCCTAGAGGGCATCTCTGTACCACCAGAAGGAAAAGAATGGAGATCAGCAAGAGATTCTGGGGCCCCTAACTTGTAGATGCTCCAGACCCCTTTAGCGCTGTAGATACCCCTTTAAGAAAAATATATATCTTTTTTTTTTTTTAAACATTCAAATACCCCTGTTCACTCTAAGATGCTCTTGCAGGAAAATGCTGAGGAAATTATCCCAAAACGAAGCCTGCACACTGAAAACAGAGCCCTTTCATTTTGCCGATGCCAAACGGCGCTTCCCATGCAGAACCACGCGGTCGGGCCTGCAGATATCTTCGCACTCCGCGGACATACGGCGTGACCCCCGGCAGCTTACGTTGACGGGGTTCCCACTCACCCCGCTGCCGCAGGCTCAGTCAGACCTCCTCCTCTGTCTGGTCTGACCGCCGTAAGTGTCAGGCTGAGCTCGTCGCCCTCAGCCGTCTCTTCCCTCGATCATCCGCCGTCGGTTCTGCATGCTCTCAGGAAAGCCTTCTGGTGCGCTGCAAAGCCTCCGGCTCCCCGGTTCCTCACCCAGCTATGTGGCATCGGGAACCGGAGTCCAAATCATCCCCTTACACAGTGGTTTCTCGATGCCTCTCTCCGTTCCCTCTGCAGTCCACGAACCGAGAGGGGGGGGCCCATACTCCCTGAAGCCAATTTAAAGACACAGCCCCCTTAAAGAAAAATAAATATAGAATAAACTCAAAATAAAGTCAAATGTAAATTTGAACACTAGTAACCTAACTTACACCTTAACCTAAACCTTAATTGTTCCTCTATTGAGCCCTTAACCTCTGGGCTCACCACCCTCCAGCTGCTTGGAGACAGAGAACTGGAGTGAAGAGGCGGTCCCTCTGTATTTATACCAGGGTCATCAAAAGGATGATGTTTCTCAGTCTCCAAAGCTGCTGGAGGAGGTCGACAACCCAGAGATTCCGGGACTAGACTGGAGGGATGATCAGGAACTATCACTGTCTTAAATCAGATTGCCCAAGTCAAACTTTGAGTGTGCTTGGGTAAGACTAAAAAATGGGTATATTGTTTTATTATGATTTTGTATTCTGATATATTAAAGATATATTTATTGATTTAGCAATATTTCTATACTGTTGCATCTACAAGTCACAACGGTATACAGGGAACAAGAACGTTAATTTTACATGGAACATGGATAACAGGTTAACATAAACATTGAATGTGTTTGAAAACAAGTTACACTATTTTAACACCTATGACATTTTATGCTATAAAACACACATTTAAAATGAAGCTCCCCCCCCCCCCAAAAAAAAAATCCCTCCAAGTTTATTTACACTATAATGGAGTAAAATTAAAAAGATCTATAGAACAAGACTTACTCAGATGATACAGACCCTGGAACAGGCTCATCCAGCAGCTCCAAGCTATGCAGGATCCAATAGCATAGCCAGGGACGACTGGCATCCAGACACTAGGGAAAAGAATTCCAGATATCAGTGCAACTTACAAAAACACTTTTGTCACGTTCCAGCTACTAGACAGTTTTTAAAATGAAAAAGCAGCTCTAATTTGTCTGATCTGCAATAAAAAGAAAAAATGAAGGGGAAGTATAAATTGTGTCTACTACTACTTATTTCTATAGCGCTTCTAGGCATATGCAGTGTTGTACAGATACACGTAAGAGATAGTCCCTTTCTTTAAATGTTGTTCATAATGACCACAAACAGAAGCTCTTGCAATGATGCCACAAACTTTAATAAGTGTTACACAATTCAATCATGGCAACAAAAACAGATGAATTTATCAAAATTGTGTTCAATAGTAATTTTTACTTTTCTGAACACAAATGCATACAAGAAAAGAATGTGGGTGTCCCTATTAATCTCTTATTTGATTCTGTGATAGTACTGACACTACCACACAAAAGATCATGACTTTAATTCAGAAATGGATCTTTTGCTCTTTGAGTCAGCTAAAGCTAGGAATGATGGAGAATCATCATGCAAGAGCAATACCTAGTGGCTGTATTGAGGGTTTGTGATTAAGGTTTCCAGAATGAGCCATAGTACATGCTTCCCACTCAGCATTGAGAGAAATGACCAGACTAGATGCTTTGGAGGTGGGGCAAGGATATAGTAAGATAAGAAATTCGTTTACATGCTTCACTGTAGAATTGTGGGGGAGGAATAGGAAAGTTTTGTTAAAGGGGAGGAGCACCTGCTTTTTGACACTGATTAGATGCAATACAGATTTCCTCTCTAGATTGACCTATTCCTTATTTAGAAAATGGAAATGGCAAGGGCTTTACTGGGTAGGATAGTTTCTAACCCAGGTACCATTGATTTCTTTTGAGTCACTATGGGAACAATATGGCATTGACTGGAGGGATGGGTATGGTTATTTTCAGGCAGGACATTATTTCACTTCTAGGAAAACAAGAGAATTTTAGGGAGGGTAAATTTCTTTTGAGGTTATTTGAGGAGGAATGTTGGGGAATAAAGGCATAAAATCTATAATGTCCTATTCAGCCCAGGCCCATTCAAAGACATCTACAGCAGTGGAAGCAGGATTTGGGAGTCAATTTTGAGCCTGTGGAATAGAAGATTTTTTTCTGCTAGCATTTAACTCCAGATGGTCTCCTTAACATCTATGGGCAGGTGGGTAAACCGTGTTGGCAGGAGTGTGGGCACTTATTTTCATATGTGGTGGGAGTATATGATTGTACAGAGTTTCTGGGCGGATTGTATCTCCATCAAGGAAGATATAGCATAGTTACTCACCTGTAACAGGTGTTCTCCGGGGACAGCAGAAATCAGTCTTCACATATGGGTGACATTGGCACCAATGGAGCCCTCACGGAAGCATCCCCCAGCTTTCAAAGAAAGCCTTTGGGAAATACCACCACGCATGCGTGGTCCCCTTCCCGCCCAAGTGTGCCATCTTGCCTCAGTCAGATGACATAACTAAAAGACGGCAAAAATAAAAGATGGTAAAGGAGCAACTCCAAGGTGAAGAGGGAGGGTTGTGAGGACTGATTCCTGCTGTCCCTGGAGAACATCTGTTACAGCTGAGTAACTACACTTTCTCCGGGAACAAGCAGGAAGTCAGTCCTCACATATGGGACTCCCCAGCTACAGCTACAGGCTACCAAAACCCATAGCAAAAGCAGGTCTCCCTCAAGGGGAGCCGCAAGCAGGAGCAATTGAGTCTATGTACACAGACCACAGTAGGACCTCTGTGTCTGATGAACCAGCCACTCCGGTAGCCTGAACACAGAATGATCAGAGGGTAGGAGTTGCCTAAACCCAGAAAAGATTACAGAGCACAGCCTGGCTGAAGGCACTGTCCCGTCGGGGCTCTCTTACCAGGCAGTAATGGGCTGCGAAGGTACTGACTGAAGATCAGGTGGCGGCCCGGCAGATGGACACCAGTGGGACAGAGCACAGGTTTACCACCGAGGCCGCCATGGCCCTGACATGGTGCGCCGTGACGTGGCCTTCCAGCGGGAGCCTCGCCTGCTCATAAGCAAGGGAGATACAGTCTGCCACCCATGTGGACAGCGTATGTTTGGTCACCGCCTCCCCCAGCCTACTGGGGTTCTAGGAGACGAAAAGCTGAGCAGCTTTGCGGTGGCCCTGAGTGCGTTGGATATAAAAGGACAAAGCCCTCTTATAGTCCAAGGTGTGAAGGACCGCCTCCGCCCAACTAGAGTGAGGTCTTGGAAAGAAGGTAGGGAGCACGACTTCCTGGTTGGTATGGAAGGGCGACCCCACCTTCGGCAGGAATTTAGGGTGTGTGCGACCACCACTCTGTTCTTGTAGAACATGGTATAGGGCGCCTCCGCCACAAGGGCCTGGAGCTTGCTAACTCTGCAAGAGGAGGTAAGCGCAACCAGGAAAACCACCTTCCAAGAGAGTTAGCAAAGCTGGTAGGTAGCCAGAGGTTTGAAGGGCGGGCGCGTGAGCTGTCCCAACAGCACGTTGAGGTCCCATTCGGCTGCTGGAGGGCGAACCGGGGGCTTCAATAAGATCAGGCCCAGAAGAGAATGGGTCACCAAAGGCTGGACTAAGAGGGGCTGCTGCGCCGCCAAGGCATCCAGACGGAGTTAGACTTGAAAGAGGTGGAGAAGATACTGTAACACCAGAGCCACCGGACAGGAGAAGGGGGTCAGCCCCGTGACTGGCACACCAAACAGAGAACCTGTGCCACTTGAGGGCATAAGCCTTTCTAGCAGAGGCCTTGCAAGAGGCCAGCAGGATGTCCTCCACTTCAACCGGAAGGTTGAAGGGAGCCAGAGTCACCCCCTCAGCAGCCATGCTGTCAGCGACAGGGACCCCAGATTGGGGTGCAGGAGAGAGCCCCCCTCCTAAGAGTCCCGGGGCGGTCCCCCAAGGGGATGGGGGTGTCCACCATCAACTGTAGAAGCAGCGGGAACCACTGCTGCCTGGACCACCGAGGAGCTATCAGGATGAGATAGGTCTTGGCAATCAGCAGGGTAGGAGGGAAGGTGTACATGAGCCCTCCCAACCATGAGACCAGGAACGCGTCCACTGCCACCCTGGATGGGTGGGCGGGCCTGCCGGGAGCAGGAGCGGGGTAACAAACTTGTCCAGGCTGGCGAACAGGTCCATAAAGGGTTCTCCACAGAGCTGGAAAAGTTGATTGGCTATCCCAGGGTCCAGCTGCCCCTTGTGTGGCGTGAGAACTCTGCTGAGCTTGTCGGCCAGCTGGTTGTCCTTATCGGGCAGGTACACTGCCTGCAGGAGGATACTCTGTCAGACTGCATATGAGCAGAGGGCTAGGGCCTCCTGACAAAGGGTACGAGACCCCGTGCTCCCCTGCTTGTTCAAGTAGAACATCGCCACATGGTTGTCCGTCTGGACCAGAACCAGCTGGTGACGCAGGTGGTGACAGAAGACCCTCGGGACTAGGTGTATGGCTTGGAGCTCCAGGAGATTGATCTGCTGGGTGCGCTCATCTGGTGACCAGTTTCCCTGAGTGCAGAGATCCCCGAAGTGGGCTCCCCAGCTGAGCAGGGAGGCATCTGTGGTGAGGACCCTGGAGGGGCTTGGGGCCTGAGACCGGAAGAGGATAAATGGAGGAGATACTGGAGGAGCACCTCCAATTGAGTCGAGTAGGGATTAAGGTCCTTCTGGGAACACCAGAGGGGAAATCTACGCCATTTGAAAGCATAAGAACATCTGGTGGATGGCTTTCTAGAGGTTAAGAGGATATCCTTTACTTCCTGAGTAAGGTTAAGATCCTGTAATACTAAGCTTTTAGCAACCATACCGTGAGGTGAAGAGACTGCGGATTGGGATGGAGCAGCATCCCTTCTTTATTTATTTTATTTTATTTATTTAACATTTTTTATACTGCGTTTACTATGTGATCAAACACGGTTTACAAATAACACTGTAGATTGTACAGAACAAGTACAAATTCTATTACAGGAAAGGCTGTAAAAACGATATACATAGGAACTGATACAATTTTAAACTATGTACTTCTTCTTGAGAGAGAAGATCTGGGGCAGATCCGAGATCTGTTGAGTCTGGGACAGACATAGTAGGAGAGGAAACCATGGTTGATGTGGTCAACGTGGGGTTATGAGTATCATGAGGCCCCTGTCCGCCTGGAGCTTGAAAAGCATCTTGGGAACCAGGGGAATGGGAGGAAAAACATACAGGAACTCTCAACACCAGTGGAGGTGAAAAGCATCCACCTCCTGGTTGCCTGACATGGGAGTCCTGGTGCAGAAGCATGAAAGCTTGGCATTCTGCGGAGTGGTCCCCCAGGTCTGAAAAATGAAGGATGCCATCTCCGTGTGGAGGAACCATTTGTAGGGAAGGAAGATCTGACTCAGTCTGACTGCTACGACATTTTGCTCCCCTGGGAGATATACCGCTTGGAGGTGTATCTGATGAGTGATGGCAAAGGACCAGAGATGGAGAGCCTCCCTGCAGAGGGGCCAAGATCTTGTTCCTCCTTGTTTGTTCACAAAGAATATGGCTACCTGATTGTCCATTTGGACCAAGACCCTCTGAGAACTTAGATGTCCCTGAAAGATTTTGAGGGCGTTATAGATTGCACGAAGTTCCAGTAAATTTATCTGGAGCTTGGACTCCTCCTCCATCCAGAGGCCGAGTGGAGAGGGACCCTAGATGGTCCCCCCATTGTCAGGGTACAATGATGTGGAGGCATCTGAAAAGGTGACCCGACGAGGAGATTCTCTGGAGAACACCACCATAGAAGAAATGTGGCCAGAGGGGCAGACACTAATATTTTGTCTGAGAGACGGCCTGAGGCCTGTGTCCACTGGGAGGCCAAAGCCCATTGGACTGTACACATATGCAGGCATGCATGTGGTACTACATGTACTGTCGAGGCCATATGACCTAGAAGCTGTAGCATATCTCAGGCAGTGAGATCTCTGACAGAGGCCTGAGATGCCAGCTGAATTAGACGAGAACAGTGGGGCTTAGGTAGAAACCCACTTGACTGTTGAGTATTTAAGAGAGCTCCTATGAACTCTAGTGTTTGAGTAGGAGCAAGATGGGCCTTTGAAAGATTTATCACAAATTCCAAGTGTTGAAGTACCTGCATGGTACGAGAGAGAGATAGGTGAACCTCTTGGGAGGTCCCTGCCCTTATGAACAAGCTAAGTAAGGGAAGACAAATATCCTTAGAGATCCTAGAAATGCGGCCACGACCGCCATGCACTTTGTGAAGACTCTTGGGGCAGAGGCAAGTCCGAATGGTAGGACCCTGTATTGATAATGTCTTCCTTGAAACATGAAGTGTAGATATTTCCTGTATTCTGGATGAATCGTCATCGTCGAGTATGGGGAGCATGAGGTCCTGGAGGATGCTGTGAACCGAAAGGGTGGCAGCCTCTTTAGGAGCCGTAAAGTATTGAAGGATTTCTAATTCCTCAGCCCTAGGTTCTTTTTCAGATGTTACTGTAATGGACAGGCCCCTGGCCAGGTCCCGAATAAATTCCTGAAAAGACATGTCCTCAGGAGGGGACATGTGGCGTTCTGGAGAGGGAGATGGATCCTCCGGTATACTTTGAATCGCTCAGGTATCGATCGATTCCTCATCGGATGAATCGGAATTGGAAGATTCAAAGTACTGACGAGAGCGATGTCCGCGCTCCGCTACCAATCAAAATTGGTATCAGATTTTCGTCATTCTCCTTCCTTTTACCTGCTTTTCCTTCTGTAGTTCTTGTCTTCTGAGCTCAGGGAGTTCAACTGGTCCAATCTGATGAGGTCCAACCCTCCCATCTTTCTCTATGACCTTTTTTAAAGGCTAACTCAATCACAGGAATCCTCCTCTCTCTGCTGCAGTCACAAAGTATTACTATGTGCCGTAACAGAAGCCCCTTCCGAATACTCAGATCTCACACTTGCCTATCCATGGGTGGATATTGTTGTTTGGACAGCAACAAAGAGCTGTTGGCATATAATGCTTGTAAATATGCAGCTTTAACAACCCGATGTGGATACCCCTGTTGTAAAAGAGTTGGGCCAAAATCTGAGCCTGACTTTTAAAATCTTCAGTATCAGAACAGTTTCTATGAATACACAGAAATTGGCTGATGGGTAAGGCCTTCTTCAGCTTTATTTATAAATCAAAGGGTGATGGCTTTCAAAATGTAACAAACTGTTACATTTAGAGATTTGTGATACAATGAGATAACAATCTGTCCATTTTGACAATGCACCAAAACATCCAAAAAGGAAATCTCTCTCTTAGAAAACTCCATTTCAAACTGGAGGTTAGGATCCTGGCCATTAAGCCATGTCAAAAAAAGTTTGAACTAATCTTCCAAGCCCACTCAAATACAAAAAATGTCATCAATGTAGCAGAGCCACAAATGGATCTTAGAGAACCATTCTGACACAAAGAAACTGTTCCTCAAATGATGCTACATAGCGGTTGTTAATGTCGGGTGCTACTGTGGTCCCCATTGCTACTCCATGTGTTTGGAAATAAAGACTGTCCCCAAACCTGAAAAAAAATTTTGAATACACAATCTCGGCTAATGCCATAAGAAAAGAGGTAGATACCCTATGCACGTGGGGGCATTTGTGGAGTCAAGCTTCAATCAGTGTCAATGCTGCCGATCATGGAACATGCATATACAAAGCAGTAACATCAAAGGAGTAGAGTAGCCGCCTAATGGTTAGGGCACTCACTTGGGAACCAAGAGACCAAGGTTTGTTTCCCACTAGCACTCCATGTGGCCTTAGGCAATTCATTTAACCCTCCACTGATAACTTGGATTTTTCTGAGACAATGTCCCTGTTTAATGTACATTATCAAATTTAAGTTACAATGTAAACTGCTTAGACTGAAATGATAAAGCGGTATAAAAAGCCTGTTAAATAAAATAAAAGAAATGTAACCAAGGAAAAATAAAAAAGACAAGAAAGAAACCATTTATTTTAAAAAAAATGAATATATATATATATATATATATATATATACACACATATACATACATTTTTTAAAAAATAAATGGTTTCTTTCTTGTCTTTTTGTTTTCCTTGGTTACATTTCTTTTATTTTATTTAACAGGTTTTTTATATATAGGAGGTATCTTTCACATAGGAGCGAGATTGAACCGCACAGAGGTTGCAAAACATTATCATGAAAAATGGACAATGATTCAAACAAAGAAGCTTTGCTGGATACAATAGGGTGACCGGGGGGGGGGGGGAGGAGGGAGGAGCCACTAATGTTTTATGCACCTTGGGTACTGTGTAGAAAATGGGCGGCCGAGTGCTTTTAACACACAAAAAATGACATCTTTGAGAAGTAATCACCCCATCTAGCAAAGCTTCTTGAGTCAAAGTAAAAATTTCACTTTGTAGAGCCAGAGTGGGATCTTGCTCCAATATGCTGTAAAACTGTCGGTCCTTCAATTGTCTGGAAATTTCTGCAATATACTGGGAGCGATGTTGCATCACAATTGAGTCCCTTTGTTAGTCAGTTTAATAATCATATCAGGGTGAGTAGACTATTCCAATAATGTCTGTTTGTCCTCTGTTGATACACTGGTGAACCAATGCTTGACACCCGCCCTTTGCGCCAAACAAGTGAGATCATGTAGAATCAGGTCATGAAAAGTAGCTATGTGTGGATCAAGTGGACCTGGTGGTATCCAACGAGATTTTGGACAAAACAACAATGGGTTTTGTGAAGATTGTTCTCCATTAGAGAAATTTTAATTTGTAAACTGTGAATAAGCTGAAACAAGGCTAGATGGGCCTGGAACAGGTCATAACAGACAGTCGAAACAAGAGACAAGCCTCTGTTGAGGCGAGAGAGTTAAACCCAAAAGGTTGATTATTGCTGAGTTTTCTTGATCTAGGCTTGTGTGATCAAGCAGGACCACTTGTCGTTGGGGCTCGTATGCTGACCTCTTCACCGAGAGCCCTGATGACCCCGGCAATCTTGGAAGTTTTCCCGGTCCATTGATGTTCCCTACTTTGTCTTATTCTTACAGGAGTGAAAATCCCCATCTGATGGTAATCACTGGAATAATCCTCCGTAGAGGAATAAGACCATGTCTGTACTGTTTTCTCTCCATTTCTTGAGAACTAAGCATTAACCCGATTTTGAAGGTAGTCTGATTGATTCCTACGGTTCTTTTGGACCTTAACTTGTCATATACCTGAACGGTAATGGTCCAATTCTTGTTGGCTCTCAACTAAAAAAAGCATCAAATTTGAACTGTGTTATATGAGAGTGAATTTGAGTAGCCACCTCATCTACCCATTTATTCAAAGATTCCTTCTGAGTGTGTAAAGTCTCAATAAGAAACAGCATGAGATCTGTGGAGCATTTGTTGAGAATAGCAATCCACCAATTAAAGCCTCATTGTCCATAAACATCCTAGAGGCTTTGTCCAAACATAGGTCCCAAGGGATGATCTGTATTTAATATTCCAGTTTTAGAAAGGTCATTTTAAGCAAGCACATTGCCACATATATGCTAAAATGATTTATAAAACTATCCTCTTTGTGAGCCCTGATACACAATCCCACCCAGAAAATGCAGCAACACACAATCCCACCCCTTCTGATAGAGGCCAGAAGCAGATGTATGTTTTTCTGTCGTTCCCCCACCACCAGAGAAAAGGATCCAAAAAGTAGGGGAGTTCAAGTGTAGAGAAACCTGAGGGAGGGATGGGGAAATAACTATCAAAGCAACCAGCAACAAGAATTGGTAGGCACACTGTGGCCACCAAATAAAGTTTCAGGAGAAGAAAGGTATATGATAAAGACACATACGAGGTGCGACAAAAAAGAAATGAGACTGTGGCAGCCACGCCCATGACTGGCTAACCGCTTATGTCACTCTGTTGTGCAACATCTCGCCACTATTCTGCTATAATTTTTTTTTAAATATATTTTTATTGAATTTTATACCAACACACCATTACAGCACCAATACAGAAAATAGAGTATACATACAACATTCCCTTCCCCTTCCCTCTCCCCCACCTTCTAGTTCCCCCATCCCCCTCCCCTGTCCTCCCCCCCTCCTCCCGTCTTCTCATGCGCTCAACTCTACAACTCGAGCTGCATGTCTTACCCTAATCATCCCACCTCAGCTAAATCAGAAATCAACAATCAAAAATACAATTAAGAAAAATGTAATCAAAGAAGCAATACTCTGGCCTTGGCAGCAAAGTCATCTAAATATTTCCATTTGGACTTTCCTGATGTGGCCATACACCCTTTCCAACCGGAACTCAAACCTGCAGCAAGTATCCCTTTCTGACAGTTTTTTTTGTACTGTTCTTTCTCATAACCTGCATATATACATATTAAATTCCACCAGTACATAGCGTCCAACTTTGTTTATTTATTTATTTTATTTATTTAACATCTTTTATATACCGCACTATTTATAATCAGCGCGGTTTACATATAACAAGAAAACATCAGATAAGATACATATTATCTGTTTTTTTACATGGAACAGGAACAAAAAACTTGGGTAACCAGGATAATTATTTACAATGAATAATAGTCATTGAACTATTTACATATGGACGGCCTATTGCATGAGAAGAACCTTTTTAGTATGAGAGAGAGGTATGAAGTGTTACTGGGTTAGCATAGGTTACGTGTTAATAACGGGATTGTTGCTATTTGAGTGAGCTTGTGTTACTGTGTTCTCTGGGAAATATTTGATGAAAAGGTGATGCTTCAAGGCCTTTTTAAACTGGGAGAGATCAGTGATGGCCCTAATGTGTGGTGGGAGGGTGTTCCAAAGTTTTGGAGCGCATAAACTGAAGGATCGGTTTACAGTTGCGGAGATGTATCTTAAGGACTCTTTTGGAACCATTAGCATGTTTAATTCCGTGGTTCTTCTCAGCCTGTTGGAAGGGATTGGTTGGATCATCTCTGATAGTGATGAGGGAGCAAGTCCTTTGAGAGCTTTGAAGGCTAGTAGCAGGGTCTTGAAGGTGATTCTCGCTTGGATAGGGAGCCAGTGTAATTGTTTCAGTAGAGGTGTTACATGTTCTCTTTTAGGTACCCCGAAAAGCACTCTTGCTGCGCTGTTTAATGCTAGTTGAAGCGGGTTAAGGGTAGATTGGGGGAGCCCCTGTAATATACAGTTTGCGAAGTCAAAGTGCGGGATAATTAGAGCCTGGTAGACCGTACGGAAATCATCTGGATCAATCAGTTGGCGGAGGTGTCTGAGGGAGCGAATCTTGAAATAAACTGTCCTTACAGTGTTGGTTATGTGGGTCTTCATATCTAGATTCTGATCCAGAGTCACTCCAAGGTATCGGATGTGGGATTTTACTTGCAGCTTGGCATCTTGAACCTCAAGGAATGTGGGTGGTGTGAACTTAGTGTTCCTTGAGATAAAAAGAACCTCTGTTTTTTTGTTCTGGATTCTGAGATTTTGAGTCAGTAGCCAATTTGAAATGGCGTTAAAACAGTTGGTTATGGGGGTGAGGTTCATCTTATCTATGCAGAACGGCATATATAGTAACACGTCATCAGCATAGATCATATAGTTGACATTGAAGGACCTGATAATGGTGCATATAGGTTGAATGTAAATGTTAAATAATAGTGATGACAAAGAGGAACCTTGCGGGACTCCTTGTCCTTGGTGAAACGGATCTGATGTTTCACCATTTGAGCGAACCTGCTGCCATCTCTCTGAGAGGTATGAGTTGCACCATTCGAGAGCATTTCCACAAAGGCCCTTCTCTCTTAGGCGGATAATAAGAAGATCGTGACAGACCGAGTCAAAAGCAGCCGCAATATCTAAAAAGATGAGAACAAAGCCCTGTTTGATGTTATCGATACCGGAGTTTAGGCTGTTGAGAAGTGAGGTGAGGAGCGTTTCGACCCCGTGGGATTCCCTGAATCCATGTTGACAGGTATCCAAAGGCGCTTCAGTGTCAATATGGTCTTGTAGTTGTCTGTAGGCTATTTTTTCAATTATTTTAGCAAGAGTGGGTATGCTAGAGATGGGTCGGTAAGAGTCTGTTTTTTGTGGATCTAACTTGAGGTTTTTTAGTAGAGGTCTGATAGAAGTCTGTTTGAGGGCAGCAGGGAATGAGCCTGTGTCAAATGATAGCCTTATGATCTTGGATATTATTGGAGCAAGCTCTTTGCGAAGGTCCTTTATCCAAAAGGCTGGACAAGGATCAGTATGTGCTGTGGATAAGTTGAGAGATGAGATTATATCTTCAATTAGCTTCAAAGAAGGGGTGGAGAATGAAGCTAAAGGAGCTGGGAGCCCATGAATATTCGGGACAGGGGGTATTGTAATTTTATTTGTACAGCACATCTTAGATTGTATGTAAAGAGCATATTCTTGTGGGTTAATTTCACACTGGTGTTCCGGTGAAGGTTCCTTGGCTAATTTTTTGACAAGAGTAAATAGGTCGTGGGGTTTATTTATAGCACGTTTCAGGATGTCTGTATGATATAGTCTCATTTTTTCTGAAATGGCTTTACGGTGGGCGTCAAGATGTTGCATGTATGCGGTCTGATTGGTATTGGTGCGTGACCTCCTCCATTTCTTCTCGAGCTTTCGCAAAAGTTTTAGGGATTCTTTCAGATCTGATGTAAACCAAGGTGCCGTAGCTTTTCTTTTTGAGGGCTTGTTTCTGGGTGGACGAGATGAAATGCGGTTGAGTCTGTTGTTCCAAGAAGTGATAATCTCTTCCAGGTTTAGGGTAGAGTCTTTAAAGAGTGCGTCAGTTTCATCGAGGATCTGTTCCTTGTTAAAAGGTTGGAAGCTTCTGGATGTGGTATTTGCATATTTGTTTAGGTCCTTGTCGTCAGAATATTGTTTCTTTTGAATGGGAATTTGGAACATAATGAGATTATGATCTGACCATGGGACATCTGTAATTGCTAGTAGAATATTTTGAAGTCGATTGAGAGCGGATAATGGGGCAAATATGAGGTCAAGGATGTTACCTTTATTATGTGTGGATTGTTGTACAAGTTGCTTGTAACCTAGAGTTTCTAAAGCATCTATAAAGGCGTCAGATTGGTTGTCTTGTAGAGATGGTAGGTTAATGTCTCCTAATATCCAGTTGGGTCTATTTGGATTCTGTGAGTTGGAGGCAAGGTTTATAATAGTTGACAGATCATCTGGGGAGGATGATGGCGCTCTGTAGACTAAGTTTATAGAGCAGAGGTTGTTAGATATAGAGACGGTTTCGAGGTGGTTGTTGCTAGAAGAGTCGACCATTTTAAGTTGGAGTTCAGTCTTGGCGAGGATAAGTACCCCTCCACCTCTTTTGCCTTGTCTGCTGCTGGTGAAGACCACGAAGTTGTTGGGGAGGAGCTGGTTGAGAATTATATTATCTTCGGGAGACAGCCATGTTTCGGTGACCATAAGTATGTCCAGGTTATAAGATGTTATTATGTCTGTGACAGCTGGCCATTTTTTACGAAGAGAGCGAGCATTAATGAGGGCACATTTGAGAGGGCATGGTTGATTGTAATTTTCTGTATTTAACTTTGTAGTGTGCTGAAGAGGTATGTATAATAGATAATAGATAATGGTGATGAGTCCTTCCAACAATTTACAATCAACTTGATGGCCACGGCCATCATGAAATCAAACAGGAATACTGTTGCCTTAATTAAGGATATGCCACAATCTTTGGATCGAAGGATTACAGTCTTCCAAGATAGCTGTCCTTGAAATCCCAAAATCTCTTGCATCTTGCACCAAATACTCCTCCAAAATACCTGAACATGCGGGCATGCAAACATCATATGTTCCAGGGTGCCAGGGGAATGACTACAGGTCCAACACTTATTTCCTGCTGTAGGGTCCCACTTGGTAAGTTTAACAGGGGTTACATAAGCTCTGTGCGTGAAAAAGAACAACGCCTGAGTTATTGATGCCCCCTTGGAAACCCGATTAACCCGCCCCCAGATTCCCTCCCAGTGCACCTGCGGAATACTAACCCCCAACTCAAATTCCCATGCGGTGCCAGGACCTGACCCTGTTGCGGGGGGCCTAACCCTTAACATCCCATAAAATTTGGAGGATGCACCCTTCAACCCCGCATGCTGTTCAGCCACCTCTTTTAACTTCCACTCCTCCACCAACTCCTCCGCCTGGATATTGGCTTTTAACAGGCAATGGGTTAACTGTAACCACTGAAAATATTGCCTTGCAGGCAGAGCAAACTCTTGAATCAACTCTTCAAAGGTTTTCCACCTCTTACACCGGACTAACTGCCCAATTTGCCAAATGCCTTTATTTGTCCATTCTTTCCATAGTGTTAATTTGTGACCAATCTTAAGCCTAGTACTATACCACAATGGCTGAGGACCAGCGGGAGGGTCCTCCAAAACCTGCGCTAATTCATGATAGGATTGCTGAGTAGCACGTATTACTCTGCCTGCCACAAAAGACTCCGGGAGCTTCATACCAATTAGCAATGCTAAAGGAATAGGAGCGACCAGGCGTTCCTCTATACTCAGCCAGATAGGTTTCTCACCCCTCGAGTCCGGCCCGGCCCAATACGCTCCCTGCTTAAGTCTGAACGCATGATGATACTTCCGAAAATCTGGAAATTGCACTCCCCCCTCGCTTGTTTTAGCCTTCAGTTTTCTAAGGGCAACTCTGGGCGGCTTACCTTGCTATAGAAAATTCGTTAACAACCTCTCTATCGCACCATAGAAGTGTGGGGGAAGTTCAATTGGAAGCATTTCTAAAATATAATTGATCTTGGGCATCAAAACCATTTTAATTGATTCTATTCTGCTCCACCAAGACAAATGCAGTGGCGACCACTGAGCAGTAAAGGATCTTATAATTTCCGTCATGCCCTTGACATTTAAAGCAATGACGTCATCTACGGTACTACAAAATTTTACTCCCAAATATTTAAAATTGACCGGGGCCCAAACAAAGGGATAATCCCCAACCATCTCTTTCACCATCCATCTATTCATAGGGAACACCATGGATTTTGCCCAGTTTATTTTATAACCAGACAGTCGCGAGTACTTCTCTATAACATGCAACACTGCCCCTATCGAGGGAGGCTGAAGAAACAGAAGAAGATCATCTGCATATGCAGAGATCTTTACTTCCAAATCTGCAACCTTTATGCCCTCTATATCCTTATCCTGACGGATCAACAATAACAAAGGCTCCAAGGCAATATTGAACAGTAGTGGGGAAAGAGGGCAGCCCTGCCTAGTGCCCCGATGAAGGGGGAAAGAGGCAGAGAGCACCCCATTGGCCAAGATTCTCGCCGACGGATTAGAGTATAACATCTGGACATACCGAATAAACTGCTCCCCAAAACCAAACCATCTCAATATCGGAACTAAAAACCCCCACTCCAACCTGTCGAAGGCTTTTTCGGCATCCAAAGAGAGGCCCACAACTGGATCCTGCATATTTTCGGAAACAGACAAAAGATTCAGCAGCAAACGCACATTATCCGACGTCGCTCTCCCCTTGACAAACCCACACTGAGCAGGGTGGATCAAGTCAAGCATAGCCAATTCTATTCTTCGCACCAGGATAGATGAGAACACCTTATAATCAGCGTTCAACAGCGAGATAGGCCTATAATTTTTGACCTTCACCGGATCTCTACCAGGCTTACTCAAAACAACTATCGTGGCCTCATTAAAGGCTCCTATAGCCGGCATTTGAGCCTCCAAACGCTTAAAATATTCCCTCATATAGGGGATTACCTCACCACTAAAAACCTGATAAAACTCTATGGGGATCCCATCGGGGCCTGCCGCTTTCCCCTTAGCAGCGGCTCGCACCACCTCCCCAATCTCCCCAACCGTAATTTGTTTATCTATCTCTGCAGCCTGCTGAGCTGTTAAAGAGGGATGTGGTAGATGCGCTAGCAAGGAAAGAAACTCCTTCCTTTCCAGCTCCCCTTCTGAGGAATATAAGTGCTCATAAAAGACCTTAAAGGCCTCCGCTATTTCTACATCCTTTACCAGAAGTTCCTGCTGTCCGGTTCTTATAGCCTCTATTTTGACATTTCCTTCACGCGGCCGCAGAGTATGCGCTAGGAGGCTGCCAGCTTTGTTCTTTTCGAGATAATACCCTGATTGCTGTTGAGATAAGAGTCTGTACAGCTTCTGCACTAAGGGTTTGGTTATACTGATATCTTAAGCGTTGCAGCCGTAACAAAATGCGGGGCTCTGACCCCCTCACTAGCAACCTCTCTCCCGCCTTAATTTGAACAACCAAAGCCGCCAACCTGGCTGCCTTTTCCCTGTGCTCCCGGATTGTATAACTCACTATATGCGCTCTACAGAAGGCCTTAAAACCCTCCCACCAGGCCCATCCTGCGGTAGCGTCTGGCTGATTCATATGAAAGTACTCCCTGATACCCTGCTTCATATAGACTCTGAACTCATCCTCCTCCAACAACGTTCGCCTAAAGAAGCAGCCGGATCGCAAAGCACGTTCAGAGGATAGGGCAACCCTTAAGGTAACAGCCGAATGGTCGGAAATATGAGTGGCAGAGATCTCAGCCCTGTCTATCACAGAAACTAAGGATTGGGAGACTAAGAGGTAGTCAATACGGGAGTGCGACTTATGAGGAAGAGAGAAAAAAGAATACTCTCTCTCTACAGGGTGCAATAACCTCCAAATATCCACTAGATCAAAATCTCGCATTATGGAAAGGAGCGTTGAGGTGGCACGCCCCTGTCTGTGGGGCTTGAAGGGTGCACAGTCCAGTAATGGGTCTAACACAAGATTTAAGTCTCCTCCCACTATTAGCTCAACCTTCAAGAATTCATGTAGCTTCATCGCCACCCTCTGAAAAAACGAAACATCATCGATATTAGGGGCATAAATATTGAATATTGCTAATCTCCTACCCAGTATCTGCAATAACACTGCTGTCCATCGACCCTCTAAGTCTGCCCATGACTGCTCAATACTTGGGGCCAGCGCCCTTTTAACAAGAATTATTACCCCATTCTTCTTACACCTAGCCTCAGAAAAGGTCACCACCACATAATCCCTCATTCCAAGTTTCTGAACTTCAGTGGCCGCTAGCCGTGTTTCTTGCAGAACCACCACGTCAGCCTGCTCTTTTTTGCAGTAAAGGAGTATCTTTTTTCTTTTAATAGGGTTATTAATGCCCTTCACGTTCAGGGATAGGAAGTTAAGGGAACCCATGGTGCAAGATGCAAAAGAGAGTCGGCCAGAGAAATGCAACTGTCAGTGATAACAAACATATGCAGCCAGAACTACTAGCAAAATACAGTAAAACATGTACATTCATACCCACACCCAGCCCACAAGGAGACATAAACCTATCCCCGTATAAGGTTCTAAATGGGTGAGCCAGCTTTACCGATAGCCGTCCAAGCTATCCGCCAACAGCCTCAATCTTTTAACTCTCCTCTTTCCACCCTTTGCAGCCCCCCCAGCAACCCAGCCTACTTTCAATCCCAACTTGTTGGCACACTTGCCAGGTTTAACAACCCTCACACACCCAACCATACGACACATCCCTCACATAGAATGCTCCACACCCCAGTCCTGGTATCCCAGCACCGGATAACCCTCAGTCCGGGCTCCTCATCTCATCACCACAGCTTCTTGTTCTTCCAGGAAGGCACGCAATGCAGACGGATCCTCGAACATCCGAGTCTGGTTATGAAGAGTCACACGCATCTTAGCCGGAAAAAGTAGGCCATACCTGGCCTGAAGGGCCTGTAGCTGAGGTCTCCAAAGCTAGCAGCCGCTTCCTCCTTTCGACTGTCGCCTTATGGAAATCCAGATAGAAAGCAACTTTATGGCCTTCCAGCATAGTATTTGGGAGCGCTCGAGCAGCCGCTAAAATCTGAACCGCCTGGGAGTGCCGCAACGCGCAGAAAATTATGGGTCTCGGTTGCTTTACCTGAGGGCTCGGGTGTGTCGATATCCGATGAGCCCTCTCGATCTCAAACGGGAGCTCAAATTCTAATCTCAACATTTTCGGGATTGTGGCCCTTAGGAAAGCTTTGATATCAGTGCCTTCCGCTCCTTCCGGGACACCGACTACGCGGACGTTGTTTCTCCTAGTTCTATTATTCAACTCCTCTAGGTTCCGTTCCAAGGTTGCAATTCTCCTAGTGTTCAAGCCAACCTGCTTAAATCGCTCCTCGTGGGCCGCCACCTTGCAATCCAGTCCGCTTAGTTTCTCCGTCAAAGAAGCGATTTGCTGTTTTAGCTCTTTAAGCTCCACGACATCAGCCTGAACTTCGTTTAGGGTTTCCCCATTGACAGCAACCATCTCTCGCACGGCGCAAATCTCCGCCAACACCTCTCGCAGCCCCACCGGGCCCTCCCCGGCGCCCGCCATCTTTTGTGGTGAGGGTGGATCAGGTTTAGCTCTTTTCACTCCAGATCCCGTTGCCGTATTGTACTCTAAACACACCGGTTTGCTCACTGACATTTCATAAGCTTATATGACAAGTAAGCAGCAATGCAAAATCCTCCCGCAGGGTGCTAGGGAGCAGGATTGTAATCGAGGTTGCTGAGCTCAGGGCTTAGGCAGCCATCTTAGAACCTGCTGGCTCCGCCTCCCCTGCTATAATATTTTTCATCTTTCTCACTCTGTTTTTCTTTTTCAGTTTTTGGGTTTTTTTTGTAGCACACTGCTCCATCTCTTTGTCACGCAACTGGAAGTGGCAGAAATATGGAGCAAAGAATCAACTTAAAATTTCTGGTTAAGTTGGAGAAGGGCCCAACTAAGTGTCTCCAACTTCTCCAAAAGGCTTATGGAGAAGATGCAATGTCAAGGCCACGAGTGTTCAAGTGGCACAAACACTTCAAGACTGGCCGCGAGGAGGTGGAGGATGACCCCAAGTCAGGATGGCCTTCCACGACAAAGACGGCTGAAAACATTGACAGAGTGAATCAGCTGGTGAGGAGTGATCGCAGATTGACGGTGCGGATGATAGCTGAGGAGCTCAGCCTGAACAGGGAATCAGTGCAGACCATCTTGGTGCAGGAGCTGGGGATGCGGAAGGTGTGTGCCAAGATGGTGCCCAAGCTTTTATTGGATGACCAGAAGGAGCACCGGGTCAATGTTTGTCGAGACTTGCTAGAGAAGATCCAGAGTTTGTTGGCCGAGTCATCATAGGAGACAAGACTTGGGTTTTCCAGTATAACCCTGAAAGCAAGAGACAGAGCCTGCAGTGGAAGACTCGACTGTCACCCAGACCCAAGAAGGCACGCATGTCCAAATCAAGGATCAAGGTCATGCTGATCGCATTCTTCGACCAGAAGGGAGTGGTCGATCATGAGTTTGTGCCTGAGTGTCAGATAGTCAAACCAGCACTTATACCAGGAGGTCCTCAATCGCCTCCATGACTGGGTTCGGCGCAGCAGGTGGGCTCTGTGGAGAGACAAGTCGTGGCTTCTCCACCATGACAACGCGCCCGCACACACCGCGCTCAGTGTGAGGCAGTTCTTGGCCAACAAACAGATCACACCTCTCAACCACCCTCCTTATTCCCCAGATCTCGCACGTGCGATTTCTGGCTCTTCTCCAGGCTGAAGACTGTGCTCAAAGGAACTCATTTTGCCTCTGTAGAAGAGATCAAGGCCACTGCGACGAGGGAGCTGAGGGACCTCAAGGAGAAGGACTTTACCGAGTGCCTCCGTACGTGACAGAAGCGAATGCAGAAATGCATTAACTCTTTGGGGGGGGGGGGGTTACTTTGAAGGGGACAATGCATAATTTCTCTGTAGATTTTGTAATAAAACATTTATGGGACAGTCTCGTTTCTTTTTTGTCACACCTTGTATTTTGAGCGCAATTTTCAAGTTATCCACATATCTAAACTCCACAGGAATGTTCAAGCACATTCTTCAGAAATTGCTGCAAGGAAAAAACATCTGCACCTCTTTTTTGTAAAGGTAGTTATTCTAAGTAAAACATGTATAGAAAGACAACTAAACCACCATCACTATGATTACATGAGGAGGCAAAAGGCTATTAAAGCTAAAGGGACACCTTTCAAAAATGGAACGCATTCGGAGGCGGAGTCAGCAGCAGACGGTGATGGTCGCGTAATTTCGCTTCTCCCGCGAACCCATTGACAACCCAGCATACCCACTGCGTTGGCGGTAAGCTTGGATCGAGCTTTCACTCCCCTCCAGGCACCGGCAATGACCAGCTCCAAACAGACACGTCTTGACTTCGTGGGGACGTCAAATACCGGGTCGAAACGATCTAAAACCGATCCCTTGTCCCCTCACAAAATGGCGCCGCAGAAAGAGACTCCAGAGGCCTTTCAGGAAGTGCTGGCCGAGATTCGATCTGTGAGGGTGTTGGTGGAGTCCAGCGGAGATACTCTAACCTCTGTGCAAGCAGATCTCAAAGAGGTACGCTGTTCACTAGAGCTTTTGACCTCTCGGATTGACAAAATTGAAAAGAAAGTTGCGGCACAAGAGGGAAGCGTTAAGGAAGTTAAGCAGGCCCTGCAACGTGTTGAGAAGCTGGAGCGGGTGTTGGAGGACATGAATAACAGATCGCGCCGCAATAATATTCGCATCACTGGTATCCCCGAAGGGGCAGAGGGGAAAGACCCTGTTACATTCTTGCAATTGTGGATACCTAAGCTGTTAAAAATTGAGTTTCAACAATCTTTTGAGATTGAAAGAGCACATCGTATTCCCCCTCGGGGGGAGGTGTGCGACGGCAAGCCAAGGCCCATGATATTATGCGTGCTGCGGTTCCAACATGTTTCTCAAATAATGGAGGCTGCGAGATCTGTGAAGCAAGTGCAATTCGAGGGCAGGAGGCTGTCTTTTTACCCTGATTACAGTAAAACTACGGTTGAGAAGCGGATGCAATTCCTTGCTCTCCGTCCCCGATTACAGAATCTGCAAGCCCGCTATGGGCTTTTCTACCCAGCACGCTTCAAGGTGACTCTAAATAATTCCACCAAAGTGTTTGAGGACCCTAAGTCTCTGGCAGCCTTTATTGAAGATCAGGAGGCGCTTCACATGTGCTGACAGCTGGGAACTGCTTTACAAAAGAATATCGAGCTGTGAATGTCTGTTGTCAGTGGCGACTTCGTGGCAAGTTTCAGGATGCCGGTTTAGGGCATGACTGCCTTTGTATCATTGTTTATGTACTTTTACTCTCTTTTTCTTTTTTCCCTTCCTTTTTCTTCTTCTTGGCGATGCAATGTTTTCTATGTGTAATTTTGTCTTGTACTTTTTGGCAGCCCGACCGGCCCTTGCCTGGTGTTCTTGGTGGGGAAAGCCTCACTAAGGAGATGTTGCTGCCAACACGGACAGATGGGTTATCCATTAATTGGCAGTATGGGGTGAACGGGGACCATTAGTCTTGCACTGTCTCACCTGTGGGTAGGTTTTGGCCCTTTTGGGGTTGGGTTTAGCTCCTTGCTTGTTGGTTTATTCAGGGGTACGTTTGGTAATGTGTGCAATGCGACCCTGGCATATATGATTTATGTCTGTATGTATAACGATGGCATCAGGTTCTAGTGGGCTTATTTTAATGTCTCTCAATGTGAAGGGCATTCAAAACCCAATTAAGAGAAAAAAGATTTTATGTTATGGTAAAAAGCATCATGCTGATATCCTGCTACTTCAAGAAACACATTTAGACACAAAAGAGACTAGGAAGCTAACTGGGGGATTTTTCGTGTTAGCTGGGCATGCGCCGGCAGTGCGGAAAAAAAATGGTGTGGCCATCCTGGTGCGTAGTTCCCTTGGGGCGAAAATTGTGGCTTCCAGGAGTGGGTCGGAAGGGAGATGGGCCATGGTAAGGTTGTTAATTAACGGTCTGCAATTAGTGGTTTGCAATGTCTATGCTCCGAACATGGATGATCCGGGATTTTTTCAGTCAATCACCGTTAGCCTACAGGAAGAGGCACAATTCCCCCTGGTGGTGGGTGGGGACTTTAATATGGCTTTGGACCCCCTGTTGGATCGTCAGCCTTGTAAAAGAGAGAGCCACTCCAAAGCCAGCCTGGTCCTCAAAGCTTGCATGGACTCTGTAGGGCTAACAGATGTATGGAGAGTTTTTAACCCGGCTGAGAAAGATTTCACTTTTTTCTCAACTCCACACAATTCTTTATCACGTATTGATTATTTTTTAATCTCCAAGTCCCTAGTGTCAAATGTAGCCTCTGTAGGTATTGAAGCCCGGCATATCTCTGATCATTCGGCTATTACTTTAGGTCTCCAATTAGCGGAGGAGGTGAAGGGCCCTGAGCAATGGTCTTTTTGGCGGTCTCTTCTCTCTGAGGAGGATTTTCGCACTACCCTTAGAATGGCCCTGGCCGACTATTTTAAACTAAATGCCCCCTCCGATACAGCGAGTTGGGCCTGGTGGGAGGCTTTTAAGGCAACAATGCGAGCCGTGATTACTAGTTATTCTATCAAGGCGGCCAAGCAAAGGAAAGCGCGGCTTAAGGCCTTAGATGATCAAATTAAGGCGGGGGAACGATTGTGGTCCAACAACTCAGCCAGTTGTATCCTCGCCAGATTACAAAAGTTGCGATGTCAATATAATTCCTTGTTGAGTGCCGAAGTTGAGCAGGTTATGCATCATCAGCAATCACGGTATTATGGGGAGCGAAATAAGGCGGGCAGATCGTTGGCAGCAATGCTAAAAGGTAAACGTAATAGGGTACACATAACTACTTTGGTGGATGATGAGCAGCATTTGTTAAATAATAATGAACAAATTTTGGACGCTTTTTCGAAGTTTTATGCCAAATTATATGATTCTGAAACAGATGCTTCCCAGGAACAGATCCAGGGCTTCCTGGGACATATTAAGCACCCAGTCTTAACTGATGACCAGGTTAGGGAACTCGATACCCCTCTGAGGGAGGATGAGATTTACGATGCTATTGGCTCTCTTGCTCATGGGAAGGCTGCTGGCCCGGATGGCATCCCGACTGAGTTCTATAAAACGTTTGCAAAGGACTTAACTCCTTGGATGCTGCAATATTTTCATTCTTTGCAAGAGGCTCGGGTTGAGACTGGTCGTTTCTCCGAGGCTACTCTGGTTGTTCTTGAGAAACCAGGAAGGGACCCCACTAGAGTAGGTAACTATCGTCCTATATCGTTATTAAATGCGGACTACAAAATTTATGCAACAGTTTTGGCAAGGAGATTGACGCGAGTGCTTCCTGGTTTAGTGCACCCGGACCAATGTGGTTTTATCCCTTCGCGTTCCACTGCAGATAACGGCCGTTTGTTGTGCAATCTGATATGTAAAGCTAATACTCTGGACTCTCCACTTGTGGGTTTAGCCCTGGATGCTGAAAAAGCATTTGATAGATTGGAGTGGCATTTCCTGTTTGAAGTTTTGAGATGGTTTGGCTTTGGACCGGTCTTTTGTCGCATGTTGAAAGTATTGTATGCTATGCCGACAGCGCGTATATGTGCAAATGGTTTGCTGTCTCAATTGTTTGTTTTGCGTAGAGGTACCCGACAAGGCTGCCCTTTATCCCCGCTACTTTTTAACCTAGCTTTGGAACCACTCAATTTAGCCGTTAGGCAATCTAATTTTATTCAAGGGATTACAATAGGCGATATGCAAGTAAAACTCTCCGCCTACGCAGACGATCTTTTGCTTTTTACACAACCCAGCTCGGTCAATGAAATTTTAAAGGTGATTGAACATTACTCGTCAGTTTCAGGATATAAGATCAACTGGAATAAATCTGTTGCTTTCCCCTTGAATAGCCTCGCCACCGCGTCCTCCATGTCCGCGTTCCCATTTCAGTGGGAAGCCGGCCCAATTAAATATTTAGGCGTTCGTTATTGTGCCTCCTTAGACCAGATCATCCATGTTAACTGTAAGATATTGCAAGATATGGTAAAGGGGTTGGTTTTGCACTGGTCCCCCCTACACTTGTCATGGTGGGGCAGGATGGAAACAATCAAAATGACTGTTGCTCCCAAGGTGAACTACGTACTGGGTATGCTCCCTTTGTTGCTGCCCCAGACAATATGCAGATCTCTTGAACGCACTTTGCTTAGCTTTTTGTGGCAAGGGAAGCCTCCCAGAATTGCGCTGCGCAAATTGAAAATGCCTAAAGATAAAGGCGGTGTATTTTTCCCAGACTTTTATCGTTATCATATAGCGTCTATTTTAAAGCAGGGGGCGCTGTGGCGCATGCCCAGGGACGTACACAACGCTCCCATATGGCTGGAAGTCGAGGCCCGATTGGCTTCCCCTTATCCTTTGCAGGTGCTTCTTGGGTCTAGACTCATAGATACCAATGGGGCTCTGGGGGTGGTGATTAATACGCAGGAAGCTTATATTGCTGTGACCACTAGGGGGCCCCCTGCTGGTCGCCCTTCTAGAGCTTCGCCTCTTTGGCGAAACCCATTATTTCAAATAAAGAGAAACACCTTCGCTTGGAGGATCTGGCAGAATTGTGGGATTTGGACAGTTGGTCAGCTGCTCTCAGGAAATCATTGGAAAACCTTTGCGGCGGTGCGGAAAGAATTCTCGCTACCGAGGGTCTGTTTCTTCCAATGGTTCCAGCTGAAACATTGTATCAAGTTCGCTGTTGGAGATATTGCCATTTTGCCAGAACTCTGCCCCCTACTTGGGAAGATCAGTGAAGTAGCTGACCAGCCGAAGGCAATCTCTCGCTTGTATATGTTTTTAGGAGAGTATTTCCCGGGGTCACTATTAGGCCTTTCTAGAGTGTGGGAAGCTGACTTAGGTTCTGCGATTACTCCGGATATGTGGGCGCACCTGTGGGGACCAGTCACTAGGGTTGCTAGATCTGCAGCGCTCACACAATCATTGTTCTTCTTTATGCACCGTGCCCACATTACTCCCATAAAACTATCTAAATGGGATAAACAAAGTAACGGGCGGTGCTGGACATGTGACAATCAGCCGGGTACGCTGTCCCATATGATCCTAGAGTGTCCTGGTGTTCAAAGGTTTTGGACCCCGACTTGGAGTAGAATTCAGGCAGTCCTAAAGTTTTCAGCCCCGTTGTCTTGGTCTATTATATGCTTGCGGTCAGTAGCAAGTTTTTTACCACTTCCTCGGAGTCATCATTTTCTGTTAAATTTTATGTTAGCTGTCGCTCTTAAAACTATTTTTTGTAACTGGAAAAACCTCCGTAATTTAGATTGGAATGTATGGTGGAATTCTGTATCTCTTTACGCGAGTTATGAGAAGACTTATACCTTGGTACATCATACCGGGCCTATGTTGATAAACATGGAAAAATGGGCACCGTTTGATGAATATGTTGCCAGTCTGTCGCATTAAAGTCTTGTAATATCATAATAATCATGTTATATTAGTCGTTGCAAGGAGCTGGGGGGAGGGGGTGGGGGGGGGTTTGGGTTAATTTGTTTAATATTGTATGTTTACTTCACTTTTAGCGGTTTATTTTGTTTAGGATCTGTTCGCTTATGTGTATATTACTTACTTTGTATCTTTATAAAATCTAAATAAAGCAATTAAAAAAAAAAAATGGAACGCATTCTACAAATGAAGAAAATAGGTTAAGAGGATAAACACTAACAAGTTAAATGTAAAACATTAAGATGGGCTCAAAAATAATTTGAAAAGAAGTTTGCCAAAGGCAAAAACAAATAAAATGCTTCCAAGTACTGATAGATAGATGAACTGATAAGATGAGCAAAAGGATAAAAAAAGCATTCAGGGAGGACAAAGTCATAATAGAGAAACAGAATGTATTTGCTTCATAGATTTCAGGAAGATATCCAGACCAGAAATATGTTTTGGATGTTGGTGACTAAAGAACTGAAGCAAATCACCATGAAACTGAAAGATATGAGTAGTATAGCAAACAAAAAAAAATGTAACAAATCACCATGAACGGATGATATTTATTTTATTTATTATTATTTAACATTTCTTATATAGTGCCTTTCATGATATCAAGGCGGTTTACATTGAACAAACTGAAATTACATTGAACAGGGCATTATAACTTGGAGATAACTATTTTACAGGGAACATGGGCTATGGAGGGTTAAGTGGCTTGCCCAAGACCACAAGAAGCACCTGTGGGACTAGAAACCCCAGTCCTTCCGGCCCAAGGTTGCTGTCCTCTAGTGGGATTTGAACCCCCGACCTTCCGGCCTGAAGTACCTTGCCCCAACCATTAAGCCACTCCTCCACTCTACTATTTATACCAGAGTTCTGAAAAAACTCAAAAATGAAACTGTGGGCCTATCACTGAAATCTGCCCTAGAACCTTATGACTGGAGGTTTCTTGAAATATATTGGAGGTACTGATCCAGCACAAAATCAATCTCTTGATTTGAACAGGCATTTACCAATAAGGTGGCTACCTTTCAGCCTATCTCGGAGGAAGGAATTAGTATTGACTAGCTTTTTTAAAGCTCTGTTAGTACCCTCCCATGGTCACTTGATTTATGTGTATTCAGATGTCTCTCCTAGGACTCAACAGTTCCAGAGAACTTATCTTCAGTTAAAGCCCAAGGTTTTATCTTTGGGGATGGCTTTTTTCCCTGAAATTTCCCTAATTAGGCATGCTAGGAAAGATTTTGTTTTTCTTGACCCCTCTCAACTTCAAGCCTTTTTTGTCAGCTCAGTTGAATTTAGTGGATAGTTAATATGAGGGTGGAATTAGATAGGGAGGCTGGGATTAAGTATAGGTAAAGCATAGTTACTCACCTGTAACAGGTAATCTCCGGGAACAGCAGGAATTTAGTCTTCACATATGGGTATCGTCGGTACCGATGGAGTCTGCGCGGGAGACGCTCCCCAGCGTCCAATAGGAAAGCTTTTGGGAGCATCCCACAGCGCCTGTGTGCTGCCTTCCCGCCTTTCCCAACTGTACCCTCTCCAGTTGAGTTTAAAGCTGAGACAAAGAGAGAGGGAAAGAGAAAAAGATAGAGAGCTAAAACTCCTAGGGGAGGTGGGTGGGTTGTGATGACTAAATTCCTGCTGTTCCCGGAGATCACCTGTTACAGGTGAGTTACTATGCCATCGCCAGGAACAAGCAGGAATGTAGTCTTCACATATGGGGTTTGGGGACTCCCTAGCTGCAGATGCCAGGGAGAAGGCCCCAGAAGTTGTGTGCCCCAGTGAAAGGGCTCCACTTCCCCCCATGGATCTCTGGCATCCTACCAGGTTGATTAAGTATGGAACAGGCATTGAAGAACAGCCTGACCAAACAAGGCATCCCGGCGGGAGTCCTTGTCTAAGCAGTAATGGGCTGTGAAGGTATGAACCGAAGCCCAAGTAGCTCCTCGGCAGATGTCGTTGATAGACACAGAATGAAGATGAGCCATAGAGGCTGCCATGGCTCTCACATTGTGAGCTGTGACATGGCCTTCAAGAGGAAGGTTCTTACTCTCATAGGCAAAAGAAATACACTGTGCAATCCAGCTGGACAGTATTCTTTTGGAGACTGGAAGTCCCAAATGGCTAGGATCAAAAGCAACAAAGAGTTGAGAGGACTTTCTATGTTGCTGTGTCCTTTGCAAGTAAAAGGCCAAAGCCCTTTTACAGTCCAAAGTATGAAGATTCCTTTCTGCATTTGAGGCGTGAGGCCTTGGGAAAAATACAGGAAGGTAAACCGCTTGGTTTAAATGAAAAGGTGAGACCATCTTTGGCATAAAGTGTGGATGAGTCCTAAGGACTACCTTATCATGATGGAACCTTGTATAAGGAGGATCAGCCACCAACGCTTGCAATTCACTGATGTGACGTGCTGATGTGATTGCAATAAGAAAGATGACCTTCCAGGAAAGGAATTTCAAAGAGGTAGTAGCTAATGGTTCAAAAGGCGGCTTCATGAGCTGCCAAGAACCAGATTTAAGTCCCATGCCACCGGTGGTGGCTTAATGGGAGGCTTAGTTAAAAGAAAGCCTCTCATAAATCTCGCTATGAGAGGATGAGAGGAAATAGGTTGTCCATTTAGAGACTTGAAAGAAGCTGCAATAGCACTCAAATGAACTCTCACTGAATTAGTCTTAAGCCCTGTATTAGACAAATGAAGGAGATACTCCAGTAATGATTCCAGAGGTATCGCAAGAGGGTCAAGACCCTTCTGCGAGCACCATATGGTAAACCTTTTCCACTTGAAAGCATAAGAGCGTCTTGTGGAAGGCTTCCTGGAAGCATAAAGGATAGCCTTTACCTGCTGAGAAAGGTTAAGACCATGAAGTTTCAGCAAACAGGCCCTGAGATGCAGAGACTGGGGATTGGGATGCCACAGCATTCCATATGAGAAAGGAGATCTGGAGCAGATCCTAACTCCAGAGGCGGAGCTTGAGAGAGATGTAGGAGCAGAGGGTACCACATTTGCCATGGCCAATGTGGAGCTATGAGAATCATATGACCTGTCTCTCTGAAGCTTGAACAGGGTTTTGGGAATTAGGGGAATGGGTGGAAAGGCATACAGGAAGTCCAGGCCCCAATGGAGGAGGAAAGCATCACAGGCCTGACAACCCTGAGCCGGAATTCTGGAACAGAACCGGGGAAGTTTGGCATTCAGCGGACTTGCAAAGAGGTCTATGTCCAGGGTTCCCCAAATTTCAAAAATTTTGGCCACCTGGTCTGCATGGAGAGACCATTCGTCTGGAAGCAGAACTCGACTGAGTCTGTCTGCCCAAGAGTTTTGAATGCCTGGAAGATACACCGCAAGGAGATGAATCTGATGCTCTCTGCCAAGGGCCCATAGTCACAAAGCTTCATTGCAGAGCGACAGAGAACCTGTTCCACCCTGCTTGTTCACATAGAACATGGCTACATGATTGTCCGTTTGAACTAGGACTGTCTTGTAGCTGAGCTGGGTGTGGAATACTCGAAGAGCAAGGAAGATTGCTCTGAGTTCCAGGAGATTGTTGTGTAGATAGGTCTCCTGTGGAGTTCAGGTACCCTGGGTAGAGAGGCCCTGCAGGTGGGCTCCCCAACCCACCTGTGAGGCATTTGTTGTCAGAGTGGCTTGGGGTGGGGGTTATTGGAAAGGGGACCCCACCAAAAGGTTTTGGGGTGACTGCCACCATTGGAGGTACAAAATAAGACAATCTGAGTTTGTTATTTTGTCTGACAGGCAACCTGATGCCTGAGTCCATTGAATGGATAAAGTCCACTGGGCTGCCCTCATATGGAGGCGAGCATAAGGAACCACATGCACAGTGGATGCCATGTGGCCTAGCAATTGTAACATTTCCCAAGCAGTGAGGTGAGCCTTTAGCACTGCTTGGGAAGCTAACTGCACAATGCGAAGGCAGCAGGGCTGTGGAATATAGGCCCTCGTCTGTCTGTTATCCAGCAGAGCTCCTATAAACTCTAGAGACTGAGTGGGAGCAAGGTTGGATTTTGGGAAGTTTATTGTAAGTCCCAAATACTGAAGGATGTGCATTGTGCGAGAGAGAGAAATCCTGGCCTCTGGCTCTGAAGGGGCTCGAATGAGCTAGTCGTCTAAGTAAGGGAAGACGAATATTCCCAGGGTGCGAAGAAATGCTGCCACCACAGCCATGCATTTTGGTGCCGAGGCCAGGCCAAAAGGAAGAACCCTGTATTGGTAGTGCTTCCTTTGAAATAGAAAGCGAAGGAACTTTCGATGAGTTGGATGGATGAGAACATGAGTGTACGCATCCTTGAGATCTAGAGAACAAAGCCAATCCTGACTCTGAAGGTATGGCTGTAGAGTTCCTAGAGAAATCATTTTGAACTTCTCTTTGAACAGGAATTTGTTTAATTCTCTGAGGTCCAAAATGGGTCTGTTTCCTCCTTATTTCTTTGGAATAAGGAAATAGGGGGAGTAGAACCCTGTACCCTGTTGGAGAATGGGTACCTCTTCTATTGCCCCATGGGCAAGAAGCAAAGTGACCTCTTGACCTAACTGGGCGTTGAGAGAGGTCTGAGAATTGAACTGTCTAACCATTGTAGGAGGGGGCATGCTGAGGAAATGAAGCTTGTACCCCCTCTCTTACAATGGACAGAGTCCAACTTTCTGCTGTTATCTGCCCCCATCTGGGGGCAAAATGACATAACTTTCCAGAATGGTGGAAGGCTCTGGGCCGTTCAGGCCAGGAAGGCAAAGTTCTCTAGATAGGAGTCAAAGCCCCTGTGAAGGCTGAGTCTGCTGAGCCGGAAGAGGCTTAGCAGCTTTTGTTTTTCTTTGCCTAGGTTGTTGCTGCTATCCCTTTTGGACAGACTGACCTAAACGATGCCCCTGCTGGGTATAGGAGGGGTAAAACTTCTTCTTACTGAAGAATGGTTTCTTGTAGGATTTTTTCCTTGCAGGATCAGCTGTAGATTTAGACAATCTATCCAAGGTGATATTGTCAGCATCTATCTCATTAGCTTTTTCCTGCCAATTCTTGCCAAAGAGATTCTCTCCTGTGCAAGGAATATTCCCCAGTTTATCCTGTACCCAAAGTTCTAAGTCAGATGCCTGGAGCCAGGCAATCCTACGTGCACCTATGGCAATAGCAGAGGTTCTGCTTATGCACTCAAAACAGTCAAAGGCTGCACGATTTACAAACTTGGAAACATCCAGAGCATGTTTGACAAGGGCAAGGTAATCCTGCCTCTTATCATCAGGAAGGAGAGGGCTCATAAGCTCTAAATCTCCTGTGACCTCCTTAAGGAACATTCCCATACATAATATATAGGAACTGATCCTAGCAGAAAGCATGGAAGGTTCGAGGTCCAAAGGCATCAAGAGTCCTACACTCACGTCCTGGAGGATTAGATGCATGTCTTTTTGCACTCTTGATCCTTCTCATAGCTGATTCCACCATAATGGAATGGTGTAGTAGCTGAGTTTTCTGAAACCCAGGACAAGGAGGAACTCGATACATGGTGTCGAGCCTTCAAGAGTGAGAAGTGGTTAGAGGTGTTTCCCACATCCTTAACATGAGATCATGCAAGATCTCATGAATAGGTAAGAGCTCTCAGAGTCTTCAGACTCATCCGAGGATTCATAGTATCTCCGATCCGGGTGATCGTGCAAGGCACGGTACCAGTACCGATCGAAGTCGGCATCGGAGGGGTCCGGTACCGACTTGTCGATACCGGATGGATAAGCATGACTCGGTCTCGGTAAAATACCTGCTGATGTCGATGCAGCCGGTACCGGTTGAATTGTCTGAAGCAGTTTCAAGGGCATCGAGGCCATGAGAAGAGCCGCCAGACTGGATTCAATAGCCAAAAATCTTTGGTCTATCGACACTGCCGATGCTTGGGTATCCGTACCGGATGAAGCAGCTGGTACCCCAGAGCATGGCACCAGTAGTTCTGCCGAGGTTGGGGCCTCGAGAACATCCTGGAGCACCGTTAATGCTTTGGAAGCCGAAACCTCCTGCCGGGGCAATTTTGCTGGTACAAGTCCCTCAAGGGCAACGCCAGAGGCATCTCGATGCTTAGAAGGAGAGCTAATCTTTGAGAACCAGTCAGATTTATGTTTAGTTACCTGAGATCCATGGGAGGACGACGAAGCCCTGGAAGACGTCAATGCTACAGACGCTGCATCGGTGGGAAAAAGGGTGCTAAGTTTAGCAGCTCGGTTTTGCCAGTCCCTCTTCGACATCATCCCACAGGCAACACACTCCGAAATAGAGTGGTCAGGACCTAAACATTTGAGGCACCACTCATGGGTGTCTGTGACGGAGATGGTACCGCCACACTTGGAACACTTTTTAAAACCCGAAGCGGGTTTTTCCATTTTAAAGGAAAGTTGGGCCTAGTGCCCAAAATGGCACGTGGCACCTGAGGAGAAAATACCTGGAAGAGACTCCAGAAGAAGGTTTTTTTTGTTGTTGTTTTTTTTTTTTAAAGAAAAAAGAAAGAAGAACCAGCGGTACCGGTGTAGCGTCGAGGGAAAGCAGGCGCGACCACAAAAAAGAAGAATAAAAGGGAATATTTTCTGCGGTGACAGGGTGTGCGACCTGTCGGCTCTGCAGAAAATGAAGAACTGGAGAGGAACAGTTGGGAAAGGCAGAAAGGCAGCACGCAGGCGCTGTGGGATGCTCCC